>JAXDDW010000025.1:2845000-3230000 GCA_034670385.1 Hoplostethus mediterraneus | reverse complement strand
ACTATCTGTGACCTAACATGAAAAAGAAAGTCCTGTGGCCTTTGCCCTTTAACATGAAAGGTGGTGAGTGAAGAAATGAGTGTAAAACGGGTGGGTGGGGGTAAACACTGGTAACAGAGAAGCTGTTGGCTGTGAGAATGTGGCACTTGTCCTACCTCAAGTCACCTGACTAAAACCACTGCAAGCCACCAGCCACTGTAGCTACACAGATACACATCAAGCAGTGACTTTGGTTTGATGCAAAGGACCTACTTGTCCACACTCGTTCTCACTTTCTCTGGTTTTGTTTTTCAGTCATCATCTTAAAGGATAAAATACTTTTATTTAATGTAATATTCACAGTCCCCACAACTTTGACTGGAGAGAAGTCTAACTGGAGTGCATGGTTGGGTTCTCTTGTAATAACAAATGTTAGAAGAATTCAGCTAGAAATGCTAAATGAGTGGCAGTCATGTTGGAAATGGCAACACGGTGATGTGATCTGTTCATTTACCCATTCAGCCAAACACGACAGGGAAATGTGGCCTATAGATTACTCACGACAAAAAAATTATCTGAGCACGAAAAACTGGAATTATCTTGTGTGTGTGTGTGTGTGTGTGTGTGTGTATGCATGCATGTATATATTTGTGTGTATATGGTTGGTTGTATCCCATTCTCAGTTACACTCTCTCACTGTTTTATACATTGGGCCTCTCTTGGTTTCTGCTTTCTTAAAACCACAGTGGCCAGTATCATTGGCCCAGCACACACTCGTCACAGACCAGAGAACATGCCTGTTTATATCTGCTGTTGGATACTTTCTTTTATGTGCTGTACAGAACAAGGATGTGCAATGTGAACATGAGCAAAATCTTGTACACCCTTTTCTGCAAGTTTACTCTTTGCAGATTAAAAAAAAAAATCACTTTGTTGTACTGTTGCTTTGCTTTATAATGTCTTCTTGAGTCATGTGAGTTTGCCTCAAAATGGGTTCAAAGGGACAGTTCAGCTTCTGAGAAGCCTGTGTGGTTTTCTTTTCAGTTTATCTGTGAAGCACCAATGTGCCACTCTTTTGACCAATGAGATGAAAGCAAACATTATTAGAAGTTTTGTTTTGGTAGATAGTGTGATAGGGTTGTGAACAGGAAACAGGAGGGTGCTGCATGTGATTAGTTCAAAAAATTGTTTTCCATGAATTTGCACTGAGCAACTTATTTTATTCTTTTCAGATGGCTCCGGTCTAAAATTACTTCAAAACAAAGAGGTAACGTTTTACATTCTAAGAGGAATTTATTCCTAAATATTTGCATTACGTTACCTCATAGCATCACTAACATCATGATAACATTAATACCACAGTGTCATCTTACAATAGTAAAACTGAAAAACACAATGTAGTAAGCGAACATCTAAAACAAAGCAATGGAAAAGTGAGAGAACTTGTAAAAGCCTTACCTTCTCGCTCCCTTCTCTCCTCCTTCCTTTCCTCTCATCCTCAAACGCCACCTCCCCAGACCCCCTGAGTCTCTGGTTCCTAGAAAGGCAGGTTTCTACCAACATCAGGGGAACAAGAAGCCCCTGAACCCCCCAAAAAGAAACGAGACATAAACCCACCGAACCCACCAGCCCGTCTCAGCTCCCTGCGCTCCCCTCGTCTGCTCTCCCTGACAACCCCTGGGAGAGGGTTGCAAGCCCCCCACCACATAAACCACAGCGCTATGGCAGACTTCTCTCCAAGCACATCAAGGTGCACTCAGCTCTGTTTTATGCTGCTCACACCAGGATTCAAAACAGTTGTCTGTGAAAATACAGCTGCATTATAAATCCCTATGGTTTCAATTTATATCTGGCCCCTGATGATATGATTTCAATCTGCCCGATGGGCTTGAGCGAGTGCTCACTCCTCAGAATAACTGTTGTTGAACGAAAGATGCTTATGTGCATAAAGTTACATTTTTAATGAAGTGAAGAAAATAATGCCTGTTTTCTTCTTGTTTTTCATTGACGTCATTGACGCCCATGTATTTTTGGAAATTGTACCGTGTGATAAGACTTAAGTCTTATGGGCCCAAAACTCATTCAACACATAAATAACCTCATAAACTTTCAATTCAAGTAAGAAAAAGTAAAACCCCACAAAAAATTGCTGAATTATTTTATTTGTGACAGCAGAAAATAAGTTGAGCTCCTCAAATATGCATTTTAGTCATCACTGTTTTATACAGTTTAGCCTCACCATTTTTTTTTTACACAAAGCCATATTATGGTCTTCGTCCCAGCAGTTATCTTTCAGTCATGCCTTGAATGCAATATCCTCCTCGTAAATGTTTTCTACTTCTTCCTTGCCGGGGAGGTTCAGAGTGTATACCTTGAAGGTGAATATAAAAAAAAACAATCTGCCTCCGGTCACAAATGGAGCTGTGTGGGATGGTTGGGTACCACATAAAAGAGCACACACACACACACACACACACACACACACACACACACACACACACTTAGAGAGAGAGAGTGATGCATCAAGGACATGTCTATAGTAAAGGTCCCAGTGTTCACATGAGAATGACAAGATGTTTGAACTTTCCAAAGGATGCTCAATGTATTTACTTGTCCACCCACATTAAGACTCATATTAGTGCTACATCCAGTATGGCATGAGCACGAGTGTGTAGTTTGGTACCACAGTGAAGAAGGTTCAGTCATCTTTGCAGAGCAATGCTAGCTGTGGTTTGTTGGAAATGGGGACAAAATCTAAAATGTAAAGCCGACTATGCTTTGGGAGAAATCAGAGATCATTTGAGAGAATCAACGGAGGAAGACAACTTGGCTACTAATTGAAAGTAGAGATGATTATGGAAGTCTGCAATTTCATAGTAGAGTCCTGGACAACAACGTTTGGATAATATCAAGATTCCATCTGAAAACAATGGAAACGCCTTTTCAGAAACATTTGGATATGAAGTTTGCTG
Organism: Hoplostethus mediterraneus; assembly: GCA_034670385.1. Classification (NCBI taxonomy): domain Eukaryota; kingdom Metazoa; phylum Chordata; class Actinopteri; order Trachichthyiformes; family Trachichthyidae; genus Hoplostethus; species Hoplostethus mediterraneus. The sequence goes on along the minus strand of JAXDDW010000025.1, from coordinate 3,227,049 downwards.
GAGGATTACTGTGAATTTGACATTATTTTCAGATAATTCACAAGACTTCATCTCAAAAAAGCTTAATTGTAAAGTAAGAATTTGGAATTTTGTAATTCGCATTCAACAACACTGCTGGGTGGGTTTCTGCCAAGCTTTGGGTCCCATAATCCTCAGCAGCAACCCCCTTGAAAATCAAATCAAATCTCTCTTGTGTCTTGTCATCAGTTAATGGGTGTGAAAGAGAAGGGGACGTTGCCAGCAGCAAAGACACCAGAAACTCTCAACATTCAGCTGTGCATTCCAGAGGTAAGAGTTGCTTTTCCATTTGAAAAAAAATGAATGATACGGTATCAGAATAATTTATAATTTCCCTACTTTTTAAATTTCATATTTGACTACAGCACGACACAATGAACTACATATGTATTTACGGATGGACCATTTTGTCTTCTGCACAACAGTGTAATAATATATAAAGTAATCGTTGGTTGTGATGGGTATTATTTTACAGAATCACATGTTTTCAAGTCATTATTATCAAGGTAGAGAATTTAACATCTCTGGGGAGGTTAAATAAAACAAAAAGAAATCATTTTGGAAAAAACTGAACTGAACGTGGATAAGTTTTCCTGAATTGCCCTTGCTTTTTCTTCTCATTTTTTCTCTTTCTTATTTACATTATGATCAAATAACATTGTAATTATCTAATATGATAACACACACACAGAAGCAATTATGTACTAAATATCTCAGTATCTCCTTAATAAATCAGGTAGTTAATAAATGCACCGTGTACTATTATTTTTGCTACTATTATTATTATTATTATCTAGGACTCTAATGTACTGTTGCATTCATTGTATATTGCTCTGGATAAGAACATCAGCTAACTGTCTAAATATATATATATAGTATATGCAATTCAAATAAAAGTATAAAAGGTATTGAAATTAAAACTGCAACTACAGTTTCAGTTTGAAAATTGTCTGGCAATACCACAATAGGGTTATCCTCAGAGAGAGAAAGCCCTGCAACTTTTTGCAGGTGGCCATGTTGCATTTGTAACACAAACCTCAGGCTTTGGCATTTTAACTGAACATGAACCAACAGGTGTGTAACTGTACTGTATGAATGTGTAGCTCAAGTTTGCAAGTGACACTAGACCGACAGCTTTTCACACTCTGTTATTCTGCAGGTCTTTACCTCATTTTCTACCATGCCCCGTTCATTCCTGGTCAAGAGTAAGAGGACTGGGTCTCATTTACTTTGTCCGTCTAAGGACTCTGGACATCCTAAAAAACAGTCCCAGTCCCAGTCCCGGCTTTTGGTCCAGCCCCAGATTGATGTCCAGATCCACACACACAAACCCCGGACTCTGCAGTATGAGGTGTGGCAAGACAGGAAGCAATCTCAGGACGCCATGGAGCCTCCGTCTTTCAAGTTAGGGGTCCAAGCCTGCTCACCATGGGACGACATAGCAACCACACCTCACAGCACCCCCCCAGCTGATCCTTGGTCTTCAGGTACAAAGGAGGTGCAATTCAATAGTCGAGATTTGGTCCTAATATTTTGTACAGTGTGTATCGGCATAATCAGGCATAATAAGGTCAAGACTATACAAACACTCTCCTTATTAAATATAGGTGGTCAAATTATTCATGCTCTGTAAAAGCCACAGACTTCTAGGAGTTAAATCCCATCTAAGGTTGAGACTGTGAGGCATCATCATCCGTCCATATTCCAACAGAAGCCACTGTGCAGAATGGAGAGCCTCCACAGCCTGTCTTGCCCTGGTCATCCGACTGCCCCCGGGGGTCCGAGAGAGAGAGGAAACTGGAGAGACTGGTTCACATGTTACTCAGCCATACATTGCACACTGACGTCAAATCCCCTGTCAGCGAGTGTCCCCTCTGTGAAAAGGTATAGGAGGCACCGAATATTGTGAAGTGTGTGTACTTTTTTGTGCAGTATTATACATACTTACACATCTGCATCACAGCTTTTTTCTTTCTCTGTCTCCTTCAGTCTCTTTCACAGGTCATATCAGCAGGGGGTGGTCTGGAGGCTTACTTTCACAACACCCTCTGTGTCCCATTGACGAGATCACCCACAGGCAGAGACACACCCCATGTCCCCTATGACTACAGACCAATAGGGGTCTATGGTAGAGCTAAGGTACTAGGCTAAGGTGTCGTAGAGGGAGGACACTTTACTTTACTGTACTGACATTGATTTGTCCTCACGGTTGTTGATTTGTGTGCACATATATCTGTGTTTGTGTTTTATATGTGTGTATCCAGGAGCGTAGCTTTGGCTGCAAGGTATGCGGGAAGGTGTTCAAGCGTTCGTCGACCCTGTCCACCCACCTCCTCATCCACTCGGATACGCGGCCCTACCCCTGCCAGTACTGTGGCAAAAGGTTCCACCAGAAATCAGACATGAAGAAACACACCTTCATACACACAGGTGGGAGCACAAAATACACACAGTATTGCAGTAAAGTATGCAGTAAACGTGAGCGCACAGTAGGATCAGAATCGCGAGAGCTTTAGAGCTTTAGTCGCCACGTATAATGAATGTACAGGAACTTGGTGTCTCTCCTTGGTGGCATTGGACATATTGACAACTTGGATTTGAGCTTTTCTTCAAATACCATGTCCTCCCTCCCTGCCTCCCCCCTCCCTGCCTCCCCCTGGTCTCCCCTCAGGCGAGAAGCCCCATGTGTGCAAGGTGTGCGGTAAAGCATTCAGCCAGAGCTCCAACCTCATCACCCACAGCCGCAAGCACAACAGCTACCGGTCCTTTAGCTGCTCCCACTGTCAGCGCAGCTTCCAGCGCAGCGTTGACCTACAGCGCCACCAAGAGACTCAATGTGGCTATGGTGACATGTACACTCAAAGCTGAGTCCAGGGCACATGTGATAACAGAATAATAAAACTGGGATGCATCTGTAAAAATACATAATTTATCTTGTTGCTCTGTGTTTTGTAAAGTTACCAGGTAGGTAACCCTAGCACCCTGGTCCCATGGTGGTATCTTCACCACTATTACACCTCCAGGACAATCACCAACTAAACTCATTCAAAAATGAAATGAGTTGAAATGAGTTGAATGAATGTTTATATGCTATTAGACCAAATCATCATCCACGGATCATCATTTTCAGAGGCCATTTTCCTCCCATAGTTGCTGTGTGAATGAAGCAGCTATTTTTAATTCAGTGAAGCTGGGCTCCACATAGAGATGACTGATGATTAAAAACAGATACAGTCTGTCTGACTGCTGCATGTAGTGGAGAGTTGAACAGTGAAAAACATACTTGAGTGAATAATAATAGGAATAATATTTTTTATATATCTATATACATACATATATGATCCAAAATGTTTAATGAAGACATTGTTAAAATATGATTTTGTTTGAGTGAATACATTTAACGTTACTGCGTTTTCATTTTCATTTTCTTTTTTTATAGGCAGTTTCAGACCAACTCCAGTAAACGCATCACAACTGAACTTGATCTTGATTGGCTCCTTGCGCTATCAAATTACTGAAATCCATCCAATCAGGCCAGTTTGCAGCATTTGGCCTGACACACCCACTGGAATGCTTGTCGTGTTTTCAGCCAATCAAAGTCCAGTATTTGGACTTGAGGCGTTACTCTTCAAATTCATTCAATTTCACTAATTCAGTTCACTTTTAACTGAACTACATTTATCATGAACATCATGTACAACATTATTCTTATCCTGAGCCATAGCATATTTGAAAAGACAATGACAACTGAGTATGGGACCTTTAGCATCCTGTACTGTATACTTTTTCATTTATGTGTATGTTTGACTTTTTCACGATAAAGTGGTAATCGTAATGTTTTCCTTTGAATAAGGAAAATTCTAGGTCAGTATTACACATACTTATAACAGCAGGTTATTACACAGTTCCTATGTTGTGATTTCTGAATGAAAGAGCAAGCAAGTAAACATGGATCTCATTTAATATACATCACAATTATTTGACATATGAACACTTAATTCACATACAAGTAGATCTAGTTTTTGATAAACTCATAATCCAGTAGAAGTTCACAGTTATAACACAATTACTTTGAATACATGAGTCTGTAAAACACCTCTGTAATACTGGCACATTGATACGGGCACGCCGATTCATCTTTGATCTTGTGTTCCCATCTGTACATGTGTTTTCTGTTTGAGTCACTCTGAACCAAGCACGACCTCTGTATGACTCTAGATAACAGTCGCTCCATATAACAGGTGGCAAACAGTTTTGAAATGACTATGAAAGATGTCGAATCAAACGTACGATTTTTCATTTTGAGTCAAACGATTGATTTTTCACTGTGAGGAGATACTTGACCGCTATGTACACATTCACATTGTCTCAGTCCTTCAGACCTCTCACTTTTCTCGTCTACGGCTATGCACGGTGGTGCATGCACTTGTTTTCTCTCTCTCTCTCTCTCACACACACACACACACACACACACACACACACACACAACCATTTGTTAGAACATCTGTCCTACTTCACCTTCAATTTCAGATTTGCAGGAGGAAATCCTGAAAAACAGATAAGAGAATACAAATGTTGAGCCACAAATACAACACATCTGAGTCACAATCAGCAGGTGCTTGCCTAATGCATCTTTTCTGGAACTGCTGGTGCTCCTAACCACTACAATATTTCTAACTGCATAACTTTGGCATCCTGTTTACTCTGTGGTCCTCCAGCTGCTGTAGCCTGTACAATTCTTCTCTATTAAAAAAGAAATGTTCAAAAAAAGTATTTTTTAACATAACATGCTATGATGTATGAATATATGTATGTATGTAGTATGAGTTTGGTACATTGATGAGTGGCAACACATTTATTTCTTTACTGTGTAATTGTCTGAGCTCTTGATGGTAGTACCAATAGCATTTGACGCTAATGGAAACACCACACAAAAAGGACTTTAATTTTGAAGTAACAAAATCACAATGACAAAGGCAGCTACAGAGGTAAGTCATATTAAATTGATGCAAATCATCAGTATGTGTCAGCTTTAAAAGAAGTCACAGTGACAGTGACCACTTTTATATGAACTAACAGAGCTCCAACGAGGCCAAAGAGTCAGTGAAGAAATTGCAGGTACTGTAACTGTATGTTGTGAGCTTCACAAATTTGATGTGTCTGGCACGTCTGCCAGGAAACCGCTGACATCCATATCTGTTGAATCAGCTCTCCACCCAGACAGGTTTACATTTGGAGAAAGCCAAAGAATGCCTTCAACCCACAATGTCTGTTGCACTGTTAAACATGGCGGTGAATCTGAAATGCTATGAGAGACCATCTTGTGGGAGCCATTAGGTCCAATTATTGCTCTGTACTTTTGTATAACGGTCAAGGAATATGAGGTGCACTCTATGGTGCAAACACTGCTCTCTCATGATGATCCTACTATCCAAGATGATAAAACCACCATACAAAATATAGATGGCTAATACATTTCTGGATTGCATCTTTAAAGTTTATTTTTAAAAAGGACATGCATCACACAGTTATTATAGCCTAATTCCCCCTGAAAATGGCCTTCTTCATCAGGTCGTACCTCTACACGGTGCTGTTGGACTGATCCATCAGTGCAGGGGGATCCCAGCTGCTGTGGCTTCCGTTATTCTGCTCTGCATCTGCAAGCAGACTCACTCTTCTGATTGATGGATGCCGTGTCACTTAAAAAAACAAACACACAGACTAAACGTCCCCACAGACTCATACAGAATACCGTGAAGAAAAGTGACATGAAAATGTGAAAAAATGTCATTTCATTTTTGCAACATCTCTGCTGAGTTGATTTGCACTTCACTTCCCAGAAATCACTTCCCAATCGAACAGTGTGCCTAGTAGTGTGACGTCTTTATCCTTGCACTGTTGATGTTATTTATGCTAATTAACAAGTTATTCTTCTATTTATTCCACACAAACTGCTGTCAATGCCGCTGGAAATGTAAAATGCATCACTTCCTGTGCACAGAGGAAGACCTGCCCAACACTGTGTGTTTAGAACATCAATTGTAAAAGCTTTCATGAACTTGGTATAGGCTGAATCACTATCGTTAAATCAATTGTTGATAGAGTAGGAAGACAAACATTTATTAATATGAAAGTGTCACAGATTATTACTTAGATTTTGTGTAGCAGAGACATTTATGAATGGATGAATGGTGAATAATCAGTGGCAGAGAACAGAAAGACCTTTCCATGACAGAGGGGGGCTGGTGTCATTACCTGTATGATTGTAGATGCACCACAGCGCCCCCATCAGGCTGATACCCATAATAAAGGCAACAAAGACAATCCCCATCACTGGTCCTGTCTCTACCACAGAGCCTGGAGCACACAGAGAAAGAATGCAAATGTGAGGGTAGGTTATACAACCCCACACTGATATAGATAAATACAAGTCAAATAAAAAAGATACTCACTGCTGTGCTTTGGGCCTGGGTTGGCCAGCTGAGAGACACTCAGTCTTCTGGTTCTCTGGCCAAGAGGTGGCTTCAGTGGTTTGGCTGCCAGTGAGCTGATGGGCTGGGTGACCACCATGGGCCTGGAAAGGTTTCGGATCTCACACTGAACATAGGAAGAGGCCTGTAGGTTAGTTATACTATTACCACCTTGCTATACTATAATACCAACAGGTACTTGACAAAAAGAAAAGTGTTACAAAGCACTAACCGATATTTAAAGACAAAAAGTGTGGTATTCAACAACACAGGGAATCTTGTCAGCTGAAATCTATAAATGTATATATATTAAATTTGTTTTCGTGCTATTAAAGGTAGTCCTAATAGTCTTTTATAGAAGCTACTTTAGGTCAGGTTCTACACCTGCTGACTGGATGACGTCGATATAAGGGGAGGGATGTGTTGTCCACCCTGACAGTCATTGTCTGCTGTTTCCTTCAGGGATCCCTCTCCTGCCGAGTCAGACACACACAGACGGAGGCTGCAATGGAGGAACTGCACCGACTCGTTATGAACAGGTCGCAGGATGAAACTGAACCTCAACAACTGCATTTCCTCCTCTGTTCCCATGACTACGCTTCTCTCTTCCCTCCTGACTTGTGCTTTTCTCACTTTTTTCCCTCTGTCTCTTATCAGTTCTCCAGTCGTGCCCTCTGAGTCTTGACTGTTGCGTCTAACTGATACACCTCTAGCAGTGTCCTCGTTTTCCTCCTCAATATCTCTGCCTTCGTCGCTCTCCTCTTTCTCCTCCTTTTCCTCCTCCAGTGCACCATCAACTTCGTCCTCCTCTTCCTCTTCCCCATCTTCCTTAATTTTGCTGAGGGTCAGAGAGGGGTCTATGGAGCAGCCATCCCTTATGACAGTCCAGAAAGGAGACTTTCTTGGGTCCGACAGAGGAGAGACCACGCATGACCTCACTTCTACAGCACCTCTGATTGGCCCTTTGGCTGAGACCTGCAATTGGAGAGATAATGAAGCAGTGACGAGGTAAAAAATGAAAGTAATGATGATGATGAATGCTCTATTATAACGATAACACACTGACAGATTCGAATTGAGAATATTGTGGAAAAACTCAATGCTATCGAAGCCTTGACATTGAAGAACTTGGTATGTTAAATGACAGAAAAAGTAGCACTAACAATCCATCTCAAAATGGAATATAAACAGACATAAAATGAACACAGTTGAAAACACGCAGAGGCAAACACACACATACTGACCTCAACATAGACACGGTGGTCTGCAGTTATGACACAGGGGCCGCTTGGCCTTTGCTCATAGCCCTCAGTGACAAAGAGCTCCATAATGAGAATAGGCCCAGGTCTGGGTCTGGGGAGGGAGCCCAGTCCTGGATCCGGCCCTGGATCCTGGGGTTCCCACGGGTCCGACCCTGACTGAGGAGTGGGTGCACCATCAAGAGGGCTGTGAGGGCTGTGAGGGCTGTGAGGGCTGGGGACGGCAGCCAAACAGCTGAACTAAGAAGAGAAAGGGGAGAGGAGAGGTGAAAAATGTTGTATGGCGATATTTAATTGTAAGATTTATTGTACCAAATAGACAGGATGAGGATAGACATACATGCTTGTGCACACACTCACCAGCCACTTTATTAGGCACACCTATCTAGTACCTTACACACTTATGCACACAGAATATCTCACATGTATGCCAAATGGACCCGTCTTCATCTCCGTCTCATTGAGTGCCAGAATTGTCTGAGGCTTGTCTCTCCATAACAACACCTGGTCAGAGAGGAGGGGTGACAGGAAAACCGAGCACAGTCACATTTATCACAACTTTCCCTCCATACAAGTGCTGACTGCAGGTCACGTGATGTAATAAAACCCCAAGGGCACACCCATTACCTTTCCTCTAACATACAAGCTAGCTTTCTGCATAGGCACTCACCCTCAATAGCACGAGGGAAAGTTACATCAGATGCTGTATATTGGTAAGTCACTGGATGAGTAAAAACACGTGTGTTACTCCTCTCAGTGAACAACATTGACGCTTAAACATTTTTCACTGAGCATACAAACATGCTACATGCTATCTTCTGGCAGCTGTTTCTCCCTTCCTCCCTCCCAGTCAACATGTTCCCCCTCACCAATCCACTTACTCCCCTCTGTTTACAACACCCACCCCATTTTCTCTGTTCAGGGCACAATGACCTGGGTCACCACTGTAGGAGGAGGATGACATGCACTTAACATACCATGCCTAGCTAGCAAAAACACAACACAATTACCAGGAGTGATTTGCTCTTCCACTTTGAGCCCCTAGCTCTCATCCCTCAGCTCATCTAACTCTCTAGTTTCTCTCCATCTAAAATGTCTGTCCCTACCGTTGTTACTGCTGTCTCCATCCTACTGATAGACTTTGACCTTCTTATCTTTTCAGATGTCTCCCATCTTTTATGATTTCTCTTCATTGTGCATTACTACTTATTCCTGTTTTCTCCCTCGTAAAAAACATCTCTCCATTTTTCTCTGTCTCTGTTTCTACTAGTTTGTCTGACTTAGACTGTCCATGTGGATTCTGAGTTTCCCTCTCCTGTTGCTGTCCCTCTATCCAACTTATGTGAAAACCATCTTGGCTCTATTTCCCTCCTGCATCTGACACTCTAATGCATCCATTAGATGCATGTTTTTCACTGTATAGTTTATAACATATGAACTATGTTGACACACACTTTACTTTACTTCTTCTGGAAAACATTAGAAACGTGAAAAAGATGACATGATTTCCATGGTAGATTCTGTGTAGTATAATGTTAAATCAGATGCATAACAACAGTGAGTAGAATTCAATAAATTACAATCCTTTTCTTTCAAAAGTTATTTTCTTACCATGTTTTTGTACTGCACCCCTCTGGGCTGTCCCAGGAGTAGACCTTCAGTCTCACAGGAAATCACTGGAAATGCCAACAGGAAATGGCTGCCATTGAACTGGGCCTGGCACTTAGGATCCCGCAGAGTCACAGCAGCCACTGGGACAGACAAGGTCTGAAAGGAAAGAATCGATTTAGAGATCCTAAAACCTTTCAAAACAATATTTCTTTTCTGCATTAGAGGGTGAATTATTGTCAAATATAATAATGCAGAGTAAGGTCAGTCAAACAATAAATAGTGCTGGAGTTGACCTTATTCTCGCACCAGCATTAGTAACACTTAGGGTGGGAAACTCCCGGAAGATTGGCCTATATAAAGCAAGCCTTACTTCAACACATAATTGAGGACCGATAGACCTAACAGTTATCAAATTAGCAGGCAATCACGGTAACAACGACTGTTTACTCGCTAGTTAGCTACTAGCTAGCTACCTAGGCTAGGCTAGGCCAGTGGTGGGCCAAATATATTACCCTAAAATGTGAACCTAAATCACTCTGGATTCTTGAAAGCCATTTGTTTGTAATGTGATTTTCTGTGGGGAATAAGTGAAATTATAGTTTGTCTGATTCCCGAGCTGATCCCATGCATCTTGGTCTAGCTACCTAGCTAGCTACATACCTACATAGCTACATCATAACATCCAATACTAAGGTATATAGACCTGCAGCATGTGTCTGTCCAAGGTCACATTGAGGCGTCCATCCTCACACTGCACTGTGAAAGCCTCTCGCCTTCCTCCAGCTCTGTCTCCACTCAGCCACTGCCTCAGCCTGTGCTCCTCAGCCCAGGGAGGCCGGACGACCACAGGATTTATTGGCGGAATCACCTCTATGATATGAGAGTGGATGGAGAATAAGAGAGAGAGAGAGAGAGAGAGACATATATCGCTATTTGTAAATACTTCTCTGCACTATCAGTCAACATATAAAGCGACAAAAATATTACATTCGGTAATATGATGAAGCCGAAGACGTAAACAAGAAGAGTTCTCCTCTCGCTCAGTGATTGCTGTTTAAGTTGATAGGGTTGTTGATCAATACCAATGACTCAATGATTACTTCATCAGGTTTCTGGCTTTCACTTTCCGGCCCATACATTTGGAAACAAAAACTCCCCCCAGTGGAACTTCAAGACACTCTCAATCCCGTTTCTGTTGGACCTCTGCTCCAATTATCCAGTTTTCTCTTGTGAAAAAGTTTACTGATTGAAATTCAAGGGGATAGGAGGGGTTGGGGGTTGGTCAAAGAGACTTGTTTATGAAGAGATAAGTTCTATTAATTCCTGCTGTTTTCCTATTTCCTATGGAGTACGATCAAGGTCATAGATTACTTAATGCCCATTGAAGCAAGGCACTTAACCTCAAGCTGCTCAGTAATAGACTGCCAAACAGATTCACTGACGGAATTAAAAATGAAACTGAAACATTCAGTTCACTCACAGGGGGATGGAAACAAGAGACACACAGGGGTCCTGACCTGTGCCGCCCCCAGCCAGCTGGATCAGAAAGCGATTGGCCAGGTCAGCCTCAGTATATGAGGTCACGTTGGGGAAGCCATTCTCATTGGCCCAGACAAGAAGATCAGGCATGGTGGAAAGGTCAGAGTTAAGCATGCTGGACAGGGTCAGATAAGGCTCTGGTGGGTACGGTGGGGATACACTGTTGGAAGACTACAGCAAGAGAGAAAAGAGAAAGAGAGAGAGAGAGAGAGAGAGAGAGAGAGAAATACAGATAGTCAGACAGATAGTAATACAGACATAAAGACAAAAAAGACAATATTTAGCTGACATCAAATGAGGCCAGATGAGACACTTATAACAAAACAAGGTCAAGGTCAGAGTCTGAGGACAAGAACCATGAGGGAAGCCATAATATGACTTGGCAGGCCAGGTAGTATCAAAATTGTTCTCAATAGGTGAATCTCAATGTGACTCTGAAAAAACAGGTTCCAAAATTAGTATCGGGGATAAGAAATAGAGATGTGGCCCTTACATGAACAGAAATATGACCCCGTAGCCCGTAAGCAGTAACTGCCCAGTTGACTGGCACCGGAGCTGCTGAGGATCAGCACCACCATGTGTGTCCCTGAGTTGGCCACCGGGGGCACCAGAGAGACAATCACCTCTACTTGAAGAGAGCTTGAATGGAATCAAAGAGAGTGGGAAAGAGAGAGAGAGAGAGAGAGAGAGAGTTTAAACATAGAACTCCGTTGTATCTCTATCCACATTTCCATTTGTTCATGATTACATGACTTCATTTCGTACTTTGCACATCTGTCTTTTATGCTTCGCTTGCTATTTATAAACATAGTTTTCCTTTGCACATCTGTGACAATGCTAGTGCTGTTAACGACCATGCCAATGCTGCTACACTGGAACAATTACTCAGCTTTGGATCTATACTTGTAGTGTTTCTGTTTAGTCTACTGTGATCTGTGAGTAAATCTTGTCTGCACTATGTGTGAGGTCCTATGACATGCTGTCCTGCGTCTAGTGTGTGATCCTCTATTGTGTACTGCAGTGTGTCAGCTCCAGGTTAACATTCATAAAATTGAAAATTAAGCAAAAGTAAGAATTCAGCTGTGAGATAAGTTGAGAAGTTGTTGTAGTCAAGACTGCATGCTCTCACCCACAGAGCCCTGAGCCAGCTGAATGGAGCTTGATCACATGCACCTCCGGATTGTTCCCACCTGCCACTGTATGGGTGCAGCCCTGCACTTCCTGTGGCTGCAGGTCAGAGGTCATGTAGTTGTGAGAGAGGAACAGAGACTGCAGCTGGCAAATATCGGACATGGTTGGATCTGTAAAATTGGAGGTGCAGATGTGTTTTTGTAAAGGGGAGTTAGTTTCATAAGACCGGATCTCTCTCCACCATTTGTCCCACTTCATTTTAGTGTTATGCAAATCAAATCAAATCAAACCACATTTATTTGTATAGCCCTTAATCACCGTTACAGTCTCTAAGGGCTTCACAGTGCCCAACATGTGAAAATAATAAATGATTAGTACACGACATCCCCCAGCCTTAGACCCTCACAGAGGACAAGGAAAAACTCCCACAAAACCTTATTGGAAAATTGTGAGAAACCTTGGGAGGGGCTACTCAGAGAGGGATCCCCCTACCAGGACGGTTGGGCGTGCAATAGATGCCGAGTTTGGGCAAGCAGAGTATACACAATATATGAAAGTATGCCAGTGCAAATTGCATGGCGAGGATAGAGAAGAGAGAGATGAGTATGACCTGAATTCTGAAGTGCAAATGCAATACATAGATGAGGTACAGGTAGTGGTCTATTTAAGCATAAGGGTATCCCCACGAAGATGTCATTATAACTGTTTTGATTGGACACACACTGGACCTCATTCACGAAATTCACCTCCAATTCACCTCCTGTGGCTAATAATATGCACCTACTTCTAGTAAAAATCTATTCTAGTTTCATGTCGAACCATTTATTATTATTTTTTTTTACCTCAGCTACGGTGTGTGTTTCTGCTGAAACAGCACTGACAGCATTAATAATTTCTTGCCATGCTTTACTTTAACAGTCCCTGTGACTCCGCTGCTTATGCTTTTGAAAATTATGTTTTTTTTCTCATGCACGCATGAGAGCAAAACTTGATTTTGGACTTTATTTCACAAAATACCTCTTTTTCCTTTTTTTCCCCTCTTTTTCCCCCCTTTTTTTCTTCAGACCTGCAACCGCTGATCTTAGGGCTTATATATAAATGTGGCTCATTTTCATACTTATCATTGCTAGTTACAGGGTTGAAATTCCCTATAGCTGTCTAAATGGAATTTCCTTATTTCTATGATAATTGGTTTGTATGTGGCTCACCTTCTCCCAGGCGGATGTAGATTCGGTTGCCATGGGTTGTGTGCGTCAGAGAGGACAGGCTGCCATGGTGTTTCAGAGCCCAGCGGAGCAGTGCACGTGGACGAAATGGTAGCAAGTGCAGTGGTTGAACTTGCAGAGGCAGGGCATAGGACCGAACAGTGGAGTTAGAGGACAACTGGGTGAGAGGGAATGGGATGAGGAGAGAGAAAAGAGTGTGAACTGAAAAAATTGCTGGAATATGGACATACGATGCACAATACAAACGATGCAATCATGATCCTTGATGCACACTCACTGACTCGAGTTCGTTCTCTCTGATTGCAACCTTAAGGATGTTACACAGACATGATTATATGCACATTTCTAAGCCAAGGAAACAGATACACTTCAGCTCACAGCTTTTGTTTGTATTCCTAGAAAGTCTGGTCTCAGTTATATAACGATAACCATTCAACAAAAAAAGCAATATTGCTGTGTTTTTCTGTAAGTATCAGAAGCAAACACATGTAAACACACACACACACGCACACACGCACATACACTGACTGACCTGCACCAGCACTGGGAGGTCTGGCGGCAGCCTCTCAGCCTCCAGCCACCAGTGCACTGGGAGCTGGGAGCTGAGCACCAGGACGAGGGCTCTATGATGCAAAGCGTGCTGAGACAAAGGCTTCAAGACCACCGTCACCTACAGACAGAGGTGTATGTGAGGTGATGTGTGTGTACCTCCTGCATACACCTGAAAAGTCATGTTTCTGTGGTAACATCTCTCGTGATAAGCCTGCCTTATCTGTGGATTGCGCTTCCCAGAAATTACTTTGCAATCAGTGTCACCAGTACCAGTTTCCTTGATTTTCTGTTGAGGAAGTTTGAGTTTCTGTAGGTACTGGTCTTGAACAACAAACATCTAAAAAAAATGGTAATCGGCGAGATAGTGTTTTTATTTTGGTAACATCTTTGGTGATGAAATGTCATTGCTGTGGTGTTTTTGCCCTGCACTGATTGATATATGATAAAGTATGGGTTTTTGTTTCATGTGTTTGTCTATCTGGAATCAGTGCAACAGAAAGTCCTCTACCTGGTTGTCTGGGCTGTGTGTTGCTCTCCCCACTGCAATGACATGAGTCTCCTTGGTCCCGCTCTCTCTGGCTGCACAGCCTGGGCCAGCCTCAAACCTCTCTAGCAGACCCTGAACAGGGTGTAGCGCCCCCACTGGAGACACAGGACACTGCACCTCCTCACTTCGAGCTTAGGACAAACAGCAGACAGGCAGGCTGAGGGCAATAAGTACTGTGCATTTAAATATGACATCAAGTTGCCCTGGGTAGGGCAAATAATTAGTACATACAAACAAAATACAAACTAGAAGTCTAAGTGTATGAATAAAATGCTGCTAACTTATTGCACTCTTACCTTTACACTAGTTATGCTCTTAGTTGCTTGTTTAGGAAGGAAATGCAATTAAGATTTCTGGTGACTAGTAGTTTTCTTGCCTACCTATGTTGAATACACTTATTGTAAGTCGCTTTGGATAAAAGCGTCTGCTAAATGACTGTAATGTAATGTAATGTAAAATGTAAATAAATTAAAAATGTACAGACAGACAGAGAGGTAGGTAGACACACTTCATGATTAGAGAGGCTGTACAATAATGTCCCCCATCTCAATTACAAAAATACAAAAAAAAAACCAATATTTTTTTTATTGCATATCACATATCAATACTTTTTGTTGATATATAATTGAGTAACAATGTAGAAAGTCACCTAATATCCTATGGGCCCTGATACCCTCCTTACCTGTTATTCTCCTCCCGAGCAGAAAGAGACAGAAAACAGTCCATCCAGTCCCTGACAGTAATGGTACCATGACTCTTTCACTACTGGACTGATTTCAATAAGATGGTTCCTCTTGCAACATCCTAGGGAATAAAAACATGCTCATACATAAAGACATATCAATACACACAATATGCACAAATGAAAAGGAAGCAAACTTCAGTCTTCTCACATTCATCTCCTTGTGTCTTCTTCTTACTCTTTCCTTCTGTTTATCTGGGAATTTTCACGCTTCAAGTTTCTCAACTTTTTAAATCAAGTTTATCAGGACTTCAAAATGTACATGACTACCAGTCAGTAGTCTGCCTGTCATACAAATTATAGGATGATTCCCTTAAAACAAGCCACCAGTACAATAAAATAGATCTGCAAAGGTCTCTCCAAAACATAGTTTAAATTAACTTAATTAAAATACCAGAGAGAGAGAGAGAGAGAGAGAGAGAGAGAGAGAGAGAGAGAGAGAGAGAGAAAGAGAAATGACGCCTTATTAGCAGGTCTCTCTACCCAAACAATAACTTTATGCACAACAGTTTAAAACGTGCAATCAGCCACAGGGAAATATCAAATAGTGTTATCTTGTCACTGTAGAAGTCGAACTGTAAGCAAATATATAATATTAGCAGCATAATAGCATAGACGCGTACACAACGTACTTAATTCAACTTAAAAGTTATTTCATTAATATATGATATAATCATGTAATATATCGTTTCCCTGATGAAACATCACTATATTATTCCTAGAGTATTACTTTAGGGACTGAAAGTGTGTCTGTGGGACTGAATAGTGACTTTATAGTGACTTTTTCCAATATATATCCAGTATTTTCCATCTCCTACAGGCCTACTGCTGTGATATTTGTATAGCACCCTTCTAAAATGTGTTGTAGGATTACTATAGCTCTCTTCCTGAGGGTTATTTTCCGATCTAGACATCAAGACAAAAGTCGAACTCACCTGAGGAGAAACACTTGGACGCCGAAGGACAGACGAACTGCTGATCCAGCTGTTGCTTCAGACTTCACTGCATTCACAACTAAACACACGCCCCCTCATTTCCTAAACACACACACACACGCACGCACGCAAGCATACACACACTCTCTAGCTTGAACCATGGAAAATATTCCAATCTGAGCTGCGTGTCGCGTGAGGCATCCTTATTAAGTGAGAAATATTCCACATGGGAATTTCATTTTATATCTCGAGGGATTTAAAGGGGAAACTTGTGGTAAATAACACAATTAAAGACCTTATGGGAGGGGCTAAGGGATGGTGTGACAGACTGGAGAGAGGGATGGCAAAGAAAGGAATAAAAGGATTTGAAAAAAGTTTAGAAACGTAGATGGCAACAGGAAGAACTGGACTGAGAGAAGGAGGGAAGTTTAAGGGAAGAGGAGGGAAGATGGGAGGGTTGAAAGGGAGGAAGGCTGGGCTTCATGAGTTTGACTGGCAGGTGAACTGGAGTAGAGAGGTTAGGATTCAACCCATGTAAATTAAATAGCTAAATAGTCTAATTGGCTACACACACACATACACACTCTCTCTCTCTCTCTCTCTCTCTCTCTCTCTCTCTCTCTCTCTATCTATCTTTGGAGGTTACTCATAATAACTCTTTTGGGTTTGTCTGTCCTTAATTACTTTCTTTTTCCATTTATTTCAAAATGCAACTTACTTTTTCTTTTGGTCAAGTTGCTCTCTCATTTCCAAATAACATGCATTCATCATGAAATAATATTAGACCCTTTTGCTTTTCTTTTTTTTTTCTTAACCTTTTTGATCAAACCAAACCAACCCAACCCAACCCAAACTAAACCAACTGAAACCATCTCTCTTCCTCTCTGTGTTGCTACCTGCTGGTCTGTGATGCGTCATTCACTTTGGGGTCTTGGGACATCTTCCCTGCCCTTTACTTGGTGAGAACACAACCTTTTTTAAAACCTTATCCCAGAGGTGTAAAACTGCCTAAAAGTCCTGCCGGGGTTTTTCTCTACTTGTGCTCATAACCATCGCAATGACTAGTCCCTCCCCATGCTATAGAAAAAAAATCTAATCTTCACACTACAAGTGAATTGGAGTGGCTATACAACTGCAACCATGTTAACTGTTCAACATGGACTTACATCGTTTCAAAAAAATGAAACGATAATGAAACAAAAAAATGATCATTCTTTGTTTGAAGGCTTCAGTTATCTTCAGTCCTTCTGTCTATCTACCCCTCCATCCATCCATCTATCCATCCATCCATCCATCCATCCATCAAGCTGACTGAAATGTACACTGTTGACCATACGTCCCATATTTATGTCATTCATTCTTTACATTTCACCTATACTATTACTAAATTCCATAGTCTTGCATTTGATGTCAGACAGCGTTCAAGATCACAAAAGCCAAAAACGCTTCTGATTGTTTTTTGTGTTTTTGGAGAAGCACACAGAGTTCATCTTTCTCGATGCTTTGCATTCGGTAGACGTTAGTTCAATAGCACCATGCAGCACACTTAAGAGCTTAAAATGCTCCCCGAGAGCCTCAGTGTGGTACAAATGTCCACAGAGAAATTATGACTGAATTCTTGGTCTAGAAATTCAGACAGGCAACCAGGCAACTTAATCATGTTCGGGGGTTGTGGTCATAACATGCTGCATGCTCTGCGTCTATTTTCATTCACACTCATAATTCCATGAATGATTTTCTTGATTACCATCTCAGGACACAATTAACTATGACAGCTGAGTCCCAGCTTGGCTCCGCATCAGTCCTCCTTCCCCGACCATACTTCATACTAAATATAGTCTCCTGTTGATGTAACATATTGATACAAATTAGATGACCATCTGCTTTTCTGCTTCAAAGGTTTTCTCATTTAATATATCTTCATATCTTCATATCAATATATCTTCAAAGAAAAATATTCTCTCAGGAACATTAATCCTTCAGATTTTGAACATTGCTCTCTGAACATTTGTTTGCTTTATATATAAAGAAAGAAGGTTCCTGCCTCATAATCTCATAATGCGACACATTGCCTCTTTAACAGTCTTCCATGTCCTACCTGAATACTAGGAGATGACTTACAATAGCACATTATCACAAAAAAACATCTTCACTCACACTTCCTGCCATAGCTGTTCTGTGGAAAGGTGCTATTCCCTTGTCTTCTTTCACCATCATCTTCCTCTTTACCCATACCTATTGTGTCTCTGAACCAGACCATTGCCACTAGAAGCTGCTAATGGCTAGAAGAATGTGCTAGGTCAGAGAAGAAAGGACAGGACTCTCACATAGATAATGAGATCTCAATTTACACTGTGTCATTTGCAGTCACACCTACTCCTCCTACTCGTGTCTTTTTGTATCTCATACACAGTATCATATGCACAGAGCATGCATATAACTAGATACAGAAGCACAGCATGCACGCAGATGCACGCAGGCAGGCATTCACTCACTCACACTCACACACACAATCAGTCATATTGTTGAGTGTTCAGATGGGGAAAACTACTATATTTTAGGGTTATATTTCACACTCTTGTTTGTTTTGAGAAGGAGATGCACTCATGATTTTGAATTACCTACGTTGAATGCACTTATTGCAAGTCGCTTTGGATAAAAGCGTCTGCTAAATGACTGTAATGTAATGTAATGGTGCTGCACATGGCTCATCACATTGTACTAATGGTGTCTGTTCTCTATTAATGACCATAATCATACTAACAGCCATTATGAGATTCCATTTCTTTGAAAGGTTCCTCAAAACTATATATATATAATATGCCAGTAGTGAGAAAATGATACGGCATATAAAAATCCATACATTGCTACCGCTCACGAGCAGCGCATTGCACAAAAACGAGCCGTGCTTCTTCAGTAGGTTCACATCTTTACTGAGTCACAGTTCCAACATATTTCACCAGCATGATTGACAAGTGACAAGAGGAGGAAACATAGACCGGAAAGAAAACAAAACAACGAAAAAAATCACATGAAACAAAAATTGTAAAAGCTTTTTTAACATTCAAAAATGATTGTAGTTAAAAATCTGTGATGTACCGAAAGAAGGTGGATGGAAAAGGCGAGGAAGAGGTGGCTCAGTAACAGACACACAGACAGCATCTGATCCCCCCCCTCCCCTTATTGAATCTCTCTCGCTCTGACATAGTTCATAGGCGGCATCCATCTAGCAACTATAATGCAGAATTGTGTTTTTCCTCTGGCTCCCCCAAGTGTCAAAGTACACGTGGTGCATGATTGCGACTGACATGGATACATTCAAGACTGAGGCGGGGTCACATTACACAGCGAAACAGGACAGTTAGCAGCAACAAACAGTATAGATATGGGACAACAGACCAGAGCGAAGGGGGGGGGAACAAAATGACAGAATGCTTCCTTTCATCACTTTGTGCTGTAGTTTTCACTGTTCATGTCAGTACAATCGCACGTTCCTTTTCTCTTCACCGCGTCGCTACGCAGCACAAACAGAGGGATCCATCAACCCGCCGTCTTCCAAGCGTTACGTAACGTGGATTGTCTTCAGTTATCGTCATCTCTTCCTCCTCTAAAAGCCACTCCAGATACAGCGGCGGTCAGCAGATCCACTGCGACACCGCGTATGGGTGCAACGCGCTATCCGGTTCCACTGATCCCCCGTTCCCTCACACTCAGCCCGGGCCAGTCTTTCGTCTCAGAGCACAGACAGACAGACAGACAGACAGACAGACAGACAGACAGACAGACAGACAGACAGAGTGAGAGAGAAAGAGGATAGGGAAGAGAGGACAGGGAAGAGAGTGATCCTCGCCTCTCATCGTAAAGCCCCTCTCCCCCCTTTCACGGCACAGAGTCAGTCTCCAGTCTCCATTCAGAGCCCGGGGCTGGCAGTGGACAGCTGGTAACCCCTGACCCCTGACCCCTGACCCTAGCAGAGGTCAGAGACATAGTCAAAGTCCTTGAAGTAGTCCTGCTCCTTGCGGGAGAGGGTGCGCCGCTCGCGGGGCGGCGTGAGGGCAGGGGTCTCGGCGGTGAACTCCTCGTCGAAGTTGCTGACGTCTTCTTTTCCTTTGATGGTCGGCACGAACGGCGGCGGGGTCTTCCTCTGAAGAAGCGCCTCCCAGTCCATACCCTGAAGGACATTCACATTTAGTTTATTTTGTCTTCCAGAGTGCCTTCCAATATGTCCCGCAGCAGTATAAATGAAATCCCGCTATCGTCATCATCGGTGAGAGAATAAAGGCAGGAAGAGAGAAAAGAGAAACCGAGACACTCACTCTGAAGAAGGGTTGTTTTTTGACATCCTCGGCGTCCTTCTCCCCGGAGCCCAGGCGTCTTTCAGGATTCCTTCTCAACAACTGGCAACAGAAAATAAAACAATATGTAGGTCGCCGTTGGTTCGGAGACTGGCACTATTACAGTATCTTCATCATCATGCAACTCAGTGTTACTTTCTGTGATCGGAGGAGGAGGGAAGTGCCAGGTTAAGAAATAAGAGCAGGGGGAAAAGCTAGAAAAGGGGGATACGGGAGAGGAAGGCTATTCATGGGGGGGGGGGGGGGGGAGTGTTATGGTGGTTATGATGGAAGATAGGAGTGGATATGAATTTGCGCTCCAGTGGAGGGAGTGCAGGAGGCTTGAAGTCTCACCCGCCTCATGACGCCGATGGCCTCGGTGGAGAGGAAACGTGGGTAGCGCACCTCGTCGTTCACTATGCTGTCAAAGACCTCCTCCTCATCGTCACCTGGGAACGGAGACTGAAGCAAACAGGACGTTGCACATTATTTCACATCAGCGTGAACTCTGTCCACTTATAACCTGCTACGTATTACATTACCTGACCTCGGTCCAGACACAAGTAGCATAATTTGACTCGCAAGATATATAGATATAGATATATCTATGGTGACGCAAAAAAGCTTCCCAATGTAATTCTCACCTCTCCCACCAACATCTCGTAGATGAGCACCCCCAGGCCCCACCAGTCCACTGCTCTGGTGTAGGATGTGTCCGTCAGCACCTCCGGGGCCAGAAACTCAGGGGTACCACAGAAAGTACTGGTCCTGTCCCCAAAGCCCATACCTAAGCAAGAGAGGGAGGGAGGGAGGAACGAGGGGGCAGAGAGCGACGAGAAAGTAGGTGAGTCAATTTTCCTCAAGTGTGCGGTAATCTTACGCAGAGTGCCAATGTCATGAATAAATCACGGGCGCTCACCTTCTTTACAGAGCCCGAAGTCGGCTATCTTCACGAAACCCTCCGTGTCAAGCAGGAGGTTGTCCAACTTGAGGTCCCTGAGGAAGAGAAGGGTTGAGGTTCATGCCAGATGGATTGCGTGCAACTTGCGACGAGGATGGCAATGAGTGGCGTGGAAAGAAAAGAGAGGGTCTGTCTCTCTGAATACACAGACAGACACAACCCGAGTACTCACCGGTACACAATCTTATGGTCATGAAGGAACTTCAGACCCAAGACCACACAAGCTGAGTAGAACCTGCCGGACAGACCGAGAAATGGATGGACAGACGGGCAGATGGACAAAAAACTCAAACATGACGCAACACATTCATAGCGGATGTAAAAGACTTTTTTTCCTTCTTCTTTGAACGTACACATGGAAGACAACTAAAGAGGACAAGTCACACGTGTGCAGTTACATTTTACTTGTCTTTAGCGCACACACACACACACACACACAGAGTGGCACTCACACAGCGCGTGTCTCAGTGAAGACGTCAGCGTGTATGTGCATCATGAGATCTCCTCCTGCCGTGTACTCCATGACGAAACACACGTGCTCTGGTGTCTGGAAACATGCAAACAGGTTGACCAGGAAGGGGTGGTGGGAGCCGTTGACCGTCTCAAAGATCCGCTTCTCACACATCAGACTGGACAGGAAGGAGAACGGGGAGGATGTGCGCGTGAGAGAGCGTGATTAGAAATAACTTGTCATATATAACACGAGTCTTCGGTCAAGGTCGTAAAAGGTTACGGTTACCTGTCCACTTCATCTCGCGCGACGATGTCTCCCTTTTTCAGGGCTTTGATGGCGTACAGGCTGCCTGTCTTCTTGTACTCTGACAGCAACACCTGAAGAATCCAACAGAGTGAATCCGTTAGGGGTTTGATTTCTAAAATGTTACTGTCAATAAATAAGGGGACCGATTTCAGTTACAAGGAAACAGCATTTCGATGGCGTCTTGCTTCTGTAATTCAAAATTCAAAGTTGTTTTATATAATGGGACAGGGTGGAGGGGGGGGGTATTACAGAAGTGAGGGCTAGCCTCTAAAAGTATGCTGCTTCCAGGAAGTAAAGGTAATGGGATTTTGATAGACTGTGAAATGGGTCAACATTCTGATATGGAGAATTAGCTAAAGTGAAAAAGTCATCTTTCCTTTGTGGCTTTAAAATGTTTCGAAGAGAGCTATCCTGCTCTGGAAAAAAGACAGTTAGATGAGACAGTCTTAGATCAGCAGGGCATGGGTTTTTGCTCATCATGTGAGGAAAAATGAAGTACCTTCCCAAAGTGACCCCTGCCGAGCACCGCACTCAGCTTGAAGTCCAGCAGGCAAAGAGGGCCTCTGCTTGGTCTGACACACAGAGAGAGAGAGAGAGAGAGAGAGAGAGAGAGAGAGAAGAGAGAGAGAGAGAGAGAGAGAGAGAGAGAGAGAGAGAGAGAGAGAGAGAGAGAGAGAGAGAGAGAGAGAGAGAGAGAGAGAGAGAGAGAGAGAGATGGACAGGGATTATAGGCAGTGCATGCAACATAACATCTAACATGACACGTCATACTTGTGCATCTGTGCATCATCCAATCAGCAACACTGGAAACTACAGCCTCCATTCCATATTGATTTGGCATGAAAGCAATTTTGCTCCCAAAAGAACCAAAGCTTGTCAAGACAGCACATGATTACTGTATGATAAATGTATGACTACTAGTGTAATTCTGTTCCGGCACCCAATACACCCACCGAGCTCGTTCTTGTTAAGGGGACATATTTTTTCTAATCCCGTTAACGATGACTTGGCTTCACTGCCAGGTGTTATAAAAGAGGTTATGTTGCGGGACCATATTGTGTGTGGGTGTGTTTCTTGTATCATGCTGTCGTGACCATATTGCGAAGAGATGTGCTCAGGTGTGTGTGTGTGTGTGTGTGTGTGTGTGTGTGTGAACACGCTGAGAGGCCCCAGTGTGTCTCTGTACCTGCGGTTGGAGTTCTTGGCCGGTAATCTGGCTGGCTGCTCGTGAACATGGGTATCCGGAGGGGACAAAGGCTCAATCACTGGCATCTGTTCCTGTGATACGCCACAGAGATGGAGGGAGGCGAGGGGGGGAGGAGGGGAGGAGGAGGAGGAGGGCAGTGAGAAACCAATACAAAAAGTCAGTATGAATGCAGAAACAGAAAAGAAAGGAGGAAAATAATACATAATGGGAAGTGAAGGGCAGTGTGAGAAACAGAGCAACAGGGGAAAATGAGGACAAATGAATCCTCACATCTGAAATGACCTTCAGGCAGACAGACAGTCATGCCGAGCTCCCTGACGGCTGGGAGCCTCTACCCTCGCTCCTACCCACTTCCTGTCCCGCCTGCTCCCTCGTTACTGTTAATTAGTTCTCTAAAAAACATCGGAGTAATTAATCCCATAATCCCTCAACCCTGTTGACCACACCATCTGCCACGCAGGCGCCCTCTCTCTCTCTCTCTCTCTTTTTGGTTGTCTAAATGTGTCTGCGCACCACTCCAGCCTCCCTCCGTCTCTCTCACTCTTTCCCCCCCTACATCCCTCTCTATTTTTCCTCCCCTTCCTATCCCGTCATTCTCTCTCTAGGTTCCTCTCCTCCTGGTCCTCTCTTTCTCCTTCAGTCTCTGGCAGCCTCTCTGCAACCCCTCCCGTCCTCTCTCTCTCTCTCTCCCCCCCCCCCCCTTCTTTGTCCCCCCCCATGCAGATTGTGTCCGACACACTGGGAAACTAACACGGATTTGGCTGTGATCTAATTAAAGCTCCCTCCATCCAATTTAGTCTCATTAAGGCTCCCTGAGTTTGGAGTGCTCTCTTTCTCCCCCTAATTATGAGCTCTCCTCCCCTCCTCCGTCATTCCTCTCAGACCCCCACTCTGTCTGTCTTGGATTCACACAGCACCACGGCCTATGACTAGAGCACTGTTTCTAAACCAAAGGCTACGGGTAGGAAGTCGGCAAATAGAAATATGATACCGTAATGATTCCCATCTTTCACCCTCTTGAAAATCCTCTCCCTGGATCCCTTCCCCTCCTGTCAACTCTCCCTTCCTTCGTCCCCTTCATCCCTCTCTGCCTCTCACTCACCGGAATGGGAGTGTCCACCACATCTCTCCTGATCTCCACTTTGGGTGGAGAGTCACTGTCCAGATTCGGCTTCCCCACCGAGATCTCTCTGAAATGCGCACAAAAAGATCCGTGTTGCAGAGGCAAAAAGAAAACCTGCCCTATGCTGTAATCCAGCCTATAGAGGAAATCGATCAATAACTGCATCAGTCATATCTAAAGAGATGGGCTGGAGAATAAAAAACGACATCTACTTAATGATCGATAGCCTCCGGTGTGTGTATTTGACCCGCGTTTCGCCTTTCAAAGTGAAATCCTCGTGTGAGCATGTTTCATACCTTGTGCTGTGTGTGTTGCTAGTGAAGCTGGGCGTGTAGGTGTTCGTGTTGTTTCCACTGGGAATGGCGTTCCTCAGCAGGCGCACCCAGGTAGCAATGTCCACGTTCATCTGACGAGCGCGCAGGAAAGCCTTCCCTGAAACAAACACAACCCGGGATAATTGGATGGACGAAGGTGAAACAGTAACTACAGCGGTCGCTGCTGCTGAAGCCCCCCCATCATCATCCATCACCCCTTTAGGACTGCAGGGTTTTACACTTACAAACATGTTTGTTGGCGTCTAGCAATAGCGGAGCAAGCATGTGAGAAGAGGGATCGTACAAACACATGTGTACTGTATTTCAGCACGAGGGACAGCGAGCCCTCTCACACAGGAGACAACTGGGCAGAGTGTGGAGCGATACCGTCCCACCCTGGGGTGGCAGAGGCAGAGAGGATACAGCTAGTGCATATCAGCAATCAGGGAAGCTCCCTACTTAAGCCCTGTCAGGGCAAGCAGAAGACAAAGGAGAAGGTGGTTGCAAGAAAGGGGTGCTGAAACTAATCTCTGCGGTATGGTAAGGAGGGGTGGATCGATTGTGAATTGGACCGTTCTCGGTATGAATGCCTCTGGAAATCGACCTGCAAAAAGAGAGAATTGACGACGGATTGGATCACGGACTAAAGGACTTGTAAGCTTGGCAATTCCTCTCCTAAACCTCTCACTCCCACAGGTCCAGACACCATCTGACCAAAACCGTGGACAGAGAAGATCCTCAATTTCCTTCATCTGCTACTCCTTTCTCCCGTCTTCATTAAGAAGAATCTGTGTGTTTTCCTCAAGCGTACAGTGCTTCTCCAGTACATACTGCACTCTTGATAAGAATAGCTGGTATTCACGGTATTCTATATTCAATACACAGGATATAAAGTCCTGAGGCATTAAAAGTGTAGTACTTGTGTTTTATAACACACAGGCAGGGGGCAATGGGAAAATATATATTTTTCTTTTCAATATAACATAAGTGCTTCCTCCTCTGCACTTAATTGACAGGGAAATGTAAGGGAGAACAATAAATGAAGTGCACACCACACTACACTATCAAACATACATCTTCTGCTGATCAATTTCTATATTCATTCATACAAAAAGCTCAAAGCCTGGTGCATTTAATTCACCCTTCAACTAGTAAGCCTAGTGGTTGTGAGACTGGACAACCTGGCCATAACATGAACTGGGTCAGTATTAACCCCTCTGTGTTTCCAGTAAATTGTTATAATCCCAATTCTAGATAATAGCTCTAACCCTATTCCAGTGTGGATATGAAGCACAGTGCGATGCTTTCATTACTAAATGTGCTTGTGTGACTGACTGGTTGCCTTCGTGTTGCTGCTTTCCCACAGGTAGATGGCGTGACAGAGCACAGAGTGATGGAGTGGCCTGTGAAAGCAGACTCGTTCATCAGCGAGCTTAAAACGTGTGATTGTTATGGGCACAAAGACAGCCATCACTGCTGTCCTGTAAAAACCTGGCAACTCCAAATGTGTTTTACATTTTTTCTACTTGAATGTATTAGACTTTATCTAGACTTACTGTCTAGATTTCATGATGGTCAGGCCTGTGGAAACAATTCAAAATCCACTGGAGAATTTAAACAAATTCCATGGGTATTCATGAAGCTGAATAGGGCTTTTAAAGACTTAAAGACAGGAATTTCAGGCCAGTGGTAGTATTGTACAATAAAAGAAGGAGAATCGATACAGAGTCAAGGAGCTTCTCTCTCTCTCTCTCTCTCTCTCTCTCTCTCTCTCCTCTCTCTCTCCTCTCTCTCTCTCTCTCTCTCTCTCTCTCTCTCTAGCTTCTTGTTAAACCAGAAATGTTGTTTTACCATGCTGTTTGGAGAACACTTTCTTTTGTCTCTGGAGTCTTGGGCCTCTCGCTATGACCGGGTTGAAGAAGGTCACCTGAAACACACAATATGTCTCATGCATTTTAACTTGCTCTGCAACTACAGTAAAGTCATTAAGGTCAAACGTACAACGCGTGAGTGTGTGTGTGTCTGCACGTATGTTTGTGTATGTGTACACTCTGTACATGTGTGCAATACGTGTGTTTGTGCAAGGTGTGTATTCTGTGTACGTGTGTGACCATATATGTGAATATGTATACACTGAGTGTGTGTGTGTGTATGTGTGCATGCAGGTGCTTATTGTGTATGTGCACCGTCAGAAGAAAAGCCATATCGGGGTTGTACCTGTCAAAAAGGTACAGAGTTGTACTGTACCTTTTGTTCTGACAGTGTGTGTGTGTGTGTGTGTGTGTGTGTGTGTGTGTGTGTGTGTGTGTGTGTGTGTGTGTGTGTGTGTGTGTGTGTGTGTGTGTGTGTGTGTGTGTGTGTCCAGTACCTCAGACAGCAGCAGCCCCTGTGGTTCCAGTTCCAGCTGGACCTGGTGTCTCTGGTTGTCCAGGAACTCCTCCAGCTTCAGGTACTTCAGAGCACACAGGGAGCGGTAATCTCTCCAGTACACCGCTATCTCCATCTCCCTGGACTAGGAACAAAACACACCAATATTTTTATATTTAATTTCTATTAAACCTCCATTCAGACTCATAAGGACAATTTTGCACCAGCTTAGACAATGTGAGTCATAGGCTAAATTTCAACAGCTTCTACTTGAGTGTTTTTGACCTTTCCTATCACTTGTCAATCTTGCTTTTCTCTATTTAAGGTTATTTGAGGGTATTTTATTTCTATTTATTTCATATTGTATTGTGTTGTATTGTGCTGTGTTTTAAAAAAATTTTTTTGTGTCTTACTCTCTCCAATTCTACAGTGAAGGTCTGATCCCAGGCCTGCTCTCCAACCGTCCGCCAACCCGTCTGGCCCACCACTGTGTTCTCCAGCTTCAGCACTGCGCTCACCTCCGCTGTGCAGCACACATAAAGGCATATACACTGAGCAGAGAATATATTAGGTCCAACCGCACTTTCCATGAAACACACAGAGCAGGTTAATCCAAGGGAAGATGAACCAGGGAGGCGATTTTAATTTTTAATCCTTGAGACATGATTGTGCAATGGAGTGGTCCTAGCAATGCCTCTAGGAAGGTATAGATACAACTACACTGTGCCTACTTCTACTACACTATTGAATACATTCTGTACAACCTGGTTTCTTAAGCTGTGGGTTGGAAGCTATAGTGGCGACAGTCTCAAAACACTTACAGGAGAGTTCGTCGGTCTTGCCGGGGATCTTGAGGCTCATACTGCTGGTGCTGCGGCTGTAGAGGCCACTCAGTTTGAAGGAGGAGCGTCCGTCTCCTAGGGAGTATGAGGGGAGAACCACCGGCGTCCCTCTACTCCGTCCTGGGACCGCCTCCAGCAGCCCCACACAGCCCAGAAGACGCACCTGTAGGGTACCTGCAGACAATTGGATTTCAAAACTTTGTTACTTTAGTTCACATATGAAAAAAAAACCATTCAATATTCCAGTTCAGGACAAGAAATCGAGCAATATGCAATGTGCAATACGTTTCCACTGTTTCTCTGTTTACCTGTGAGCGGCGAGGGTTTACTCAGGGTGCTATACTGGTTATGGACATAGGGGGTGCCGTGGCGGGAGCTGAAGGCTGAGGAGGAAGCCAGGACCAGCTCCTCCTTGATGAGGCAGGCCTTAGGGTGGTCCTCTGGCAGCTCCACCAGCCTCTGCTCCAGAGAGCCCCTCAGCAGGTCCAGACGCTGGGACGACTCACTCAGACCACACTGGGCCTGGAGGACACACAGGAAACAGAGGGAGGTTTCACTGGACTGTCAGTGTGTTGGTGTAAATGGTGTTTGGACCCCTCTCAAACAGTAAGCTAATGATGTTAGCACAAAGTCATGGTCTATCTATTGTCTGGGCTCTGACCTCAGCCATGGCCTTCTTGTCCTGGACCTTGGCTGCACTCAGCAGGCGGAGAATGTTCTTGGCTCCCTCGGCCATGGCGTGCTCCACGCGGTAGTGGTGCCACAGCTCCTCCACCCGCAGCTCCACCCCACACAGGTCCGGCTTACCTGGGGCAGGGTGTCAGGCTTAGTCAAATCCAATTTAAACATATGAACGACCCAGTAAGGATTTAACGGCAACATTAAAGGGAGGCGGCCAGTTGACATAACACAACAGTGATTCAACCTATACCCAGTTCATGAAAGCGTTTACATTTCTCGGTGTCAGGTACGGTAGGGACTGCCACACAGGAAGTGATGCATTTTACATTTCTGGTAGCAGCACCAGTGGTTTGTTTGGAATAACCAGAAGAAGAACTGGGTAGTTAGCATGAGCAGCGCTATCCACCATGGCTTCATGAACAGATACTTCACCGAAGAAGATATCAATTACTGTTTGATTCACAAGTGATCTCTCGGAAGTGCAGCTTATTACCAAAGATGTTAAAATAAAAATGAAAAATACCAAAATAAACAAAAATCAAGGACCCATTACCACTTAAAAAATAGGGAGATTTGTTCAAGTGTGTTAAGTAAAATCAAGCACACCCCAAATGACGAAAATATCTGCAGTGATTTTCAAACATGATTCAGTTGTAATTCCTACCAAATTCAAGAATGTGAACACGTTGAGCTGTTGACTAGCTGATGTGAGCTATTATAGATAAGTGCCTAAATCCTTTTCGGGATCATCGTCGCTCTTTCTGTTCCTCTTTTCCTTTATTTTTCTTTCCCTGGCTCTCTCTTTCATCTCCTATTCTCTCCTTTCCTCCATGTCGTCATCTCTGACTCATTCCTTTCAGTCTCTCTCCCTTCCTGGCTCCCTACATCCGTCCCTCTCTCTAACCTCTAGCAAATGAGGCATGACTTTTAGTTGTTGGGCAACATCAAGGGGATGCAGGAACATCAATAAGGCCCTAACCTGAGCTGAGAGAGTGAGAGGCTTTAATGGACAATGTGTGTGTGTGTGAGTGGGTGTGTGTGAGCGGAAGACTATACTGTGCAGTTCAGAAGCTGAAATTGATCCATTACCACACTCTTCATAAAAAATGTAAAGAGTTGAGACATAATAGAGGAAAAAATAAAACCAGGATCGGCACCTTGGTTGTCCTCAGACTGCTCCGTGGCCTGCATGGACTTTCGGATCTGCATGCGGATGATGTCAATCTTAGTCTTGCTGTCCTGGAGCATCTGCTGAGTTGTCTGGAGAAACTTCTTGTCCTGTGGGGAGAATGGATAGAGTAACACCGCAAAGAGCAAAAGCATTAGCAGCACATTACCAGTAACCTTTATCACTTTCAAAAACTCGCTCCACAGAATTCAGCTGATTGAGTAAGAGAGGATGGTTTGCGAGTGGAGAGTGAAAGCAGATTTCAAGAGGAAAATGCAGAGGTTACTAGGCCATCTTTTGCAAAATGTTCCTAGGGAAGACAGGGTTTATATTTATGGCATTGACATAATGTTGGTAAATGATATGAAGATAACTGCATACTCTCCTTTAATGTATATGTATTTTAGGACACATAAAACCAAGCAACTGTTACCTTGCATCATTGTATTTAACTAATATTACCTCATTTCTTTGGCACAGGTTGGCGCACATACATTTGCTACCCTTGTTCAGGGGTACTGAGCACTGAGCACTTGAACCATCACCGATTCGCTGACTAGGCAGGCTATCTAACCAACATGCCACCCAACTACAGCTGCTTTAAGCCATTCTATTAAGCTGCTGCTGATTTCCTAGCCGGCGGACAATCATTGAGAAGTTTACTGCACAGCACAACACTCCCTTCCTGTCGCTTCCTGACGCTTCCTGTCGCTTCCTGTCGCTCATGGTGCATTGCTGCCTCTGCTCTTTCTTCTGCCTTGAATGGCCGTGACCCCACTGCTGCTGTTTCTGCTGCTTCACTTCTTTGCCTTTCAGTATTTTGCAACACCGATGTCGTAATAGGTGGCAAAGTTAATGCGGTAAGCAGGGTTTAGGCCTGACAGTTGGCCAGTCCAGTACCTTGGTAGCTCCGTTGGCGTAGATGGGAATCATGTTCTCCGCTCCCTGTTTGACCTTCAGCTCGATGTTTAGCTGCCGCTCCAGTGCAGCGATGCGCTGCTGACTGGCTGACGTCCGATTGGCTGCCCCAGGGGACACAGGGGCATCTAGATAGAGGGGGTGGTTGGGGGTTAAAGTTAATAACGGTGTCTTAATTAGTTGGTAGTACATCATTCAGTTAGTTCATCATCAGTACTCTGGCAACACCTGACATTAACGTACATTTTAAGTGGATTGTTTCACACAAACTAGCACTGGAGAATTGCATGTTATGACTATGACGTAGCTATATTGTAACTGCTCCAGAAATGATCGTCACACTCCACAATGACACAAAGCATTTCTGCACGCTAGCTACCTTTGTTGTCATCGTGGCCCTTGACCACGATGTGTGCGTCCAGTTCCTGCAGCTGAGCATGGAGGGAGTCCAGCTTGCGCTTGGAGCTGCGGAGCTGGGAGTCCACCTGGTGGGCGTTCCTCTTGTCGGTGGTGGCCCTGCGCAGGTTCTCCGCCCCCTCCTTGATCTTCAGCTCCCTGCGGATTTCCCTGCGGATCCTCTCGCGGTGCTCATCCAGGCGCTGCTGCACGCCAGAGTCGGAAAAGTCTGAGCTCTGGTCCAGGCCAAGCTGCTGGAGCACCGACAGCCCACCTGGATCACTCTGGGAGAGGGGGAGGGAGGGAGGTAAGAAGAGAAAGGGAGTAGCTGGGGGGGAGAAAAAGGTCAGGGCAGATGAGGTAGAGACTGGAAGAGTAGGCATAGAAGGATGACAAGGTGGAGGAGGATGAAGAAGAAGAAGAAAAGGAGGAGGGTGAAATGGTTGAGGAGGAGGCGTGAAAGGAAGATGGAAGTGGGTTTGGGGGAAGAGGAGGAGTATGAGGAGAGGTCAGGGAGAAAGGACAGTTATGTTAGGTCTACTTTATTTCTTGTCAAATTTGCAGCGCTACAGTCTGTTACTTCAAACCACGAGGCGAAAGACGGGAGCATAGTGTGGTGTTTCAAAAGAGACCTTGTAAGTCTACAAAATCGCACTGCGGAAACTAAAACTAGTGCACAGTATATGGGACAGAGTTTAAATTGAGCTGAAAGCCAACGACATGTTGGAATATGGAGAGAAAGACAGGATGTTCTCATGGTGAGATGAGAGGTGCGCCACGAGAACGAAATGAGCCAAGTAAAGAGTCTCAGGTCTCCAGCTGAGCCGAGGTTAAGAGACACAAAGCTGGCAGCAGTCGCTCTCCCGGGTTCGGAGCGAGGCGTGGAGGGGAAAACAGATTTGGAGATTTGGAGCGGATCCTGAACGTCTGTAACCTGCCGAGCTGAGACATCAAAAGCATCAAACATCAAATCACCTCCCCTACTGATCAATGCTAACCAGATCACAGTAGATTAGAACAGCATTAATAGCGTCTAAAATCGATCTGCTTCTGGCTGGTTCACACACACACACACACACACACACACACACACACACACACACACACACACACACACATAAACTACAGTGTTTATACAAACATGCAAACATACACACATGCACGCACGCAGTGAGCACAGATGAGTGGTTGTGCATGATGCAATATTAGCACCCTGCTCCTATACTGTGGATTATTGATGCATTCAAACACGCACACACACGGTCATATTACGATAAAAAGAGCCAAAATAACCGTGCCGAATGTCCACGCCGGCAACATTGCATGTAAAGGCCTACACGTAAGGTACGCTTCCATGTTACCACACACAATATACGGTTCATAAACCCTTTCAAAAAGGGCTTGAAGGTTTGGAGATCTCATGCGTCCATCCAACATTGTGACAGTGCAGTAGATCTCATCAGATCATGCACATACGCACACATATCACACAGACCATGGATACTGAGGACTGTCCCCTCCCTTATACCAGAGTATAATGACACGGTGCTGAGGGCCATTCATTGCACCAGCCAGCCATTCAACCAGCCAGCCAGCTATCCAGCTTAGCAGATCTGATTACAACTTCTTAGGTCTTTGTGTCCAGCAGCATGCAGGTCACGGCGAGAGCCGGCCTAACTCCACACACATTAAAACCATAATCCATCTGCAACACAATATACAGTACAACGGCGAGGCTCGGCCAGGCCAACAGCCAACCAAACCACACGGCTCATGCCCGGTGCTTTGCAGGATTTGAACTGCTAGTTACGTGCAATTATTATGCGCGGGTCTAGAAGGCGGTTATGGTGCAACCCTGAAGCAACGTAATCGCCATAAGCCGAAAATGTTTGAAGAGTTTGGTTTGGAAGACGCAGCTTATCTCTTAAAAAAGTAAACAGAAACATACACACACACACACACACACACACACACACGGCTTGAAGCGAGCAGCAGGAGCAGCGGCAGCGGGGCCGCAGCCACTCAAGGCAGAAGAAAAAGCAGAGGCAGCAATGCACCGTGAGCGACAGGAAGGGAGCGTTTGTGCCGTGACGCACCCCTATACAATACAATACAATTTAATCCCTGGTGTTTAACAACAATGAAAAAATGTGGACCGAGGTGGACATCAACTCGAACAGCAGGGTGAAAAAGAAAACACAACAGCGGGCGGGAATGAGCGCTCAGAAGTGAGTAACCGACAGAAATTAGATGGTATTTTTTTTACAGGAAGTGAATGAGGAAGCCAGCAGAAAAAGCAAGGAGCTCTACTAATGTACGGAAAGTTTGGAGGCGGCCATGTTTAGGAGCCTACCGAAGGCTCCGTGTCAGCCTGCTCGGTGTGTACTGGGGGGTCCGTGGATTGATCCTCTGGCCAGTCCTCCAGCGCTTCCTCACTGGCCATGTTTGGCGCTGGTCTTTGCTCCCAGCTCCCTCCCCCCTCTGTCCTCTGCCACACACACACACACTCTGTCACACACTCTGTCACACACACTCAGCACCAACAGCACTGCCACTCAGACAACAGAGAGTGCTATTCCTGCCTCCTCAAATCCAGGATGTCCTTCCCGCCAGGAATCAAAAGCCAGTCTAAATCCGGAGCGAGTGAACGAGGCGGAGGAGAGGAAGAGAGAGCAGCACAGACTGAGCCCCACCTCTCTGCTTCCTGTTCCTGCTCGCTGCCAGTTTAGAGAGACTGAGGCGTCATGCACTCTACGCACACACACAGACACACGCGCACACACACACACACACACACACACACACAAACACACACACACACACACACACACACACACACACACACACACACACACACACACAGAGGGTGGTTTTGTAAGTCAGAGCTCACAGCTACACTGCTTCCTGCTACTGGGTCTCTAAAGCTGAGGAACAGTCTGTTGTGATTCTGATTATATTAAATGCACTTACAGACTCTGTATATGTGTGTGTGTGTGTGTGTGCATGCATGTGTGTGTACTTACATGTGTCTGTTTTTATATGCAGGCCTATGGAAGCAAATAAGAGACATTTATATTTGAATTTGACTTCACTGCCTCATAAAATGGATATATTTTACTTTGAAAACCATGTACCTGAATTTATTGGTTTTATTGGTATTAGTTCTTCAAAGTTTTTTGCAAAGTTTCGCAATTTCAAACACTCAATTTGACATTGTTGTGTCCAATGTTCACAAATTCAGATCCAAAAATTGTATATATCCAGAACCTATATTCAGGTTGCTCCAATTCAAGTGGTCAAATTCACATCTAAAAATTCAAGTTAAACAAATTCAGACAGAACATCCAGGCTACCAAGGACAGGAAATCGAGTCTGACTGCAATCAAACCGACTTCTGGCCTATCAGTTTATACTCTGTCGGTCATGTGACCTGAATGATGCCGACAAATGATGGTACCCTGGAGAATGAATACACCGGTAGATCAGTGTCACGTACGATCACATCATCTCTAGAATGATGTGATCGTACGTGACACTGATCTATTCATTAATACACAGGACAAGATGTTACTATCCCTTGTGCCATAATCCAAGGTAAACAAAGATAAGATAAAGATAAAGATAAAAATACGAGTGACACAACCACCACCAAATGAACACCATAGCAGACATCGGCACCATTCACCAGCTACCTCCCCTATCCAACAGCGGGGTCATTGGGGTCATCAAGTGGGCACCTTCCTTCACCGATGTTTCGTTGAGTTGGGCCCACGACACTTCAAGAAGGCTCAACCGCCTCACAACTCCCCTTTACCCTCGCCATGCCTGCCATCAACCTGCCATTAACCTAGCCTTGGTTAGCCTTGAGCCTAGCCTTGACCTAGCCTTAACCTAGCCATACCAGTACAAGCCTGTCTACCTGATATTATATTGTTTATTATATAGTGGCCAGGAAACATTTAGGATTACTTATTTAGCCAAACAGGAAACCATTTGGCTAAATGTACACGGACCTCGTTCGTCGCCATCTTTCAGATCGCATGACGCTGACAGGCCAGAAGTCGACTGGAATCAGACTCGATCGCCTGTCCTTGGTAGCCCGGATGTTCTATCTTCATTTTTTACACTTATTTGCTTCCATGCAGAAACGCCTTCCACAAAAAGGACCTGACACTTGAATGAATAACAGCACTATAAAAAAAGACTGGGATTTTGATTCTCCTGGTGGCTTAGTGAGTGGCCACATGCACCATATTGACTAATGTCATAAACACATACTTATAGACAGAAGGGATTTGTGTTGGTTGAATGCTTTTCAACAACATAATGAGGCATAGAGCATCTTTGTATTGTGTTTCAACGGTGACATTATGTCCTCCTGACCACAGAGAGGAAGAGACAGACTGCCTGCTGCCTAGAGAGAGAGAGAGAGAGAGAGAGAGAGAGAGAGAGAGAGAGAGAGAGAGAGAGAGAGAGAGAGAGAGAGAGCAAGAAAAAGAAATTAAATTGTCCACAAAAGAGGACAGGAATAGAATAGGGAAGGTGCAGAGAGAGTGCATATGAAAGATAAATTCAGAGGGGAGCAGAACAACAAGGGGAGCTCTCGCCCATGAGAGATAAACGAAAAGAGATCACAGACAAGCAGCACTGACTGATTACAGACCAACCAACGTCCTGATGGCTACAGACAGTCTCACAGCTCTCTGACTTCTGTCCTCTTTCTGTCAGTAAGTGACACATAGGTCATCATGGGTTTAACTCAGACACTCAACCGTCCAGGCTCGCTGACCCTCCGAGCCCTCACGGTGTGGCAGATGCCCCTCTATCTTCTCTAGCTCACAGACAGAGAAGGAGAGAGACAAACACACACACACACACACACACACACACACACACACACACACACACACACACACACACACACACACACACACACACACACACACACACACACACACACACACACACACACACACACACACAGAGACACCAAGTCTGGAAAGCACATGCAGTTCTTCGTATTCTCATGGGGGAAAAGGAAGTGAGGTGCCACGATGTTACAAGTTGATAAAGCATCACTGGAGGTCAAATTACGGCAAATCATTCCAGTTGTCAGACATATTATACATATATATATAACTTTGGTCTGACGTCTCCTATATCTGTGAGGAGATTTTAAAAAAAAGGCCCTTACCAAGTAGCTCTGACTCCCAGAGCTTCCTGAGTGATGTGGATTGGTGACTTTGCTGACAACAGCCCCCATCCATCCATACCGTCTGAGTTTTAGCACTCTGGGTGAGCTGTTAGCATTAAAGCCAAAGTGAAATATGCTGCGAAAAGGCAAAAAAAAATGATCCAAAGATAAAGACAAGATGACTCGAAACTGCCTCCCATAGTGTCTCCCTGATTGTGGCAGTGAAACAGCTTCATGAACTATGATTCTGCTTGTGTGCTGTTACTGACCACAGTATCAGGAACTACACAGATCACCAAAGTCTCTTAAAGTTACAGCTACATGGTTTCAATCACATAGTTTAGGACTTCATTTGAAAAAAATATGTGTAACTGAAATGATTAATAGGATGATTTAGGATTAAAATGATTTTTAGGGTGGGTCAACTGAGAGTGTATTAGGCTGCATAAAAGTGGAAGGCTGGAGAGGGCAGATGAATGTACTGTTGTTACTGTACTGTTGGCCTAAGGTGCATGGCACATTCAATAATTCATCGTGCTGTGACTGGAAATCCAGCAGGTCAGGGCTATTGTTGTTTATATAGACAGACTTACTCTCATACACTGTATGTGTGTGTGTGGATGAGTGTGATTGTGCATGACCATGCAAAATAAAGCATAACCACAATGTTTTTTATACAGGCTTTCTGCTTGCACTTGTTTTTACTACGTCTAACTTGTTATTGTATGTTTTTAGCTGTCTACCGGGATGTGGCATGGTGTTTTTTCTTGTTTGGATGATTGGTATAAAGTATAAAAGTATAAAACAAAAACATTCTGTACAAGCAGATATTATTTTAGGCCTACGGGGACAACACCGACTTTTTGGTCACTGGTCACTGGTGGCTAGCTCTGCCCGGTGTGGTGCATGCTCCTGTTTTAGCATGCAGTATTTTAAGTAATCATGAGGGATTAGCATTATTATGAGTATGAAGAGAGACCTTTAATCCAAATGTACTATAGTTTTTTGTTCTATGGCCGGTACATTCATAACTTCTGAAAATTCAGTCTTCGTCATTAGTGAAGTCCATTACGAATCAACAGCACAAAAGCTTTAGCGGTCTGGCTAGCTTTCGCTCACTTCCTGTGTAAACAAAACAAGTCACACCTCAAGGTCTCGTGGGGAGATCTTCCGCCAATGAAAGTGCATTCTACTATTTTTGCCAGAATTTATGTCTTTTCTTTTTTTAACCAATCCTCTCAACAAACTAACCCTCCAGCCTTAGAGCTGCTAACAAGTTCACATTTTATCACTTTTAGGATAATCACCTTTGTTTACTTCACATGCACAGCTATCTACCGGAGACACACAGAGATGCGTTTGGTGCCAGTCCTCTCATCACATATTGGATAAGATCACCAATGGGCCAAACTCCCAGTCGGTGTAGTCCTTTATCATTCTCGGTCTACCGTACTCTCCCATGCCCCCCCCTTCCATCTTTCCTGTTCTATATCCTCCTACCTCTATATCTTGAAAACCTTTCTCTTTGTCTAATTTCCTCTCTTTCCTCCTTCTCTTCCTCCCTCTGCTTATCTGTCATGCACCTCCTCTGTTGCAAAGTGCGAGGAGCAGAGTTGTGCCCGGCGCTGCCAGTCGGTGAGTGAAAGCCATCCCTTTGATTAAGTTTTAATGGCCAGTCAGCTCATCTCGGCCTGCCGGTGCCTATAAATAGAGATAAAGTCCATTTTGTTGGGGGGTAAGCAGAGAGAGGGGGGGGGGGGGGGGGGGGCTCTGTGCCTAACTCTCTCCCTTTATTACTCATTCACTCACTCACTGCCACCTGTGATACACACACACACACACACACACACACACACACACACACACACACACACAACAATAATAATGATGGGGTTCTGGAGGGAAAAGATTAGTTTCAACGTAATTGATTTGATGTAGCGACGCCAAAAATAATCATAATTTAACAAATGTACCCTTCAGAGCTGAGAGATATTTTTGCAGGGGTGAGAGGGATTGTCAATTCCAGGAACTCACTGGTGATGAAAATATGTTTATTATCAGCGGAAGATGTGGATTAAACCGTAGCGCAACACAAGGTCATGCAGTGAGGTTTAGTGTTTAGCTCGTGTGAGAGTGTGTCCGTGGGTAAGCGCGGTCTTGAAGATGCCAGATGTTGTTGGAAACTGGCCAAATGTGATTCAAGGGACACGTCTGTTAAAGGAGGTGACCACTTCAGGTGATTAGAAGACGAAGGAAAGAAACTCAACATTCACAGTGTGTAGATGGGAAGAAACATGGACAGAGAGCCACACAGACAGAGAGTACAGTTAAGAGTGTCGAAACTGCTCAATTCTCTTCATAGTGGCATTCATCGTTTTTGTGGAGCGTGTGTGTGCGTGTGTGTGTCTATGTGAAGCAAAGCAAACAAATTTAAGCACTGAGGAAGAGTGGATGTGAGAGGGGGAGGGAGAGAGGGGGAGAGACAAACAGACAGACAGAATTTGGGAGAAACGTGAGTTTAAATTCTCCTCACATCCTCACGTCTGCACACAGCCTCATTCAGCAGGCAGCCGGCAATTTGGGTTAAGAGGGCTGGGGGGGTTGGGGGGGTTGGGGGGTGAACAGTGAATTCCAATTAACCCCCATCCCAACATCCCTCCACTCACCCTCGAACACACACACACACACACACCCTCCCATGGCTCTACACCATGGTGAGCAGCAGACAAATTAAAGAGAGAGCTGCCAAATGAATGCAATGAATAAACAGGCATGGGAATGTACAGGTACTCAAGCACACATACACACACACACACACACACACACACACACACACACTCATATATGCACATATACACTCGGCAACACACACACACACACTCACACACGTGTGCCTATACATTACACAGTCTCACACACACCGAGTGCACTAATGTAGCTGGGCGGTAATGAATAAAACAGCGCAGTGGGGCTGTCAGCTGGGATGTTGAGAGTACCAACAGGAAGACATGTTGCCCCACATTATGTCAACACAGTGAAAAAAAAAAGAAGAGGGAAGTCTGCATACTACAGACTGGGGAGTTAACTTCAGGACACCGTCACACTCACTGATGCACTCACCGGCAACACCGTGAGCAGCACTGACTCCTTTAAGGAAGGGCAACTGTGGGTAAGTGGGGCAATTTCAGTGTAAGTGTGGAGCAGAGTGAAGAAGAGACCGAAGAGATGCCGGTGCACGTTTGTGTTCAGGGCAACTTTTCAATCAGTCATGAGCCAATATATTACATAAGTGGTTCTTCATCAGTGACCTTTTTCAGAATGACCCACTTCTAGGTCCTGACCCCCCCCGGTTCCTTTAATGCTGGCCCGCCATGAAGGAGTTAAAGGTTTACACAATGGACATTGGACTGTGTGTGTGTAGCCTGTTAATCCTGAAAATCCCACATATTCTAATAGAAATTGTGTTACCAAATCTCCTCTTGCCGTTTTTTACAGTGCAAAATTGCTGTACAGTATCAGTTGTATTTGAAAGGCTTCATTCTCTTGTGTCTCTGCTTGCCGTCAGTCACAAGCATGAGGTGAATAGATGAATGAATGTAGTGAAGTTGAGGTGAGAAAGTGTGTGTGCGTGTGTGTGTGCACATCTGTCTGAGTGTGCATGTCTGTGTTTGTTTCCAAGTGTGTGTTTGGAGACAGTGTGTGTGTGTGTGTGTGTGTGTGTGCCAGCAGTGTCCATTCCACAGCTGGGGAGGAGCGGATCACCATGAATGGCATCTTTGTGGCACGGTCCATCTTCTCAAGAGAGTCCGGTAAACGCTTATGTGTTTGTGTTCCCGGCTTTGTCCATTGTGAACTCTGCTGCAACAAATAGCTGTTCTGTTCAGCCTCTTGAGGACTGAAGCGGCATGTCCCCCTATGGAGAGCAAAGCCCTACAGTCCACATCATAAATCTGCTTCTATCATGCGAAAGGGAAAGCTTGGGGGGAAAAAACGAGAGGGATGAAAGGTGCTGAAACAAACAAGATCCAAACAAAAAACTAAAAAAACAAAAC
Organism: Hoplostethus mediterraneus; assembly: GCA_034670385.1. Taxonomy (NCBI): domain Eukaryota; kingdom Metazoa; phylum Chordata; class Actinopteri; order Trachichthyiformes; family Trachichthyidae; genus Hoplostethus; species Hoplostethus mediterraneus. Next base: position 3,186,702 of record JAXDDW010000025.1, on the reverse strand, counting down.
CGAAAGCACAATTTTGAAGCAAAGAGCAGTTTCGCTCTCATGTACAAACAAAGTGACATTTACTTACTCCAACAAAGTGAACTCAAAGAGGCGGGTACATTCACGTTGTCAGATGTGTTCCTAAAAGGGAACAGCAGACAGGGCCAGCTCTGAGGGAAAGAAGTCCTTGGGTTTGTATCCAACATACATAGCCCACTTTTTCTGTGGACGCTCCAGTGAGCATCCACCTGCATACAAAAAAGGCTACAAACAATGTTGTTGACCTACAACAGTCACCCTGGATAAGGACATATCTCAGAGGAGACCTAATGAGGCGCTGTGTTAACCACTGTCATGCCCTGGATGTTACCGCTCCAGAAAGGAGGCGGGGGGGGGGGGGGGGGGGGGGGATAGTAGAGCAAATAGATAAATGGAAGAGCAGAGAAATATCACAAGAGAAAGCAGGAGAATAATGAGGAGAGAGAGAGGGAGGGAGAGAGAGAGAGAGAGAAAGAGCAAGAGAGAGGGAGAGAGAGAGAGAGAAATCAACTGGGGAAAACGTATATATAAGTAAAGAGAGAGAGAGCCATAGAAAGAGTGAGACTCTACAAGGCTTGCACAGCACCATGTGTGACTGGGCCATGATGGCTCCAGGCTGCTCTCTGGACCTGTGGTGACTGACACTCAGTCAGATGGTGTGATGTGGGGCCGTCCCAGGGTCGAGAGTAACAGAAAATCCTATACTTCCTCCTTCTGCTTACACTGGCCGACCAGGGTTAAGCTACTGATACACACACACACACACACACACCCGCACACACACACAGCCTTAGGATAGAGCAACAAAACAAGAGTAACAGGGGTGATTTTCCAGCAGGCCGGTTGAAATCTGCCATAGTAGAGCTGTGACTAATGCCCTGCTCAGGCCATTGCACAAGATGTGGTTATACTAAAGAAATAAGTCTAATCACTTGTACGTGTGTGTGTGCACGTTTGTGTAAAAGAGAGATAAAGACATGCGGAAAATGAAAGAACGAGAGAATGAGAGAGAGGAGTAAGAGAACGAGAGTAAAGAAAACACTAAGACACGCTCGCGGGAATCGGAGATACAACTGCTGCCTGGATTTGATTCATTACTATTATCCCCGACGCCCTGGGACGAATCCAAACTCGGATGTTGCGTAAATCAGGCACCGATGTCCACGGGAGATTTGACCAGAAAATTGACCACGGGCTCATAAATCTCTGGTTATTAAGATGTCCCCCCCGTGTGTCTGTGGCCTGACTCCTGACTCTGGCCAGCTGACATGCTTTACGGGGGGAAACACTTCAACTCCACTTCCCAACGAGCTCCTGACTCACCTACACGGGTCAGGACGGGGCTGGGTAATGGAACGAGCACGCGTGATGGTAATGGACATGGAAAGCAGATTATAAATGATTATGGCAGAAGAGCTGAAGGGGATAAAAGGCCCATTCTGTAATGCAGACGATTATCCCTCTTTACCGATGCTGTTGATTACGACGGCCAGGGCATCTATAACCACAGGAGAGCACGGGGAAAGTAAACAGCCCTGACTATTTACAGTTGTGTGTTATTTATTTTACTGACAGTGTAATGACTGATGAACATTATGAACCAGAGATTATAGGCAACGTCTCGAGCTTTAAAGTCACACGTGTGAATTACAAACTAATGCACAAACTACGGCTATGCAATGGATAAAAAACACCTTGTTGGAAACACAGAGACTCAGGCTACTTCTAAGATATTTTATGGTGGGAATAATGTCCTGTGGCATACTGCATAATAACACAGTGCCAAAAACCCACATGCCCTAAATTAACCCGCGGGGAGAAATTCCTAGTCTGACGCCTATATTCAGAGTTGGGTGCATCACAGTGTTTAATGGGAAGTGAGTGAAAACAACTGGCTAAAATAGCGAGCCACATTTCGCAACTACACCGAAATTAGAGCTGTGTTCAAGCGTTATTGCACGGTAGTCGTGTGGTTCAGAGGAAATCAGGAGGAGAGGAGCAGGACGGTGGCGGTAAAACGTCCCTACACCACCCATGACACATCACAAAGCAGCAATCATGAGCCGTCGGGAAGATGACGGGCTATAAACTGGCGTACTGACTCAGTACTGAAACTACCAGCGATTTACTGTTTCCTCTAAACCAGAAAACTGTTCACATCTCCTCGCTCTCTCTCTCTCCCTGTCTCTTCCTGTCTCTTTAGCTTTGTCTTTCCCCGTCGACACTGCATCATATTCATTTGAGAACATTTGTACTCCTCCTCCAGTTGCAACTCTATTAATCTCTTGTGCATTGTTGTCGGTGGGGTAAAGAGCATGACTCACAATGGCACTTGGCTGCTATTTGTGCCTCACTATCCCACCGTTCCAGCAATTCAGCCCGAGCGTCTTTGATAACAACAATGCCTTCAGTTTGAGTTACATTTTGAAGGGTATGCTTGTTCTCGGGGCTGTATAGTTTCACTACCAAGTCATGTCTCTCTCTCTACCTCTCTCTCTCTCTCTCTCTCTACCTCTCTCCTGTTAGACATTCAGTCCAATAATAATAGCTGTTTTTTTTCTTTCCCTGTCTGTCTCACATTTATGGCCCTCGGGCTGACAGAACAGGCAGTCCACTGTTGAGGGCGGCATCGTGGCCGGCTGGGCCTCTGCTCCCACGAAGCCTCGGGTCTGCGCTCCTCTTACACCCAACACCACTCCCGCAATACAACACACGGGCTATCACATGACCTCGGCACTGAGGTGGGATAACTAATTTCCAATGCCCCAGGTAACCACATTCAGGTCACTGGGCCCAGGTCCTCTCTCTCTCCCTTTCTCTCAATTTGAGTTTCTTTTTTTTCAGTCCTCCCTGGTTACTCCCTTGCACATCATTTTTCCTGCACGGCTTGCAGGAGCTCAGCATCTCCCTGCCAGGTGCTGCCGTCTCTCTCTCTGCTTAGCTGTCTTTGGCTTGTTGCCTACATGGGTTGCATAATTCAGAAGAAAAAGAGAAAATGCAATTGCAACAGCAATATTTCCACTTGTTCTCTAGTTCTCTTTTTCTATTCCATTCCACTAGATTCAATTCCCCTCTGTTCTATTGAGCCTTTAAATAACTCTTTTCTTTTGTCCACATGCATGCAAAAAAGGCACATTGTTCTATGAGTGACACGAGGACAAAGGACCTAATGGATGACATACTGTACTATAGTTATTACCGAGGCTTTCACAAGCACTCCCGGGGCTATCAGTCCGGTCTCAGTGCTGACTGGCTACTGTAGCAACCGATTAATGCCCATTCCTACACAGAGGCAAACACACCGGATGACTAAATGACTCCCTTCATTTCCAGAGACATACTGAGAGAAGCATTAAAGGGCCAGATGAAGTACAATATGTCGCTCCCTCATCCTACCACTATTTCTCTAACTTGTCCTCCTTAGCAACACATTCTTCAATCCAATAATACCACAATCCCTTAAAGCCCCACCGTGCTTCAAAGCTTCACTCGCACAACCAGCGGACAAACACCCTACACTACACTGAGCTGGGCCACAGCAACCAGTCTGAACACCAGTCTAACCAGTGGTGCCTCTCTCCCGTCCTGTGGCTGGAGTCCTCCTGCGGTCCTTCCTTCCTTTTTCACATGGTTTGGTAGTAATCATAACTAATCCTCTGAAGGCTTTGCCAGCCTGGCAGAGCTGCAGTAGTGGGCGACTGCCATAGTAACAGCTGGTGTTCAGACTGGTCGGCTGAATGGGACTGGGCTTAGCGAGGGTGAGGGGGGGGAGCAGCGTTACGGGAGTTATGGGGTCCTCGCTTGAAGAGACACCTCGCTATTTTTGATTTCAGACTGTGTGGATTTTTTCTTCTTCTGTATTTCAGTTAAAAATGATTAGCATTCCTCATTGGTACTAATGGGTACTGCTGGCTGCACCCTAATGAGGTAGCTTAGGGCTACAAGTACTCATTGGCTTCAGAGAGGAATGCCAACAAGGTATCCCTTTAATACAGTCACGTTGTCTTCGCATCATAGCTGTCATGCAGCATATATAGCTGTCTGTTGGGCTGTCTGGGGGAGGGACAGGTTTCTGCAGACACAGTATAATCCTGGATTCAGGAGCGAGAGACTGGGTGTCGGGGGGGTTGTGTGTGTGTGTGTGTGTGTGTGTGTGTGTGTGTGTGTGTGAGAGAGTGTGTGGGTGACTATGGGTACTAATCGACCCTCATTGTGGGTCAAGACACAGAGAAGTCCACAGTCTTCTAATCCTATTATCCACAGCAATGACAGCTGGAGCTACACATGTTATTTGGTGTGTGATGCAAGCAGCACTGTGTATTTGCTCTTCCGACTTTTTTTTTCTTTCAATGTGTGTCTGAGTCTCCATCAACACATTGGGAGGGTGTCTCCCTGACTGTGTTTTTGTGTCTTCAGACACCATTAAAGAAATGGAGAAAGTTGCTTCCACTTTCTTGGATGATCAATAAAAAGTAATTTGGTGAAGAGCTGCAAGCAGTGCCTTTGCTCCTAATGATTAGGGGAGGGAGCAGCGGCTCCGTCGACTCACAGAACTCTTTAAGTATAGATAATAACTGCAGGAAACCAAGAGAGATAAAGAATTCATGAGGGGACGGCCACAGTGCGTACCTCAAAGTGTACTGCATTTGCTACGTTATCGGCTCAGTGCAGCGCTAACATCCTCAGCAGGAGTCTTGATTTACATTCCTTAAAGCCGTCTAAGGGAGTGGAGGGCAAACAAACAAACAGGCAGCGAATCAATGAATGCAAGAGCAAGGTACATCAGTGAGAGAGCGAGAGAGGAGAAAAGCACTGAAAGTTTAGCTACATTTGCACTGATGGACTTAGCCCCCTGCCCACTGGACAGTATGGATAATGTGTTTGAAAGAGAGAGGGAAAAGGGGGGGGGGGGAGAAAGACAGACAGACAGAGGTGGGGTGTGTGTCTAGAGGAGGGGCAGGAAATGGGACAGTCAGATAGCAGTATTTCATAGAGGCCATCAGCAGGGACATGTGCAGTTGTTCTGCTCAGTGAGCCTGGCAGTCCTCCCCTCCCACCATACGGCCTCGACGAGGTATTCGCAAGAAACACAGGGATGAGAGCGATCAAGCGAGCTCCATAACCGCTCTGCCACTCTGACAGGTTAGCCCATAGTCATTACCAGCATGCCCCATTGATCTCAATCAGCCGTCTCTCACCTCCCGTCTGTGTAACGATGACTGAACCCTTCACAGCGTCATGAATCAGACCACGTAGAGATTGCTGAATTATGGCCCAGGCTATTAACTTGGGTTTTATTGATTCAGCCAAGAGGCCATGAACATGTTTAAATGCATCGTCTATATGACCAGAGAATATGAAAAATGAATTGTATATTACTCAATACCCGTTAGATATGAAGCGTTCTTTTCCAAAATCCAATGCATACTTTTTGGGAAAAGGTATTACTTGAAGTTCATTAAAAATCGTTCTTCCAGTCAGAGGAGTCATATGAAGAGGAGGAGAAGAGGAGCACCTGCTATAGTATAGAGGTATAGAGGTTACAGTGAAGGTTAAAGTGTGATCATTTATCTGTCAATGACAAGGTTACCTGACATTCTTTAAAGTAACATCCTTTGCTTTCATTGCATGCTATCAATCACTTTATGACAGTAGGTGTCACTTTTTGGAAATGGAGACCCACATGAGCAAACCACAAAGGTTCTGTGAAAGAGACCAGTGAAAGAGACCAGTGAAAGAGACCAGTGAAAGAGACCAGTCAGTGCAATGCAAAACCTCATTGTGCATTATGGCCCATATTAGGTCTTGATGTGATACCCTGTTTGGGGTTGTATTGCCCTCAGCCAGAGTGCAGCTTTCCAGGAAACAATGAGGGCAGCCTTCCTATTCATGGAAATACAAACTACTAAATGTCAGGGAAGAAGTCACGGAAAGTTTTCAAGCACAACACACAACAGCGTGCTTTGACAAGTGACTCAACAGTGTAAATATCTTGTGTAAAGGCTTGAGCTTCATTTGGAGTAAGCTGAATTCTGAAGTTGCGCAAAACACCTCAGGGTGCTTGACGACATCCTGACCATCGGATTACCCTGTGCTGCATTGGACAGTTCCCACACTGTGTAGGCCTTGATACGGTAAACTACAACTGTCAGTGGTTTGTGGTTATAACTTCTTGTAGTTCTACATCAATCAAAAAAAGTTTGTTTCCTTTTCCTCCTCTGGTTTCCTCTACTGGTCAATGGTGCACATCTACAATCGAAGCATTTACAATTAATAAAATAACATGCGTATCTAGCGTACATACATAAGAGGTACACGCTAAGAGCTTCTTCAAAGTCTATGGGCTCATTCATTATATGTAGAAGTTTAACCTTGTTAACCAAGACTGATGTTTCAGCTCCTGGCATAAGTTCAACTAAACCGGCACTCAGCCTTTCATTTTGAGCATTTCCCTCCTCCGCCGGGTCTTGGGCTGGGCTGGGGAGACACCAGTGTAACTGTAACGTTGTGTAACTCAACCCCTCCAAATGAGACCCGCGCTGCTGACACCGTGACACCCTCCACGACTCACCCAAGACTCCACCTAAGGGCAACTACCACAAGTCAGGTGACTAAAACAATGGAGGAAAAAAATGCTCTTATGGGAAATTGAATCAGTAGTATCAAGGATGTGGAGGGTAAACCCACCCGGTTAAACCACCTTTGAATTTGTGGAACAGAGTTTACTCGCTTTTTTTAGGACGACACAAATCTTTCTGATATAAAGTCGCACTACACATCAAGCAGGATAAAACTGATGAGACTGTACATGATGAGAAGATAGAGTCTTTTAAGGGAAAAAAGCCAATGATTTGCTGAAAAAAATCTTTACATGATGATGATCACTGACTGGTGCTCCTACTTTACCCACCTGTTTATTTCCTACTACATTCCAGGACAGTATTCAACACAAAACACAACATATTTGATTAAAAAAAATCAAAACATTGTAAATAGTGAGAAAGTATTGCCTGATGAAACCAGACATGTGATGAGACATTATGATGGATTGCCAGAAGGAATCAGTGTTGAGTAAACTGGCTGTATATAGGCTGTAAACAAGGGTAAGCATCTGGCACTGTTATATCTGACACTGTTTAGGGCTTCTTGACATGAGGTTTAGGAACCTCTGGGCTAGTGTATACATCAACAGAGTAGCCTTAACGTAAAGGGAAAACAAAAGTTGGAAAACTTACTTGTAGCTCGTTGTTATTTGCCATCATGTGCCGCACAGACAACCAATTAGAGGGCGACGCCGGGTAACTTCGTTTAATCTTTATCACACTTTACCACCGTCAGATCATTGTAGAAAAGACACTTTAAGTCTTCCTAGGCTGAAATAATAGCAGCCAAGCGACGGATGTCCTTATAATTAAAAAACGCAGTCAGCAGTCCTGGGGAATGCGCAGTTGGATGCAGCTGTCCAGTTGCAGAAAAAGCAAGTAAATATTTTGCAACACCATGGCTTGTTTTGATAAACAACAAGTGGCCAGGTAAGAGACAAGATACCAGACTATTACCGGTGAGTCTCCTTGGAGCAGGATGTCAACTCTTGGATACTCATCTGTTCGCCTGCATCAATCAACGCAGCCTGTCCTGTAATAATCTTCGACCAATAACTGCGATATAATTGCTACTCATTCTCTTTGTACACATTCGGAAAAACATCCAGGTAACCCTAAACCCGCCAGGATTTAAAACCCAACTCTTCTGGTTATTAGAGGAAAGATGAGGCAGTCTTTCCCGTAGCGGTACAGAGAGACTGCTCTGCGGAAAGCCGATAGCCGGTGATGCTGGAGGGGGAACGTGTCAAGCTAGCTAGAATGACAAATTAGACTTCCGTTCATCACCTTCATAATAAAACCATGATTGACTAATAGAAAGTGCAAGTGAAAATAAAGCATGCAATTGAGGACTCAGTAATGAATGAAGATTCAATTATTTCTTTTTACTTTTTTTTTTTTTTTTACAGCATATATGAATACAACACACATTGTATATATATATATATATATATCATATTGGCTTACGCAAGATGCCATATACATGGGTGCCAAAAATATACAGGGATTCAAGAAATTCAAACACAAAACGTATGGTGTTTTTCAAACAAAATCTAATCAAATAGGTAAAATAATCATATTACATATCATATTTCCAGGCTGAAATATTTCCTTGGTGCCCAGAGTCACACATTTCATTATATCAATTTATAAATGTTACTTCCACATTGATACCAGTGCTGTTGACAGAGCATGGGCTGCACTTTAGTGCCCCTGTCCTCCCTATAGGTGCCCCTAATTGTGACAGCAATTCTCCCTTGGTAACATCAGACACCCCCCTCATAAAAATTTAAATTTCCATTGGCTTGAAGAGAGAATGAAGATAATTGTTTATTCTTTTTTTCCACGAGTGACACATTTTACTCTTTTATTTTGAAGGCAGCATCACCTTATTTCCGGTATTGTTCTAGCTCTCTCGAGTTGTTTGACGCAGCTCTGGAGGGCGCAGAGCTCTTGCAACCGCCGAGCGCCCTCTTGGTCGCGTCACTCAAATTGCCTGAGACCTGTTGATCACATTTCGACATTTTATTAGTCGGCTAATGATGAAAGCTAGCACGTTATTAATATCAGTGTCGGGCTCTTTACTCAAAAATGTACTGTATATCATCTTTATCTATTACTCATTTCAAAAGCATTAGTTTACGCATTACTCCCTGGGAGAAGTAATTCGTTACAACCACTTGCATTACTTACCGTTTACTCTTACCTTCAAAAAATACCTCGTCTGTGCGCCTCTGTGATTGATGACTAAATACTCACAGCTTAGCTTTTAGTACCTGCGCATAGTTTACAATTGACAACAGTATTTTTGTCGCCTCTTTTCTGGGCAAAATCAAAGTAATGTGAATACTTCCAGACGCTGAATGTAAACGTATCCATCTTTAACCCAAGCTAGCTAGCTAACGCAGTGTGTGACCTGTCCTTCAGTTATGACGGGAATCCGGGGATGGAGATTTATTAAATTTAAATGTGATATGAGGGTTGATCATAAAAGTAACGTTGCAACAGTTTATTTCTCTGATTGGTAACTAGTATTATTTCTGAAATAGTAATTTGTTGTACTACTCGTTACTGAGAAAGGTAGTGACCTGATTGTAATGCGTTATTGTTGATAATGCTGATTCTTCTTATAGTGAGCTACCTCCAGTCTCAGCTAGAGCCACCCAACTTTAAAATGTTCAGATAATAAATGTGCAAAAGAAGGACCATTCAACTTCTTTTTTTTTCACATATAAATGGGGGACATTGAATTGTTATATCTGTTGTCAAATTTCTAAAATGTTAGACTAATGAATTCAGCTTTTCAACCATTCAAGCAGAAGAAAGCAGCTAGCCCACACATTCTCTGTTTGACTTTGACAAGAGAATGAACAGGCCTGTAGCCTAGGGCGAGGCTGTACGGCCCTCTCACTAACCTTTACTTGAGGAACTGGTTTAAAGGGCAGCAGGGCTTCATCTTGCTCCGATGGGGTGAATTATCCCACATTTGTATAGAGACCTACAGTATATTCCATAGTTTATTCTCGAATGTGTTACCAGACATTTTGGATTTTGTTTCCCCAAAAACTGTTGAAAAGGTCAAAGTTGTGGGGCACCACATTTCTTTCTGACCAAATGTTTTGCTATTATTTTACATCCTTTTACCTCATCATGTAAATTATAATTTTCACCTCTTCCTTACCACCCTTGCTCTCAAACCCTGACCTCTCCCAAGCTCTGTTAGGCTCCTTACCAGAGTCTCTCCTCCCACCTCACCCTTGGCTCCCCTGCCAGACTCTGAGTTCCTGTGCCTCCGGACACTGGCCTCTCTCTGGACAACTAGACCATACGGTGATGCCAGCATTACAGGGGACTCATATCCGGACACCCTGGCCACTGAAGAATCTCCCAATGATGTGCTACCATCCTCCATCTGTCCAGAGAGGTATTTAGGCTCTCTGTTTTATTTTCATGTTAAATTCAGGATGAATTTAGTTTTTTTAGGCTCTTCTGCTGCAATCACTATTAATTATCAAAAAGGATTCTTGTGCATTGTTTACCATAATAAAAATGATGTGATACTTTATTGACCCTCTAGGGTCATAGGACTGTGTGTCTCCCTCAAGGACACTTCAACAGGGCGACACAAGGGCTTGCAGGCTTGAACCTGGGCTCTCTAGGTGAATGTCGGGCTCCCTGCTCACTACGCCGCCCTACTGCCAAATGTTATGTATCATACTCTTACAATTAGGGAAACGTAGCTCATGGAATCTGCCAGTATTACAAAGACAAAGATGGCACACTCATTTCTCCCTTTGCATGTGTGCTTTTTATCATTTTGCTATTTTGCTATATGCACCCACCGCAGACATCAGGCATAGGCTTAGTATGGACGCTGACCCCTCACCTTCCTCCAGGCCGGTGACTGTTGACTTCTCCTTAAAATAAAGTTATCAAATGATTTCAGTGTGTGTTGTGTTGGTGTTAGTGGCAGAGGGTAATGTGTTAATGGCATCACATCCCTTTTATTTTAAGACATCATAATCAGTGTTCGTGCAGCGGTAATATGCAGAGGTCAGTATGGTCTTTTATTAATTAGGTCTTTTAATTATTAGGAAACCTGTAACAAAAAAGTGAACGTCCAAAATGTTCAATTATGTTATACTGGCAAGTTGACAGGGGTCAAGAATTAGAATTCTAGTTTTTCCAGGGAGATATTTAGTATCTTGAAGAAGAGTTGTTTGTTTGCGCAGTGTTCCCAGTATTAACAGCTACAAACTGTCATTGAATTCCTCCGATCCCTGAAAACTGCAGTGAAGCAGCAGAAACGAGCAGGGTCATCAAGAGGAGAGGGATATCTGTCATTGGAGGTACAGTATCCAGTCACTCAACCACTAAGCTCTCCTGCTCAGACCATCATCTGAGACAGCCTGTACTCTCCCACCATCTGAGACAGATCACTTCAGGACAGTTTCCAATTACCATCCACTCTACTCTCTGAAAACAGCCCCCAGACCATCTGAGACCATCAGACTGGAGAACAGACACTCAAAAAAGACATCCTTTCTCAGTTTAAGTTGATTGGAAGGTAGCACCACCTTCTTTGGGCCCATCTTTTCTTATTTCTCCCCCTTGCCCACTGCTTTATTCCCTGCCCTATCCCCCGCTGTATGCAAGGACACCAGAAAAACACACTGGTTTGGTTGCTTTCACCATTTGTTGAACTGGTGTTGTTTACTTACCAAATACCAAATTAATTTGTTTGTTTCTGGGCTGCTGTCCCTTATTATCTGTCCCCCATAGATAGAAGCAGTCTGATGTGAGATTTCAAGCTATTTTTATTTAATATTTCAAGGACTGATTTTTCACACTTCATACTAATAATGGTTTATACAAGACAAATACATTAATAGCGCATACAAACCAAGTCAAACCTTTTCTCCAATACAAAAAAAATCGATGACAAACACAAATCAAATATCAAAATATTTATACTTATTTTGTATACCTTGTATTATATTAAACTTCAAAAATTCAATGGGGAGGAACTTGAGGCACAGCAGGCCATATTGTTAAAACAATACTGATATAGGTCCCCATAGGTCCACTCCCATAACTGCATGCACTATTACTGTAAGTTGTGCTTGTTTACATACAATGGTGTAATGTTAACTCTTGAGGAACCATATATCAGTATTAACTGCTGGATATGGAGAACATAACAATACACAGCAGAGGCTGCTTTTTAAAACACAAACATAATGTCACAGAACATGCATAGGGTAGCTGTTGTAGACTTTGGCTGATCGCCATTGTTTGATGATTTAGAAAACTAGATTCTATACATGCTGCAGTCAAACTGAAATTAGTTGCCATAAACAGCATCACAAATATTGAATAAATACTTTTGGATGTCCCTTTTGAATTCTATGAAATAGTTTCTTATACTGATAATAGCAGCACATACATGGATAGTCAATGGACAACAGATTTAAATACAAAACACAACTCTAATAATTTATTGTAAATCAATATTACAATAACTACATACTATATAATGCGTCAGGTTAGAATTTCCCTCACTCAGCCAATAGGTGGCAGTGTTGTTCTTTATTTTAGAGATCTCTGACTAACCTGACCTAAATTATGGAGACAAAGATAAAACACAGGTGCCTTTTCTTTAGACACAATAATATGAAGACATTTTTTAACCAATAGATTAAGAAGTGCTCATTTATACCCGATTTTTCTGACATAAATCATAGTCAACTAATCAAATATGTTTCTAAGTTTGTAAATATTGCACAAATCACAGATAAAGTGTATAGCAGAGCAACAGAGGAAATATTAAAGCAGTGTGTTGAAACTCTTAACAGTCTGTTCCCAAGCAGTCTATTGAAGGGTACACTTCTATTAAGGATGGGTGTGAGTGCTGCTACTCCAGTATGCCCCCTCCCTCACCCCTCCCCTCCCTCCCTCCCTCCCCTCCCCTCCCCTCCCCAAGCCTTCCCAGTGTGGTACATTGTCTCCGTCGCCATCTCAGACATCCTCCATTCTCTCTCGACTATGACATCATTGGTAACCTCGGAGACTCGTTGAATGCTGGCCGACCCAGGAAATGAGGTTACAACTTTGGAATGTGAGAGGGGAGACAACAACCCCCCCCCCCACCCCAACCCCTCCAACCCCCATCTCTTTCTCTCCCCCCACCAGCAGATGCCCCTCACAGCAGAACAAGGAGTGCCTTCTTCTCTCTCCTGCCCCCTCTTCTTCTGTGACTGACAGCTCTATTAAGTCTATGAAAACCCGGGTCCTCTACAAGGTTTTCAGTGAAGTCAGTTATGTTGCTGACCAGAGACCAGGGGGAAAATATCACACATCACATCCCAGCATCATAAGCCTTCCCACAGGCTGTTTCATACAAAGAAAATGGCCCCTGGCCGGAAAGTTCTCTCTCTATCCCGATGCTCACAGTGAGTTGCTTCAAGTACGAGCAGTGAATCATGTACTTTTTAAAAAACATTTTCACGCTTTCTTTTTCTCCTTTTTTCCTCCGTTTATAATCCACTAACACAAATCGATTAGCAGTACTGCCACTTACCTGTATAAATACTTCAGTTCACACAGTATATTCCAGTCAAAAACAAAGAGGAAGAAGCAAGTGCAATTGTCATAGCTGGTGACCAATATTTGGTCTCAATAACTCTAAACACAAATATAAAAATATACAGTAGCGTGCTGCCCCTAGAAATGAACAGTGTTTTAAAGCAGTTATAGAGCATTTCAGTGTTAAGACCGTTAAGGGTTACTATGACGTGGTTCTCTTAATGAAGCATGCTCTAATGTGAGGTCACAGTACGTGATGCGCATATCTCTGTGGTAGTGGTGAATGATATGGTGCATCTATCGTGTATTTGATCTTGGGCCTGTGTCCAATAAGAATAAAATGCTGATCTGAGACCAAGCTGCCTTTTGGATTCATGTCATGTGTCATATGACCACCTGACTAGCGATGAGGTTCATTCATTTATAATGTGATCCGTACTCCCATTCTTCACATCCCTATATGATTGCAGTGTGACGCTGTGTGATATGTATTTACAATAATGTGATTTGTTTTTTTAGAAATAAAAATCCATCACTGAATTTCAGAGGTATGGTGTTCACAGATCTGTTGGTGTCGTTCTGATTGATTGACTTGTGAATGGGTTGATTTGTTGACCTAGTTGACTAATTGACTTGTTTACTGATTGATTGATTTGTTGTCAGATGGTCAGTCATCCAGACCCTGTGCTCAGTGCTGGGTCTCCACCTCCACCACAGTCCAGTCTCCTGATGGGGAGCTGCCCTGGCTGTCAGGGGAGTAGCTGCTGACTGAAGTGACTGTAGCAGCTGGCGGGCTGAACTGGGGCAGCAGGGTGGGCCACATGTTGCTCTGCAGGGGGCTTAGGGTGCCCCCTGTACCCACAGGGAGCAGAAGGAGAGGCGGGCACCCTCCATCTCCAGACAGCAGCAGGGTCTGGTTAATGAGCTGTTGGACCATGTCCACCTTCTTGTTCCAGTCCAGGTCCTGTGGAGGCATTGGACGCAGTTGCCTGTGGAAGTCCTGTGTCATGGTCTGGGTGGATGGCAGTCTGTTCCCCAGCATCTCTGGCCCCTTCTTCGTGTTCCTGTTCTGCTCTCCTCTGTCTTCCTTACCCTCATCCTCCTCTTCACTAGTTTCCATGGCTTCATAGATGGTGCAGAGCCCTGAGGATGGGGAGAGCATGACCCCAGACGGGCTCCTCCTCATCTGCTGTTGCTGTTGTTGGAACTGTTTCTGCTGCAGCCGGTACTGCTGCTCCAGCTCTAGTTGCCACTGCAGGACCTGTCTGCGTTGCCGGTGCTCCTGCTGCTGCTGCTGCAGTTGGAGCTGGAGCAGCTCTCTGCGCTGCCTCTCCAGCTGCTTCTGCTGCTCCAGCCTCAGCCGCTCTTCTTCCAGCCACTGCCTCTTCTGCCTCTCCTGCTCTTGGCGGTGTTGCATCTCTCTCAGTTTCTCCTGGTGTTGCTCCAGCCTCCTCAGCTGTTCTCCACCTCCTCCACTATTGCTGTTGGTCTCAGCCACAGGTGAAGGGGGTACAATCTTAGTGAATTGGGCTGCGACAGTAGGATCGATGGGTCTCCTGTTGCCTGGGACCAATGCCAAGTAGTGGCCATTGGCTATGGGGACAGTTGTCGTGTGGTTCTGATTCTGGTTGTCTTCCTGTGAGTCTATGTGCTGCTCCTGATCTTCATCTGACTGGGTATCATCCTCATCATCACTCTTCTCGTCTCCTGTGAGAGTCAAGATCACTTGATGTATCCATTAGAGACGCATGCATCGAACAGAACAGGTGGAACAATAGGGGCCAGGAAGAAGAGGGTTCAGGGAGAGATTTCACAAAACAACAAAGGTGTAATGCAAAAAGAAAGGGGTGCTAAAATAAACTGACATCTATAACACAGGAATATATATAGAAACCAAATCACCGAGTCACATTCACTCTCTGCATCCTTGTCTCAAAAGTGCCACATTCCTATCTAACCCTAACCCTATCTGACTGACACCGTGAGACACACCCTGGTGTTAACTTTAGTCAGCTGTCCTCTAAAGTGCTCACTACAAGATTATGAACATTGCATCAGAATGAAGTTCTTTCCACTGCTATAACCTTTTGCAACAACATCCTCACAGTAAACAGCACCTCAACAAGGTGACATGAAAAAACTTTTACTAAGAATTGGGAGTACTTTTCAGAGAAATTAGTTTTGGTCCAAAATGAGTTGTGGATGGCATGAATAGCAGTGGGTAAGGCATCCATTATATTTCTGAGAGCTGACATCTATCAAAATGTGACTGAATCAGTTTAATGCCTAGTTTCATAAAACTCAATAGAAACGCTCAATTTCTTTCTTTGATACTCAACATGCAAGACAATAGTCTCATATACACAGTTCAGTACAAACAATACCTACCTGACAGAGACAAAGAGACACGAGGAATAAAAACAACAAAAACACCATTGACTAGCTCAAAAGTTAGCATATGGTATGAGATTTGACTAAATCAATACTAGTTAAAATACTACAGCCTTTTGATCAACCTGTCTGATGCCACGCACAATCACCAAGCCGTGAAAAAGATCCTAAAATCCTATTTAACGGCATTCTTTCAAAAAGAAAGCCAAACCCGACATCATTTCACTAGTATATTTACAATTTTCCAAAATACCCAAACTGGCATCTCAGAGGACACTTGTGTTTCACGTAGAGGAGACAAAAGGGGTGGTGTGATTTCAATACCGACAAACAGGGGTCCGGTGTGTTTCCATGTCAGGGTTTTACTGAGCAGGAGCAGGCAGGTCAGAGAAAAAGGGTCAAAGACATAAACTGGAGGAAGTGTTTTGTTTCGGTCCTCTTGAGCTTCAACATTCAATTCCTCATTCACAGATGCATTCACGTGGTTGTAAAGGAGGAAGGCCGTTCCAGTATATTTGTGTGTGCGTTTGTGTATGGTTGTGTATGTGGTGAGTGTGTGTGTGTGTGTGCCTCTGACAGTGGAACATTCAGGAGGTTGTGCATAAAACCTTGAAGTCATATGGGAAGTGTATGGCGCATTTCCTGCCTAATGGCTGTTAAGTGAGTACCACCTGCCAAGGATGTGTTCTGAATGTGATGTTTGTCAGCTCGTGCTGAATCCACAATGTCAGAGAAAGAAAAAGAGACATAAGCATGCTGGAGAAACGGGTACTGGGACACCAGTTGGATTACCTCTTTGATTTAACCAAAATTCCATTTAAGATATAACACCATTCCACAATGTTGCATCACTTCCTGTTTATGAGGTATTCCCATGGTGTAGGGTAAGAGATACCATGGGAAATCTGTTGTGCAAACATGTAAAGACACTGGGACTCAAACACGAGGACAATAATTTCAGGCATGCTGAATCCAGAGGGGAAATAAGGAACAGGAACAAAATGCCTTGCAATGATGTTTTAATGGAATTTTGAAAAAACCTAGTTAGTGTGAACCATTCATTTATGAACATCTGTGGTGTAAAGCTGTTTCATCTTCATCGGGTAGTACACAATGTCTTTTTGTTAGTCAAACATGCAAGATACTGTTGAAATAGTAAACCAAACACCCACTATGAAATGTTTCAGCAAGTGTAAAGCTCAACTGTGACAGATGCAGGGGAATGCAGGGTCTCTTTACAAATAACAGACTAGTTGTTAGTCTCTTCTGAAGCACAAATGATCAACTAACTCAGGCTTGAAGCATAGCCACTTACAACTAGATGCCTCAAACACATACTGTACGTGACTTCACATATGCCATATCAACCTATGCAAAAAGCGTAGAACCTCTTGAAGCACACATTAAAAACTTCACCAACCTCAATCTAATACTCCCATACCCACTTCAACAAATCTGTAAGGGCAAAAGAGCCATGTTAATATCTAGCCTTTATTTGATATCTAAAATGGTCATGTCTTGAAACAAGAACACAAACTTTAAAAAATGAGTATGGGACTATCGCTATGCTGCAGGACAATATGGAGTGTGTGTATACAGGGTAGGGAGGACCAGGTACCAACAAAAACAAAATAAAAACAAACAAATAAGCAAGTACAAAACAAAACAAAAAATCATTGACATTTGATCGGTAAAAACAGTAGGATAAATACACAATTAGGTAGAGTCCGTTTCATTCCATCCATGTTTTTTTTTTTCCTTTTCAGTTTAAAAGCTCAGTCACATTGGACCAGTCAGTCAATACCCCGTCTGGGGCTACAGAATATGCAGTGTTACTTAAAAAGAACATTCTAATAGAAAATGGTAGTAGCTATTGTACATGAAGAAGTTTAAGCCATACACTCATAACCATGACCATAATAGTATGAAAGAGGGAGGCTTCATTTGAAAATTGCTAGTCATTCTTTTCAATCCCCTTGTTCATTTTTTAAATCTTTTCCTACAATCTTGCTCTCCCATTTTTTTTTCTTATTCTAAGCCATCTAACCCAACTGGAGAGAAAAGGAACAACAACAGGTAAATAGGGAGGGTTGCGGGGAAAAGGTGCATTCCGTGGGGGGGTGGGAGGGACTTATACGTTACCTGCCAGAAAGCTATCAGTCTTATCACATATGGCAGAGTAGTAGGGCGGCTGGCTGTCGCTGGAGTCTCCAGTGTGTTGAGGCCCAAGGTGGTGGCCGGGCTCCAGAGGATCAACCTCCTCCAGGTTCTCTCCTGCCATCTTTCCCCCCAGCATGTAGTGGTGGTCATCTAGGCTGGATTGGTTCTCCCCCATGTGGCCCAAGGGCATCAGGTCCACGGGCCTACCCAGAAGGTCCTCCGCCTGGGCAGCAGCAGCCGACGGCAGGGTCAGCTCCTTGATGAGGGAGGGGTCCTTGGCCTCCTCTGGTAGTTGTTCCTCATTCTCGAGGGAGAAGATTCCTGGGCTCTTTCCGCAGCTCTCAGCCATGGAGTGGGCGTTGGAGTTGGACGTGGTGCAGTCAAAGCCATAAGATGCCACAGAGTTGGCTGACTGAGGGGTGGCACCACCTCCATCCTCCTCACCGTCTCCTGCTGGCATGTCCACTGCCTCCTCATCCTCATCCAGAGCGGGCAGGCTGCAGGTGGGAGGGGGGCTGTCGAACGCTGCGGTCTCATCCATGGTTATAGGTGCATCAGGGTCGTTTATTTGCATCTCACCCTCTGTGTCGCTGGCCTCATCTCCAGAGGTGGAGGGGGACGAGGGGGCAGAGGCGGGAGCGGTTGGAGGTCCTGCTCCAAGGACTTCATCAGCAGGGAGTGTCTCGGCCTCCTCCTCCTCTCCATCACCTTTCTCCAGGTGGATGCCCAGGTCCTGCTCCATGTCAGGTTGGACCGAAGTCGGCACGGGGGTCTGCTGCTTGTCGGAACGTGATTCCACCCCAGAGCTGCTGTCGTAGTCGCGGAGTTCCTCTGGTGTGCTTGTCTCGCTGCTGCTGTGGGCAGCCAGAGCTGTCCCACTCAGGGTGCTGGACTGGGACATGCCAACGGCTGGGGCAGGGGCCTCCTTAAGGGCTGAGCTCTCTGGCTCCTCATGGGCTGACTGGTGCTCCTGGGGCTCTTGCTCTGACTGAGGAGCCAGGGAGGGGGCACTGCTGTCTAGCCACGCCTGGGCAGGAGACTGGGTGGGCGTCTCAGATTCGGCTGTGCCATGGTCAGAAACTGGGCTAGGGGAGGAAGCGGACAGCAGCGAGACTGGCTGGGCCCAGGAATCAGAGAAGGGGTTGGTCTGGCGCCAGGAAGAGGCACAGGGAACGGTGGGTTGAGGATCAGAGCGGTTGAGGTTGTCCAAACGCTCCTCCTCATTAAAGTCATCTTCGTCTGCATTCCCACAGCTCTCCAGGCCGCTCTCTGTGACTCCTTCACTGGGCATCTCTACATCTTCATCCTCTTCTTCCTCATACTGTTCCTGCTGCTGGAACACCTTATGATGGTCCTCCACCTTCTCTGAACTTACATCCATATCGTCCACTCGCTCCTCTTCATCCTCATCCTCCTCTTCCTCGTTGGCCAGGGTCTCCACGTTGGGAGAACCCATGAAGTTGCCATCTCCCTCAGAGCCCCGGAGACTTGAATCGACCAGGGCGTCTGAGCTCTGGGTGCCTTCCAGGAGTGCAGTGTGCTGGGTGCTGCTCAGGTCAGAAACTCCCTGCTGTCGGCTGCTGGTACAGCTGCTCACGTCCTCAGAGTCCATGCCAGATAGCAGGTCATCCCCCTGCCAGCCTGCTGAACCACTGAATGCCAAGGACCTGACCTGGAACTCCTCTGAGGGCTGGGAACTGCTCATGTCAGTGAACATGGATGAAGGCTGATGGCCCAGTCTCCTCTGCTCCTCATCTTCCTCTTCCTCATCCTCATCATCATCCTCGTTGATCTCCTCATCAGCCTTCTCCACTGCCACTTCCTTTTCCTGAGGGGAGATCAGGGCCCCAGAGGTGAAATTATCCATGGGGGAGGCTCCCAACAAGTCAGACTGAGCCTTCATATTGAAGGCATCTGCAGAGGAGGTAGACATGAAGAGGTTCTCCTTTGCCTCCTCTTCTTCTTCTTCCTCCTCCTCCTCCTCCTCCTCCCTTAGCTCCTCCTCCTCCTTTTCTTCTTTGTCCTCCTTTTCCACTTCTGTCCAGAAATTCATCTCCTCCTTGACCGGGCTATCGGGAGCCATGGTAGAAGGAACCAGGGGCTGGCTGCTGTGCCATGGATCAGGCTGGACATGCATGTCCAGCAGAGGAGAGGCGTTCTGCAGCTCCCTGACAGGAGACATGGGGCCTGGTGGGGAGCAAGGAGGAGACATGACAGTGGTTCCCAGGGAAGGGACTGAGTCGTTGGCGGGCTCCTCAAGGTGGACCGAGTCTAGCTGGGCAGAGAGCTGAGAGACGGAGACTGGTTCTAGACTGGGTTCGGGAGATGTTTCTCGTATTGGTTCTGGAGTTGGTTCGCGTATTGGTTCTGGAGTTGGTTCGCGCATTGGTTCGGGAGTTGGTTCGCGTACTGGTTCAGGTGTTGGTTCTCGTACTGGTTCAGGTGTTGGTTCTCGTACAGGTTCTGGCGTTGGTTCTCGCATTGGCTCTGGTATTGGTTCAGAAAATGGCTCTGGGGTGGGTTCTGGAGTTGGTTCTCGTACTACTTTGATGCTTGGTTCAAGGATCTGCTCTACAGTTGGTTCTAGGACTGGTGCTGTAACAATTTCGGCCTGGGTGGAAACCAGTTCCATTGCCTCTACGACAGGGGCCTCCAGGACTGCAGAAGGTTCTGCAGAAGGTTCTGGCTCCTCTGACATGGTGACGGCAGCTACTGCTGTAGCAATAGCCACAGCAGAAGCTACAGCAGCAACAGCAGCAATTTCCTTCTCCTCACCCTCTTTAGAGGCAGGCTCGGCAGCTGTTGCAGCTTTGGGGCCACGTTTCACAGGGGTCGGGGTGCTGCTGCCGACAGTTTTCTTTGGACTGGAGGTCTTGGTTCCCGGCTTGGAGCCAGGGGTCTTGGAAGCATCCTTGGAAGGTGTGGGCTTGTTCTCTTGTGTTTTGGGGCGAGTGGGTGTCTTCGTGTCTGCAGCCTTACTTGCAGCAGACTTTTTGGTGGTGGAATCTGGTTTGGAAGCTGATTTGGGGGTCTCTGGTTTGGTGGACTTGGTTGCAGGGGCAGGACGGGTGAGGGGAGACGCTGCAGGCTTTTTGGCTGCTGGGGTGGTTGGCTTGGTAACATCTAGAGGGGGAAGCAGAGCAAGGAGGAAGGGTTAGATAATGTTATCCTGAAACAACATAAAATTACAGCATGTTGCATAATGCATACAAAGACAAATATCTCAATGGTTAACAAGCTTTCTATGGTGATATATTATGACAGCACATTTTCACATTGAGGGTGTGATCAGGAGCTCAAATAACAGAAAAACAGGAATATCCCATTAGATAAATGGGATTTGAGTGTCCTGACATCTTGTATAAATCCTAAAAAATTCTATCCCTGCTCATGGCAAAATTGTCTTAGTTACCTTTCTTTACAGGGGTCTTGGATACTTGTGATGCTGGAGTCTTTCCAGCAGAGGGGGTAGTGGAGGCGGTTTTGGAGGCAGCAGGCTTGGGAGTGGTGGAGGTGGCTTTAGGGGTAGGTTTGGCTGTGGGTGTGGAGCTCTTGGCTGTGCTGGAAGTGGGTGGCCGGGTTGAAGCTGAGGCAGGGCGAGATGCAGCCGTGCCAGTAGTAGGCCTGAAGAAACATGACAGAGAGGAAGGTTAAGGAAAACTGACAGGTACTACAGCATACAGATCTGGGGAAGGGCGGAATAACGGTTAGAGCAGAGGTCACCAATCTTATCCAGAAAGGTCCACAGTGGGCACAGTGTATCCTGTAACCAGAAGGTCACAGGTTCAGTTCTGTTCAACATCAGGAGACAGTTGTCCCATCAAAGTGACTGAAACCAAAGACTGAATCGTCTAAACTGTAAACTGCCAGCTGAATGCCTACCATGTAAATATACTTCCAGCAGGAATTTGTTGATTATTCTTCATACTCTACTTGCATAACCAATAAACCTCCGCAGCAGACTAAAATATTAAAATTACGTCAATAACTGAAAATACCAAGCTTGAACATTAATTTAAGTTGACTGAAGCATTTGAGTTGCCAGACCATTCACAGCTAGGGGCAAACGCCAGGTCTCTCCCTGGCTCAACATTCCACCTGCTGGTCAGCCCTGGGCTGTAAGCATCTCAGAGTGGTTGTGACAGGGAGCAAGAGGCTCGGTCCACAGCTCTCACTCCTCCTACAGCTCAGATTAGTCACTTCTACTTCCACGGGATATCCTCTGAAACAGTACGGACACCACACACACACACACACACACACACACACACACACAGAATGTAAACAGAAGTGGAGAGCGGCGTACACTGTTTACTTTGTCTCTCAATCTATCAAGGAGAGGATAGACATTATTAATGGTAGGGTCTGAAATGAACACTCGCCAAGTGCCAAAATTTGGCGAATAAATCAATTAAGGGTGACCTGCCAAACTTGAGTTCTCAGGTTATATATGGTCTTTGGTCTTGCCTGTTCTCAGACTTTGTCCCTGCTAGCTGCTGTACTGTGCTCTCTGACCGAGTCAATCCTATTACGCTGGGTTTACACAAAGCGCTAACAGCAAAACCTCTAGACTTTTCGTTTCTCCACTGAGTGGATGGTAAACTAATCTAATGGTAGCTGAAACGTAATATTCCCTTGTGGCAAGTCGCTTCATGATGAATTTGGAAAACCTGACCCACTGTATAAGTGAGTGAGCAAGTTTCAAATTCAAATACTAATAATATAATATAGTCATTCAATAAATGAAAACTTTATTGAATTTTTCACACAATTATATAACTAGTAGTGAAAACAGGTAGGGTGAAATATTTCTAGAAAATGTATATTCATTATTTTGGTCTGTAAAAAAATATTTTTGGAAGGTACAGTTTTTTAGTCTACCAACCAGGTGAGCCAAAAGGTTCATTTCAGACATTGCTTAATGGGTTCAGAACCAGCCAAGGCCTGCCTGGCTAGCCTTTCATGGATGAGGCAGCAGCCCAGTTCCACTGAATGCTTGTTTACAGGTTCACACAATGGAACCCATCACTGAAGACTGCCTAACCCTCAAAACACTAAGGACAAGACTGATAGCCATCAATACAGCAGACCAGGAGCAAACTAAATAATAAGACAAGACAAGACCTCCCATACCCCACTATACCCTCCTCCTCTGTTCTCTTTAGTGAATCAGGTTACTGGCAATGCTTTAAAGCACTCACTCAGTGAATCCATTGTCCTAGTAATGACACTCCAGGCACTGGTCCCCTCCACAACCCCATGACAAGCTCCCCTGAGATGCTAGGAAGTGGAGCAGCTTGGGAGGTGAGTCACACCACACCCTGGAGATTAACAACATGAGGCATCCCTTGTGCCAGTCAACCCTGCCCCTGATCTCCCTATCTATCTATATATCTATATCCCTTCCCCATTAGGGAACAACTCAGGCAGCGCTTGCTGACACTTGGGGCAGTATGCATCAGCCTGGCTGCCTGGCCTAGAATATGGCTTCTGCATCAGATCTGAGCAAAGTAACCTATATCTAGTAGTCCTGACAAGGGCGTTGTGTGATCTCCCAGGCCCACGCTACACTAACTGCCTGTCGCTAACAGCTTCTAAATAAAGAACTGAGTTAGTACTGGCAGAGAGAAAAGAGGCAATGGAGGGAGGCACAGGGCGAGTGAAGATGGCTGGGGCCATGTTAATCTTTAATTCTGAAAGGAGAACAAAAATAACTTCTCCAAATCCCCCAGCTGGAACCATGGGCAGAGATAAAAGCACATGCATTGTGCAAGTGTTTCAATCCTACAAGAAAGTACTGAGTCAACAACCTGGCAAAAGTAATGGAACATGGTTTGGTAACATGAAATAGGATTAATGCCCAGGCTCACTAGCAACAGGTGGTCAATGGCATCACTACATCACTAAGTAAAATAGGATCATGGTTCAAACATGTTTGGCTTCAAGATAGTATGAGGTGTGTTGCAGATACTTGATACCATTACAGATAAAAGGTCCTAGGATTGTTGAATCATGTTGTGTGCAGTTTAACTAATATGTTGCAACTCCACTAATGCAAAACCACTAATAATGCTTGATGGCATTGACGTATTTGGAACGCACCTCCTGTGTTTACTGGGCCAAGACTGAAGAATGCTGATGAGGGAAATAGAGAGAGAGAGAGAGAGAGAGAGAGAGAGAGAGAGAGAGAGAGAGAGAGAGAGAGAGAGAGAGAGAGAGAGAGAGAGAGAGAGAGAGAGAGAGAGAGAGAGAGAGAGAGAGAGAGAGAGAGAGAGAGAGAGAGAGATTAAAAAGCTCTTGGCTTTGGTAGGTGCTGACGTCTAAACAAGAAGGCTATTTACCAAGCATCAACAAGCCTGGGTCGTGGCACAACAACCCATTGTTTCTATCTTAATATCACCATCGCACAGATACTGGGACTTTTTCATACTGGAGGGCTTGACCTTAATTAGCTCAAGCCATTGTAAGCCATTGCCAATTGTACCTCAACCCTAAACCGATTAGCGAATGGTTCCTGGTTAAAACTTTATCATGTTGATTCCCTACAACAAGCCAATGAATTGTATCAGTTAGTCTGAGCAAATTAATTTCATCCAGTGTTTCAGTTTTGTTACATTCTCCACTAAAAAGCTGTGTCTGGTAAGCTTGGAATTAGACACGGTGAATAAGAAACTAAGAGGTGAAATGAGGCTAACTTCCTGGAAAGATTTGGTTGAGCCTCTGGTGCCTGAATTAGAGAATGAAAGATAAGAGAAGAGTTACAGAGAGGACGTGAATGGTAGGAATTAAAAGATATAGACTCTATATCTTTTAATTCCAGTCTCTATATTATAGAGACTGGCAGGGAGAGAGAAACTAGGCATTCGTGTTAATCTGGCTGATGAAAGGAATATGGATAAACCAAAATGACAGGACTATTCACCTTGGAGCGTAGGAAATTAACAAGGCCACCAAGAAAGAAGGAAGGCGAGAGGGAGATATAGACCGCGAGAGATGGGTGTGTGGGGGGGGGGGGGGCAAGAATATTCATCCAATTACACACCATTAATCTTATATCAATGTCGCTACTTCTCACTACTCAAAGAGGACTCCCTGCACAGTAAAACTAGTAATATACTTGAGAGAATAAGCCATGGTTGAACAGTTTAAATTGGGGTGCTGTGGGTTCTAAGTTTAATGGATGTTTCCAGACAGTTGGGCACGATAACAATTCTTGAATGAAGCATTGTGGTGCATCGATGCTTGAATTATTTTAATCTTCTGTTAATGCTGTAATTAAGATCACTGTCAAATGAATGACTAAGGGAACTGTGTTGGTTATTGTAGTCTGCAAATGATGCTACTCATCTCCTACATTTAATTCAATGGGTGACTTGCATGAAAGGGGAAAAAAAAGACATTGTCCATATTTTGCCACAGGACTTGCTGACAGACACACCACCACAAATTGGGGTTAAAGCAAATGTCAAACAAAAAGCCTAGAAACGCACTGGAGCTGAAAATTCAGACGACTCTGTTGGTCACTCACCACGGATGCATGCACTCAGGCACATGCAGCGAAACGCTTAAAAGTCGCCCGAGGATCAGTGATAACATTTTAGCTTCATCACAGCTACATATTTCCTCAATCACTGGAGCTGAGGAAGTGTGAATGTGTGAAAAATGAGGTTGCCTGGCGGTACTGCTTTATTAGGGTACATCGGATTTAGGCTATGATTAAATAAAATGAGCTGCACCATGAAAAGGGCAAATGAGTAAGTGGGGAGGCAACTAAGCAGGCAGGCAGGCAGGCAGGCAGGCACCTCCCCTGCAGCAAAGATGGCAAGCTATAGCAGAAGGACCTCCCTCCTCTCAAGACAAGCAGCAGATTAAAGATGATGTAATTTTAATTAAGCAGCAGGGCCAGGGAGGAGGAGGATCTTCACCCTGGTTGAAGAAGGCTCAGCTACCTCGGGAGGGTGCAGCCACGTGACGGATGGGCACCTTTGGAATCTCCCTGCCGACTGAATCTGATCAGTGTTCTTCTCTCTACGTCTGATCAGTGTTATTCTCTTCGCTATTCTCTTTCGTTCTCTCAGTAGGTTTCCCTCATGGGAGGAAGATCAGCGGGTTGGGGATTACCGGGAGCAGCCCTAGGCCAGGGAGACGCCCGCCTGCGACAGCGTGGGGGGGGGGGTTGGTGGGTGGGGGGGTGGGTGGCGCCCCGGGCTCAGTGTTCTAGAATGTAGATGAAGGTTCCAAACGGGCCTGATAAACAAGCTCAAGCTCATGGACTGCTGGTGGTACTCAGGCAGAAGATACGTAACAGGCGTGGAAGTACGTAGAGGGCGTGCTGACGGCTCAAGGGCTTAAGGTGTA
This sequence comes from Hoplostethus mediterraneus, assembly GCA_034670385.1. NCBI lineage: Eukaryota > Metazoa > Chordata > Actinopteri > Trachichthyiformes > Trachichthyidae > Hoplostethus > Hoplostethus mediterraneus. The sequence goes on along the minus strand of JAXDDW010000025.1, from coordinate 3,160,588 downwards.
TGACATGTACTTGTGATGTTATGGGTTTAAAATCTCACTCAAGACATTTGTCACGCTATCTCCTCCTACCTTTCATGTCACGTACAAAACCTGACAAAGGATAATCCATACAACACTTTTAATACTAAAAACTACTTAAAAGGATTAACATGAGATGAATATATATATAAACAAATTCATCTCTCTCTTTCAACTGTTTCTGTATGGTATAACAAAACAGAAAGGGAGTAACTGAAACATGAAAAGAGGTTCAATATATGAGCCATCTCTACATGCTGGAGGACAGCTTATATGTGGGCTTGGTGCCGCTTGGTGCAGAGAACCAGAAATCGCCACTCTCTCTAACATTCATCACATCTGTCTGGAGCATGGGTGAAAACACCCACAAACACCCACCCACCCACACACACAAACCTTCCTTTTGCTCTCAGACACATACATCTCCTTCCTCCTTCTCCCCCCTCCCTCCGAGTCTTTCTCACCAAATCCATTTAGTAATTGGGTCTGCGGCTGCCCCCCCCTATAAACCATGGCAGCAGAAGACCGCATCGTAGAGTGATCGGCCACACCCATGACAGGACAGAAAAATTACAGCCTGCGCACCATAACGTCTGATTCACGCTGTACTAAATATTGTCTGGTAGGAGCCATGACTACTGCTTACCACACACACTATTGTTGGACCATTACTTCAACAGTAATATGTTAGACCATGAGGAGGGGCATTCAATCTATTTCAATACAAATGAATCATCGCTGCGGGACCATAAGAAAAACAGTCTGACTAACATGAGAACAGGGATGGGTGGTGGTGGTGGTGGTGGTGATGATGAAGGGGTCCAACAGCAAGCTGGTCCCATATCCTCCTATCGCTTTGTATAGTAACAGCAGGCTGAAGGCAATACCCTTGCTCTGTCCTTTGTTCAGCTACTGGGCCTGGAAATATCCCTCCCTTCTGTCTCACGCAGAGAAACCCTATGGTCCTCAGCTTCCCTCTCCACCTCTGCCACTCACACACACACATACACACACACACACACACACACACACACACACACACACACACACACACACACAAACACACATCACGCTCTCTACATGTACAGCCCTCACACTCTGTATGGTCTTCTGGCAGCAGTGATGAGGGCTCAGCAGGGACACATGACTTATTCAGCCGTGTAGCTTCCCTCCACCATTTCTGTTTTACTTCACTCTGCTGCATCCGTGCCAAAGCAGGAGAGCGGCTCAGCAGCACGTACACATGTACCACATGTTCAGCTAGCCAGCAAGCCCCTCCCCCCTTTGCCTCCATATCATACAGTAATATACCATCAAATGAACACATGATCTGCATAATAATGCCATGCTACCCCCATATATAGGCTTCACACAGAGTGTGTACACACACTAAAGCGCCTATATAGCAACTGTAAAAGTGTGCCATTGGGGAGTTTACATGCTGCATACCAATACCTAATGATCATTGCATCAAGTGAGCTCAAAACACCTACACATTCATGCATACAAGCTGACACATGCATCCCTTAGTATGCATCCCAGCACGCACAGACATGATGTACAAACAACCCATGATGATTTCTACCTTCTCCATTTGCACACTAATCAGACTCAAAGGTTTCCTGTCACATGCTGTGTATTGTAGGCAATCAGGTTCAAACAGCAGGCGCGCACACACACACACACACACACACACACACAAACACAAGAGAAAACACAGGCACTCTTGCTGGAGACACACCAGCATCTTTACTTCAGCTATTATACACAACTCATCACACAGGCAAAACCTGTGGTGCATAAACAACATCTCACTATCTATTCAGCTTTAAGACTCTCACTGACCCCTTGCTGTTTTCGGTGACAGGTAAAGTGCACTGTGAAGGCAGTTAGTCTCTTAGGTGATGAAAGGCTGTGGCAGTCTGATTATTTTACACAGGAAAATGCTATCCATCTTTTTAAACTGAGCTTTCAGATCGATTGGAAATCTGTCTCCTAAAAAAGGCCGTATTGCCGTGCAGTAAACGAATGGCACAATAAAGTTGGTTGGCAGCCACAAATGAAAGGACCTGATTTAATTTTGCTAAAACATCAGGCTAAATAGGGAGAACAAAACCCCTGTGTCACTTGGTGAGCTTCTATTTGCTTTGCACTCCTAGTCATCTGATAACGCCAACCTGCTGCGGATGAAATTGAATAAAGCAGTGAATTTCAGTAAATTGGGAGACCCGGTGTGTGACAGTGTGTGACAGTGTGTGTGACAGTGACAGGGGAGGCAGGGTGTGTCTGATGTGCCAATGAATGAGTCAGTCCAGCTCTCAACCACTCAGCTGATAGCAGACTCGAGTTAAGGGACGAGCGGGGAGGGAAAAGGGCAAAATCTAATTAAAGCAGAGATTTATGGCCCTGTCGGAGCACATCACATACACACATGCTGGCACACAGACACGTACAGATGCAACCAAGTACGCCTAGAAGGGTGCATGCTGCTGTTAGAGGAGCCAATCATCACTAATGGTTTTACCTCTCTCGTGGGGATTCGTATATAGGTCTACTGCAGCTCCACCATCCTCCTCTGAGCTGTACTTAACACACTGTACCCACTCACACACTAACAACACAACGACTTGCTTCCCGCATCTAGTCTTGCATCTAGTAAAGTAGCATTTTACATTGGGTATGCTTACATGCACACTTATAATCCGATGTTAAAACGATTAAGATCATGTCGCATGCAGCTGTAGTCTGGCTGAAACCGTGTTAAAATGTCAGCTGGGAACTGGGTCAAAGTGAAAACTGACTTGAACTTGGTGGAAATTTTGAGCAGCGTGCGACGGAAAAAGGTAGCGCTGCCTCTGAGGTGAGACGTTTTTCCCCTTCGGAAAACGTGCAAAGAGATTTGCCGGTGCACTGCCCCGCTGAGGGGAGCAGCAACGAGATACGATATCCTCTTCTCTTTCACTAGCCGTGCTGATGTCGTTATACAGTAGTAGTTCCACGTTTCATCAGTTTGTCAACCGGTTTCGCTGGACAGTTCAAGTCGTGGTGGGCTGTTTAACATTTTTGCTACACTACCCATTGGTGTGCCTCCTCCTGTGACGTTGTCTGTCCTCGTCTAGTTTTTGAGATGTAATACATTCAGATATGGCATTCTGCTCACTTACCACAGATTGCTATATGAACCAAAAGGATGACAGCTGATGTTTACGCTCCAACAGAAAGTCCTTTTCTTAAACAGTGAAGGAAATCACTGCTCCCATTGACTGCTTTCATTGATGGATTATAGCTTGCTTAAATTGTGAAACCTAACCAAACCAATGCGGATATTTAACAAATTAATGGCTTGGACTTCAGGTTTCAACGTGCCCTGAGACTCGTACGTAGGCGCTGTTTACTGATAGTGCCAGCTACTGTAGCTAGTTGTTACTGAAACACAATATGCGGCAGTGGCAGTACTTGTTCTACCAAAACAGAACATGTCCTTGGAATCACAAGAGTGAGAAGTAAGAAATATTGCAGTGTGAGAAGGTTGTTGTTGTTGTTTTTTTTAAAAGGAAAAATGAGGGAAAGAGGGGGAAGTGATGTACAAACAAGCTGAAGAGGAAGAGGGTAGAGAATGAGTCCCTGTTTGAACATTCAAACTCCCCCTGTCTGGTCCCAATCGTCACAGTCTCAGACAAAGGCCTCCTTCAGCCTCCTCTTCCTCCTGACTCTAGGCCTAACACAAAAGCACCTCAGGACCCAACACCATGCAAACAGTGTGACTCAGGTATGGAGCACATGTTGACCTGATTCCACACAAACAGACAGACACAAATACAAACATACTTTTATAAACACATGCTGATGCCCCCCCCATACACACACACACATGAAAGAAACAAAAAAGTACAAAACATCCAGAACATTCACTTTTCCTCAGCTGATTCTCCCCAACTGCCCCTCCTCTCTTGTCCAAACCCTGTTCCTTCCCAAAACATTGCTTTTTATTTATTCAGAAAGCTGCGTAACGTGCGTCCTGGTGAAACCCTGTGAGGCAGCACTCCAAGGCATGTACTGACATTGGCTTGTTGCTGGCCTACTTCTGCCTGGCACCTCGGGGCCTCCTCTCTGTGTGTGGGGCCATTGTCCCTCGTTCCTCCAGGGTATTTCTTCTTAAACAGGGCCCTCTTTGAACCTGCAGCCAAGCCAAGCCCCTCTGAACCAACCGCCCCTCGCTGGCCACTGGGGAGCTTTGTAATGCTGAATTTACTCCTCTTGTCTGCAATTTAACCAGTGCAAATTTGCAGTGTGCTCGCAAATCTGGGGAATGGCTTAAAAGGACGCCCAGTTAGAAAACGTGTTCTTGGAGGACGTCTGAGAAGAGGACCAATTATGTACGGCTACCTATGTTATCTACCGACACGCACGCAAGAACATGCGCACAGATACATGCGCACATACAGTTCACACAAGCACCAGATACTTTCTCTCCCGACGGACGGGGCACACCCACCTGGTTGTCTTGGAAACAGGAGGCCTATCAGGCTTGGGCGAGGCGGCAGAGCTCGGCTTGGTGGGAGCTGCCGAGGCAGGCCTGGGAGCTGGAGGGAGGGAGGGGAGGAGAAGAGAAGAGAAGAGAAGAGAAGAGAAGAGAAGAGAAGAGAAGAGAAGAGAAGAGAAGAGAAGAGAAGAGAAGAGAAGAGAAGAGAAGAGAAGAGAAGAGAAGAGAAGAGAAGAGAAGAGAGGAGAGAAAGAGGGTTATGGAGAAGGCAAAAGAGATAGAAGGACATGAGATAAATAGCCTACATTCATACTTCTATTATGTTACTTCCCGCGATCTCACACTGACCTCCACTTTTTTAGTAGTGATATTTAGACCAACCTGTGGGCTTCTTAGCAGCAGCTGCAGCGGTGCTGGTTTTGACACCGTTGGGTGCGGACGGTGTCTTCTTGGTCGCTGTTGTTCCGGTTGTTGACTTCACGCCGTTGCTGGCGGGAGCAGTAGAAGGGCGGGCGGTCCCTGCAGCTTTCTTCTCACCCACCTTAGTCTTGGAGGCCAGGGCTCCAGCCGTCCCTGTTGGTTTCTTGGAGGCCGCGGAGGTCGGGGTACTCTTCTTGTCTGGCGGGGCTGTGGTCTTCTTAGCCACTCCGTTGGTCTGGGGCTTGTTCACGCCGTTGAGGCGGCTCTGGGTCGTGTTGGACTGTGAGCCGGACGCAGTCTTGGTTGGGCCAGTGGTGCCAGGCTTTGTCTTGGCCTTGCTGGTGGTCTTGGCTTTGGGGTCTGCAGAAGCCTTGCCGCCGGTCTTGGCAGCTGGGGTCTCCTTGGCTGGTTCTGGCTGGGGTTGCCCCTGGCCCATCTCCCCCACCGGCTGCTGTCCCATCACCTCCTCCATTGGACTGGCGCCCTGGTTGGGCTCCGCCCCGACGGGGGGTTCTGCCTCATTGACCGGATTGGATTCCAATGTTTCCATTGGCTCCAGCGCTGCCGTGGCAACCCCATCCGGTTTCATCTCCCCTTGAGTGGTGGCAGTCTCTCTCTGCAGAGCAGGACTGGTGAACTTGACACTCACAGGATGATGGCCAAAGGTCTAGAGATTCTCTGGAGAGGGCAAGGACTGATCTGGAGAGAGATACAGGAGCACAGTCAGTTGATGGCAAGAGCAGACATGAAAAGCAGCTAGACACTCCTATCAGCAAACAGAGCCGTAGAGGAATCAGATAAAGCCACGGTACATATACACACACACAGAGACATATTGTTATGAGAGGAGATGAATCTAAGAGTCAGGATCCAGAAAGAGCTCAGGGGTAGAAATGGAACAGGATGTGCCATTCAACAGGAAACTGTTGCTGCACAAGCCCAAGAGGACACAGAACCTATATAGGACAATATAACACATTCACACACAAATACATGCACACACACACACACACACACACACACACACACACACACCGCAGTGTGATATAACTTACTCTGAGGGACACATTAGGACAAACAATGAGATCAACACATTTAAATGTGTGTAATGGTCTCAATGGACACAGAAGGGGGGCAGAGGAGGACAAATGTTTACTGCACAAACAACACAACACAACACATTCTACAAATAGCCTTCTTTAAATTCACTGCCAATTGCAGTGCAATGGCAAATGGTCCCCTCTGTGATACTAAAAAGCTCAGTGACACACTTGGCCAGCAAAGGCAATATGGACATTTTTTTCTTGGTACAAAATCAGGCCCACTAGTGTGGAAGACTAGCTTTTCTGTGACAGCACACTCAAGGGAGTGTAAGTAAAAACCTTTGGCACTAAAACACAAGCACACGCACGTACACACACACACACACACACACACACACACACACACACACACACACACACACACACACACACACACACACACACACACACACACACACGTACACACACTCTTCTAATCGTGTTAAGACATGCAACCTCTCAAAAATGCTTCGTCATTAGAACATGGACAAGCAAAGCTAAGGAAGCTTGCTTCACACTAAGCTAGTAGCTAGTAAACGCTAAAATCATTTGGAGATAAATGAAGAAGAAAAAACCCAATGACAGGGAGGCAGCTCCTCTGCTGGACCATGAACAGAGCAGGGAGCTGTCGCAGACATGAGCCACAGGGGACAAGAGGTGGCTCTGATAAAGGTCAGTAAACAGTCGGTAATACAGGCTTTCATACACCGCCTGCATCAACAATAGACCACAGTCTTTTATTTTGTTTCCTTTCAGATGAAATGATGAGAAGAGAAGCAAAGGTTTGAGCGACTCGTCAGTGGTGTTGGTAGGAGAGGGAGAGTGTGTGGGAGTAGCAGGAAATTGGCCTGAAAGTTTACAAACAGAGCGAGGAGCTGGCTGTGCTGGAGGCTAAGTAGTGAGGCAAGACTGAGGCAACGCAGAGGCCAGCCCAGAGGAAGAGGCTTGGCCTGGGGAGCATGGGAACAGAAGAGAAGGAGAGAGAGAGGGAGACAGGGAGAGAGGGAGAGAAAAGAGAAGGAGAGGGAAAATGAGCTCACTTTGGGCTGATGTCCGCTGATCTAACTCTAAAATCCAGACATCACTAGTCATCCTAGTTTCCATTGACCCTCACTCCCACACACACGCACACACACGCACACACACACACACACACACACACACACACACACACACACACACACACACACACACACACAGTGTCCTGCTGGCTTCTAGAAGAGGATAGACATCGTCTTTATGCTGTTAGCTTCCTGGAAACACTCCCCACACACTCCTCCCTCTCTTTCTTTCCCTCTTCTCTCATCCCTCACTCATCCTCTAAACTAAACCAAATACGTCAAAAGGCCTTCTTTCACTCTCCCACTGATCCTTCCTTTCTCCCGACCTTTCCCCCCACCCCCCTCAACTCTTCTCCCACCCCCCCCACCTCTACCCCTCTATCTCCATCCCTCTGTTCTCTGTTTGCCTTTGCACAGATGGCCTGAGCAGCTGAGGAGTGCCCGAGGGGCAGAGAGAGTCAGAGAGAGAGAGAGAGGGGCAAGCCCTGGAGAGAAAATCCATATATCCTAAACAACACCCAAATACTAATACACACAGCTAGTACAACAGAGCTTCACTCAAAACAAACTTAAGACAGAAAGGGAGATGATGGGGAGATGCAAGAGGAGAGGCAAGCCGCACCCTTCAGACACAAGGGTTTTCAATGCCAGCTAGGCTGCATAATGCAGACAATCGGCTCAGTTACATTACCAACCACAACCAGTCACACGTTTGGAGGGAAGGATAGGGAGGGAGCGGGAGGGAGTAAGGGTGAGAAAGAGATCTGCCCCCCTAATAATTCATATCTGGGCATCAGGGTCTTGCGTACGCCGCGACAATAAAGACCTGGATCCAGTCGTGGTTGCAAATTCTTTCAATTTGTTTTCAACAGTTTGAAGCACCAGATGGGGTTTACCTCATCAGGACAACACAGATATCGTGTGTCTATGTTGTCTGTCTGTCACACTAAATTGACTTGCAAATACTTTCCTGTTACTGTCTAGACGTTCTGGCACTTGTTGCATTGTCTTATGAGGCGAACCCCACTCATCTGGTACTCCAAACACACTGATACAAACACTAGGAATTATTTGCAAATACTGTTTGACCCAGATCTGCTATAGCTATCACCACACCGGCCATAACTCCACCAAGGAGTGAACCAGGAAATGAAGTCGTACCCAATCAGCATCCTCCGCTCTCTTTCCCCCTCAGATGTTCTGCTTCTGTTGCACCCCTGCTCTTCCCACAGTCGGCTACGGCGTCATTTCTCCACACAAGCCTATACTGCTGGTGTGTGTGAGGGTGATAAATCCTGATAGCACCGGCTCAGCCAGAGGAGCATTGCTCTTTTTCCTTCAATCCTCCAGACAGCTTGGCGATTACACGTCTCTCTTTGCCTCTACTGCTGCAGTCACCCAGCTCTACGTCACGCTGGCTAACTGGGACCATCAGTCAATGGCAAGCATAAACAAGGCATAGACCAGTATTTCTGAGAAAATCTGAACTCTTTTAAATGCTTTTATGTGTTTCTTTTCCATATATGAGGATTCTGACATCCAATTGTGTATTTATTACACAGTTATCTTCAATGTCTTCTAATTCTCCTTGATCTTTCTCCCTGTTGAAACACTTTTGCCCCACTAATGGTTTCAGAGGGAGCTGACATACATTATATGACAGATGAACCTGAGATTTAGATGTTAAGACTATTTTGAGGCTGTAAAAGGTTTGTTTATGTTGGTAATTGATGTGAAACAGACCTTTATTTTCTAACAAGGAAAAATCAATGTCCCATTGGTAAGTCAAACTCCGATAATCTTTCTTTTCAAAAACTGTCTTTATTCAACCATAGTTGTTGAGAGAGGGAAGAGCATTACTCCACTTTTTCCTAGGCGGTCCAGGGGGATTCAAGAAGTCCACTTCTTTAACCTTTACACCATCACCACTTTGATCTATGTGAATAAACCCAACGTTTATGTGGCTGAATACATTCTGAGTAGGGGCATTACCCCCTAAGAACCCAGGAAAACCCAGAATGGCTCTGGAAAATCCCCTCTAACGCCATCCTTGGTGCAGCAAAGGCTAGAGCCTAGGCCCTGATACACAAGTCGGGATTTACAACCCATAAGGGATAGTATATATTCAATGACCTGAGACATAATGGCTTCCGAGTTGTATCACACATCTCCTGCAGCAGATTCCACACAGATGGCTGTGTCAGATACATTAGGTCTGGCTCATTACAAGTTACATCTCAGACATAGCACGCTGTGCGAAACTGTTCGAAGATAAAAGGCTTTAAGCTGAAGAGAATTTCAAGCCAGAGCATCAGGCCAGGCACACACACACACACACACACACACACACACACACACACACACACACACACACACAAAGCAAAGAGGATCTGGCCAGTGCAGAAACTACTTCCTGTGTTGAAGCGGCTGGTGTTATCCTCACTATTAAACAACAGCTGGGGATGGAGAGAGAGGATTGTGGAATTTGAACAGGAAGTTGTCATCCTCTACACAGTTAGGCTGATTCTACAATTTAAAGTCTTTCATTGCTGCTGTCTTAACTCGGTATTTCTTCCATCTGCGTTCCGAATGTAGTTGACTTTGCAAAAATGTGTTGTCAGCCTTCACAATGTGCCCGAATCACGCGGCTCCAGCTTCCAAGCAGCATCCCACTCCACATTCCAGGCAAGCCTCAGTGATGAGCTACACAGTAACTGGCGATAAACCCGTACACTGATCAAGGGCAGTGGTTGAAGTACAGGGTCGTGTCAAGAACAATGTGAGCAGCGGAGAAAAGAATAAAACACTCGTACCTCCTCGCCTCCCACCCTCCACACACACACACACACACAAAAAATCTGTCATAGACATGATGCTTAACACGCCCCAGCAGTGAGCCTATGATGGGCAGGGCCAATTAGGAAAGCTGTGATCATCCTCATAGTCATCATCCCCTAACATCCACATCCCACATATAAGACATAACCAAAATGTGTGGGTGTGTTTGTGTGTTTATCCCAGACACGCTATACTCTTCTAGGCCCACACTGTCGATATCTGGAAGGCATCCAACCCCGCTGAGGGATCTAAGCTCTTCTGACTGTCTAGACACAAACATGCCGTTCTTGAAAAATCAGGTCATCGGCATATTTTAATAGCAAACTGGTTCTTTGACCCCGTTTTTAACATCAAGTACAATCTACTACTACTGTGTGTGGGGTGTGCATGGAGAGCAAATACGCTTGTTTTGAATACAGCTGAGGTTACGTTTGAAGAATTCATGCATTTTCCAAAAAGTGTGTGCTAAGGCTAGCGTGATGCTTCATGTGGTTCAAATCTCCAATTCAGAAGCTGCAGCATGACTTGCTGAGCTAAATGTTAAGTTAATGTCAAACCCGCTGGTGGCCTGTTGTGTCTGCATGTCTAATCACAACCACCCTATGTTAGAAACAAGAGACTCTCCTCCTCCTCTTCGTCCTCCTCCTCCTCCTCCTCCTCACAATGGGCTAAATGAAAGCGCAGCTCGCTCATTCCCCTACTTCAGCCAACCATCCATCCACAGGCGAATAGCTGTGGTGGAAAGTAGCTTTGCTTTCACAATACGCAACTGTGTACACGCATATATGCATTCTGTGAGCCTGCTTCTATCCCCCGGGCCTACTCTAAATAGAAGTGAAAGAGAGGGATTGTGGGGGAAGGAAACAGTGGCGCTTGTGGGGGGGGGGGGGGGGGGTTAGGGGATAGGAGTAAGGAGTGGAGAGAGGCGGAAAAGATGCACAGCGAGAGAGCCTTTTGCGGTCATGTAACCTTCCACTAGCACTAACCTGAACTCACGCTAGCTTGACTGGATTACTCTAGACGTAACTGACACCGGTGTGAGATAGAAGGTTCTAGCGAAGAGTCCAGCAGTGGAGGGAGGAGATGTTCGTGATGGGGGTCTGGTTTTGGAAGAGGCATATTTAACAAGCACTTAGCAGCCTCTGACCCTGTAATTGACACGCTTTCATCTCCAGCAGACAGAAGACACTGGGCTCTGGTGTTTGCTCTTTGACACAGCTAATAAACTGCGGTCGCTGGCCTGACACAACAAGGGTTGATTTACAAAGTGCCGCTCATAAAGTAAAGTCATGAGATGCAGGAAATGTAACTCTTTAAACCATCATTCACTTTGCTATTATAGCTGTTCGCCAAGTTTCAAGCTTCAAACTCAGTGACACAGACAAATACAATGGGAAAACCAAGTCTGTCCAATGTAACCAATGAGGTACTGCAGGGGTACAAGGCCTGTGGTATTGATAGTTGTTATGCAGTTTATTTTGAATTTGGCCAGTCAACAGTAAAAGAGTGAAGCTAATGACACTTCTCTTCTTCACATGAATATTACTTTCTGAAGTGAACTTTTCATGTCACATTCAGAGGTTCTTCATTTAGAAAAGATTAACAAGAAGATGCTTTGATATTCATATCCTTTTAAAAATCTGAAAATATATGTGATTATTAATAGCCAAATTCACTCTAAAGATGTGAACCAGTAACGCTGGTTAGATCGTTAGATCTTTTTCATTATCATCTAAAATGGCAAGTGGCTCCAAAATGGTCTCCCTTAACACAACAACAAGTTTTAAGTGGTGCTACTTCAATAATAGACTGCTTCCGTGCTCACGGCGCCACTGCTCTTGGGCAAGTGGGCTGATGCAAGTAAACTCAGCTCTGACGTAGTTCTGACTTGTGACTGTGACCAAAAATGAGGTGACGACTTCAGGGGAAACACAGCACCCATTGACACAACCTATTAGTGTAAAGACGGTGTGTGTGTGTGTGTGTTGTGTGTATGTGTGTGTGCACACGCCTCCTCTCTGCAAGGGGGAGAATGTCAGATATGCACATTTGGGTTTGAGGCGCCACACGCTGGCATGGGGCCTCAGATTGTCTATTCGTCCTACTCGAAATCACAACAGTCTCAGTCAACTCTCTACCCCTTATTGGGTGATTTAGACTCACTACTGCAAACAACCCATGTACTCCATGTTATAAATGTCAAAATGACAAACAGTATGAGTTTTCTTGCCCCACATTTGACAAAATCTAAATATCATAATTAAGTCTTATTGTCCCCAGCAAAAACCAGACAAATAAAGGATCAGCATTTCGATCGTATCATAATAAAATCATCCTTTGGAAGCGTTGTGGAACTGCTACCGGCTTTGGAACTGGAAAAGGATGATGTGGTTCAAAACCGGACCCTGAAGCAAAATTTCCATCTTGAAAAAAAAAAATCTAGGGAAAACCCTGAAATTTAGTCAAATAAAAACATTTCTAAAAACGATGGTGTAACAGCTGAGATCAAAACTAAGGTGAACTGTCAAACATCTGCTCTCGAAATAGCAGAGTTGTTAGAGCGACTAGGAGAGGTGAAGACCGGGGCAACACTATATCTTAATTGGTGTTGAGGCAGATGGCTGGAAGAGAGGAAAAAAAGAAAAAAAGGCGAACAGATGAGTGCTACAGGGGCCTGACTGGGAGAGAGGTCCATCTTTAAATCTTAGAGAAGCGTCTCTAAATGCCCCCCTACCACAGAACATATCGTTTTCTCCCTGCAAAATCTTGGCTAGACCAGTAACAGAGTAACAGATGCTGCATATTAGCAATTAGAAAAGTATGTAAACATGTAGAGTGCAAGGAATAAAACATTGTGGAATGAAGACACTTCCATAATCCATGGTGACATTTCTATAAAAACGTGAAATGTCAAATAAAAACACTACATTATGTCTATATAGGTCTGAGTGAGCTTCATCCTCTTCCCATTACGGCCCTGTCAGTCAGCATAAGTGAGTTATATAACAGCAGCAGTAGGATCACAGCAGACCCTTTCACAGTTAAAAGCGCCGCTGTCCACGACCACTACCACTAATAGTACTCTGTCTCCGCCACTCAATTAGCAGGATGATTTCTCCGCATGGCACCGTGTCTCCCTCAGCTTCAACAGAGATCATTACGGCTCGCTGCAGTTCTGAGGACGAGATTGTGGCCTCGGGGGAAAACACAGACCCTGAAACTGAGTGGCTGATTATTACCTAGCACAGCCGTGATAAGGAAGGGCCTGGGGATGGAGGAATGGGAAAAGAGGAGAGAAGAGAGAGAGAGAGAGGAGAGGATGGGGTTGGGGTAGGGGGCTGGTTGCAGTGATGTAGAAGGCACGTGACACCCAGTTGAATCCAGCTGGGGGGTGCCGGTGTTGCCGCCGCCGCCATCAATTGATGCTAATCACAGCTCACACGTTACCCAAACACCCCCGACCTGAGGTCAGGAAACCGCCCCGGTCCCGCACACAAATAAACTCCAAACAAAAGGCTGCTGCACTCCACGGCATTCCTTCCCCACCGACCGAGGGAGGGGCGAGCAAGCTGGGAGAGCGAGGAGTGAGTGTGAGGGAGAGCAAGTGAGAGAGAGAAACAAACTGAGATGAAGACTTAGGGACAAAAGCTGTAAAAAATGTGGCTGTGGACACCATTAGTTAGTCAGACCTACCTCGCTCAGACAAGCAGCCTCGTCTCCTCCCCCACTGAATGACAAGGGAACTCCCTGATAGTACACAGTCCTGCTAATACGGCAGTCGTCTCTACTGATTGATTCCCACTGGTTCAAGTGTCCGTGGCAATGCTCAAAACGATAAAGTCAGACGGAACAAAAGGCCCCTGTGAGGGGAAGGAACTAGCCTTTTTTTCTGTGTCCTTGTTTACTTGGCTGCTGCCGTTGTGTGAGAAAGAGCAGCAGATTGTGTGAGACACCTGGATCACAGAAACATGTGATCGGAAGGCTGGCACTAATCCTGGGACTCTGAAGCTTCACACACAGATTTTACAATGTCTTCAAGCGTGGTAACTGCTAGAGGAACTAAGGGAGGAGTCATCATGTGAGGGACTACGGGGCAGGATAAAAAATGAGCTGTGTTCCAACTCTCGGTTTATTAATGGAATTGCCCGCTGTCCCTGTTAATAAAACAAATAAATCACCCAGAGAGGACGTCAGTATGATTCCTGTAAAAACACGGAGGATGGCGATGCCCTCATCACAATTTATGGGCCACCGCCACCCCCAAAATGCAAACAAGCTGATCTATGCAACACATATATACACACACAAATACCCACTCACACACACACACACACACACACAGAGCCCAGCCCTTCCCATGGTGCGTCAGGCTCGGAGAGACTTGCCCCCCTGGGGACAGGCAGATTAACACATGACAGAGCTTGTTAACCCTGGACAAAGAGAGACGCTAATCCTGTACAGTCGGCCTCAACTGTCCTCCACCGCCACATAGACACAGCTACACAGAGAGAGAGAGAGAGAGAGAGAGAGAAGCCCAAGAAAGACAAGACAGAAAGAAAGAGAAATAGAGAGAGCAGCAACAGAGGCCTCAGTGTGTCCCAGAAACCAGACAATACAATGATATGGCAGAGCTAGGGTCCATCAAGCCCCGAAACAATGCAGGAAGAGACGGAGCCCGACAAACAAACAACAGCGTAGGCCCTGCTCCAGTCTGGCTAAGATACGCCGCCTGCAGGGGCGACCAGCGGGGCAGCACAGAGCTTGACCGCGTGGATATTGATCGCATGGGAGAAAGTGGGGAGCCGGGCTACAAGCTCCACAGATGGGCAGGGCAGAGAAAGAGACAGACAGACAGAGAGAGAGAGAGAGAGAGAGAGATGGAGGAAGTGCATTAGTGAGGCAGGCGGGGAACCTGTTCCCTCTAATGCAGTTATCCCTCTCCCCTGGGAGATAACAGAGACAGTAGTGACGAGGTGGCATTAGGGGGAGGGGTAGGAAACGAGGAAGAGAGAGGTATACACACAGAGGGACAGAGAGACTAAGACTAATTTGTAACTTGAAGAGCTGCTGGACCGTCTCCATAATGGCTGTGTGCCCGCATACAGGCTCCTCTCCGGGGGTAAATGAGATCAGGCCAGCCCCGGACCAGCTGGTGGCTTGGATCAATGACATCAGATAGAACGGGTAGAGAGCTGGAGGGAGAGGGGAGAACCAAGGCATCTGGACAGGACGACAAAGACACACCCAAGAGGCTTCGGTGCTCTCTCGAGATTTTGCACGGGACACAAAGTACTAGTGGAGCGATTGTGTCCATAAGAGGATTATGTCCTCCTGTTTGAAGTGGAACAAGGCACGTTCCAGATGGAATCTGATCCCTCGCAGGCAGGCGGGCAGGTTGGATGGTTGACCACACCAGGACCTAACAACTACAGCTCTCCAAAACAAAACCACACACCACACAACTGGCGTTACAATACCACAAAAACAGACGTCTACAACAACAACAACTCTCAAAGCATACGTTCAGGCTAAGACTGTATGTACACAGCAGAATTTGTTTTTGTTAACAAATATAATGGGACAGCGCATAACCTGATTTCAGAGACGTCGGTGCAAATGAATGTGACAAAGAAATGAATTGCACCCTACAGCTGCCTGTGGTAGAGGGGGTCTATCATTCTGTCAGCGGCAGAGCCTGCCATACATGCCCCTCATTCCACGCAGGGCTATGGTGAGGACAGGCCGGCTAGCCTATGACATAATCCGCACCACATCAGCCACCGGGCCAGGGCAACAAATACACACCAATCCCATTATAAAAAAGTGGGAGCCATGGCAACCAATATCTGCAGGCCACAGGTGGTACAGCGATCCTGATGGCTGACAAAGAAAAAATATCTTCTTTGCTTGCAAAAAAAAATAAATGTCTGGAACCATCTTTGGTTGCACCGCAGCAACCAACCACAGACGGCTAATACATTCTGCCATGAAAAATTTGGTCCTGAAGCCTAGCAACAGGGCTGCAAACCATGTCCATTAGCCATCCTCCCACCAGAGGAATTCAGAGATTCCAAACACAGCAAATTACTGCAGCTGCTGGCAAATACACCCTGAAAACCACACTGCCGGTCGCCAACTGCATGCGCCGACAACTGTGACACCGCCGACCAAGGCTGCTATCTGACGGGAGCATAGACCATAGCAAGCTTATCTCTGTTTTATCTCCGCGGCGCACCTTCACTGTTGTGACTGCAGCAGTTTATCAAGTCTCAGTCGACCAAATAACAGAGAGGGAATTCAACAGAACATACAGTTTGATCATGTCAAACGAAAAAAACTTTTTTGCTGTTGCTGCCTTGGCCCATAAAGGGTTAATGATGATGATGATGGCGGTGATGAATGTGATGCCAAGAAGCGCAAAGGTGACGGGTTCAGTCTGACAAAGAGCCCACTGATCAGAGGCATAGGCTTGCCATGGTCACAATTGAGATGTTCACAGCTGGGGGGATTTATTTCTGAGCTGCACACCCACCCAACTCAGCCTAAGGGCAAGCTGAGACACAGGCCTATTAATGCAACAATCATCTCCCCTCTAAGGACCGTGGCACGGGTCAAGAGGCCAGCTGGAAGCAAACTAGGTCCTTAAAATTCAAATCACCCTAAAATATAGCCTATAGCCTTTTGGAATGGACTCTACGCGAAACTAGTCAGTACATCCAATAATTTGTTCACAATAACCAGTTTTTCATCGGATAATATCAACAGATTGTGCATTTAAAACAAAACGTAATCTCCAAGTCACTAAGACATTTTGTAGTGCTTTATTTTACAGTAAATAAATGTGGTACGAAGAAGTAAATACTGGTAATTATTTTTTCAAGTTCTAAAAAAATACCATGTAAATGTAATTAGTAAGTTTGATTGATTGATTGATTCAGTAAGTGTGTAGTACGCTTGTTAATTCAATGTTGCCAGGTTAATATCTGTGTTTTCTATGGGTCATACCTGTGGGAGAAGGACTGTAAAATACAGTGATGACATTCACACAGTAAGTAAGCCAATAGTCAAGTCAAATAGTCAAATAGCATGATGGAGAGAGGACTATAAAATAAAGTGATGACATTTTCATCACAGTTTCGCAGTAACTAACAATACTTTGAGGCACCAACAACAGTAATACATCCTAAACCTTTCACCCAGGGGATTAATGCTTGTGAATTCAACAGTACAAGTCACTATCTTTGTAATTCATTGTTAATACTGTAGGTACAGACTTTGCACCTTTAATGTTAATACCAGTAAGTACCTGGTATTACAACTTGTTACCACACACTTACTGGTAGGTTCCACATAATACACATACCTTATTATTATTATCCTTTCAGCCAAGCAATGAAGGAATTTCACACTGAATTTTAATTCTCACTGTGACGGGTGGTTTTAACACAAACACCCCTGATATCCACACCCTCATTCTGGCTGTTGCAGGCAGCACACACACATGCTAATGAATGGAGGGACAGTGTTATATTGGTAATGCTTTAATAAAAACACACTAGCAACAGTGAAGGAGGAGTGGAGGTAGAGTCCACTCCAATATGAAAAGGAATGTATTGATGCCTGAGGCAAGACTAATTTTTAATGACAATGAAAGACTTTATTTATTTAAATAGTTTCTGACAAATCCTCTCAGTGCACAGACTCCGACAGTAATCTATAGCCCCCAGCTTATATTTCCTTTTAAGACCTTTTCTGAGAATTTTATGAAAGGGGATCGTGGCTTTTAATGGCAGCTAAATTTAATTTCATATGATTGCATTAGCCCATGGTCTGTCTGTCTGTCTGTCTGTCTTCCATTTCCCTGCCTCATCCAGCAGCATTGTGAGTCAGCCATTCTCTCATCAGTGCACAGGGGGGTGGGCAAGCTGAGTGGCTTAGCCCATGACTGACTGAGTGTTCTGGAGAGTCTCCAAGCCCTGCGTGGCCAAGCCTGAAAAGTGCTCATATTAATCGCCCTGGGATGCCATTTACTCAGAATGACATCAATAGCTCCTGGTGGATCATCACAGAATATTGACTGACCCACGACCACAATGGCCACAAAGCTTGGGACAATTTGTGCCGCTTGCAGTCTGTGGCACCTCAGGGGCAGAGAGACAGGGCTGTGGTGAAGGATAAAGATTTTGAATGCTTGCATGTGTGCAGTTTATTAAATGCTCTGTGCCAGACTTTGTAAACTGGCTGTATTCTCTCTGCCCCATTGTTCTACAGAAGGGAGTGTAATCTGTGTTGTTGCACACACTCACCGAAAAGAGAGCCAAGGAAAAAGCCTGACTCTCACACCACATTAGCTGATCACCTCTGGTGGTAATATTAATCACATCTAATTACATGCCAATGTGAGACTATGGACATTCACGGGTTACCAAACCAACATAAAGCTATTTCGGCTTAATAAAGTACCTTCAAGGTCCACATAAAATACTTCTTAGACGCGCTAGAAATCCCCCAAAGTTATTCTCTCTATCCGTATTAAAAACTGAGTGGGCATCATCTGAATTATTAGCGCTAAATTAGCCGACATTTCGCCTGAGGCGGAGAATGAAACATTTCTCAGCACACACCACTTGGCCCATCACAGAACAATAGGCATCCGCGATGGAGGATGGAGAAAGACGGGGAGATTAAAAAAAACTTTATGGAGGAATTAAACCGATAAATCGGCTACAGAAATGATAAACCTGTCTATATTAAAAAGACCACTCATCAATAATATAATGAAAATGTTCCTGTTCATCCAAAGGTTCCCCTAACAGGTCTGATGATCACTTTGAGCCTCCATGCAGCCTGCCACCGCCCCATCAACCCCTTTCACTGGAATCAAACTCTGAATCTGCTTCAAACTGAGGAGCTCGTCGACAAAAAGAGAAGGTGACACTTGCAACAAGACAGTTTACAAATGGCAAAATAATATTTAACAGCGATATTCATTCATAGTAATGGCCACTATGGAGTCAATGTACTATTAAGTGGCAAAACGAGAAGTAACAGGCAATAATACGGTAATAAGAGTACAGTCGTGTATGTGCGTTTTTCAAATGGACTACAGGCATGATTTGTAAGATCGCCTTTCATCAATTAGCCACATGGCAATTACAACTTAACATTAGCATGCTAGCTAAAGCTAAAACAATCTCGCCTTACCAGTGCAGTGTGGCGAGCTAGCAAAATCCTCCCCAGCTACGCCCAGTGTTAGCCAATATCGCCTTCTGAATCCTCGGGTAAGAAACGTGTAGGTATTGGGGAAAATGAAACCGAGGAGGACGACTGGAAAAAAGACCGGAGAGCAGAGCAGAGCGGCCGGGTCGACGAGAAACTTCTGTGTCTCAACCGCCGTTTCTCACAAGTGATGCACGTCCCCTGCCGAAGAAAGGAAGGACGCTTAGCAGTCCACGCACACACACATACACACTACTATACCGGTGGACGGATGGATGGACAGGCGGAGGAGAGGAGAGGGCTTCTGCTGCCTTCATGTGCTGTCGGGAATACGGGTTGTCAGCACGCGAACGACGACCCAGCAAGGTTGTAAATATGTCAGGGAAAGTGATGCTCGAGTGGTGGAGCTGTAACGTTTAGGGGGCGTAACCTGAGGGTCAAACGACGGAGAGCACGAGAGCCGTATCAACAACTGATGATAATATTATTATTATTATTACTATTATGATGATGATGACGATGATGACGATGATTGTTATTATTATTCGTATCATTATCATCACCATTATCATTATTATTATCAAAACTCAGCAAGTATTTTTCAGACAACAAACAAAACTTTGTTGTTGTTGGTGAGGGCCGTCGTATCAACATCTACTCAACGTCAAAATGTTTGCTGGGAAATTAATTAAAACAATTATATGATGCACGTTCCTTGTGACAGGGCAAAGTAGCTCTGTGCCACCTGATTTCTAAAATGAGACAACAGCCACCAACAATTACTTTTATTACAGGATCCATTTTGTTACTACTCTTGACCAAAAACACCTAAATGCGAGACAAGTAGTATTTACGTCTTTAGTACTCGGAAATAGTGGCTTACGACGAGTACTTGAAGGCAGCATTTACCACGACATCGCGCGCCTTGTTGAAATTGAAAGGGATGAATAGCGAGTAGCAGAGGAACTCTAGTTTCTCCAGAGCACAGCCAATCACCGCCCAGGATGGGGGCTTATTCAAATTAGGAATGATGTCACCCCTTGCAAGTCACCCTACTCTCTTGCCCGAGTTGTCGTCGCTGTCGCCCCCCTTCTCTTAGGCCTCTACCCTTTTCTCCACTCCATTCCCCACACCCCTTTCTCCTTTCTCCATGCACGACTGCACACACACTTTAACGGTGCATTATGGTCCCACATGCATCAAGTTGCCTGCATTGTCTGTCCTCTGTGGAGTTGCTTGACAAAATGATAATTTAGGTTCACAAATTTCTGACCTGTTGATAGTGAAAGTGTATTTAAGTTCATTATTATCCGATTCCCTCCATGCTGGCCTTTCTGAATGAATCTCAAACAGTTCATTTGATTGAATTAAAATGGTTCTGCTACTACAACAATGAATACATTCAGAAACCAGAGCCTTGCATATTCTCATGTTCCTTTGTCTAGAATATCTTCTTCCCTGCCAGCGACAGAAACCCACAAAGCTGAATTGTACGAAATGGGATGGGATGCAGATTACCATGTGCACCTGCCCCTGAGTCGAGCCTGAGAGAGTCTGAGTGAATAGAGTCGAAATTAGTAGAAACCAGAGGAAGACTACGAACTAGCCTACACAAAACAACGACAGCCAGGAGCACCAGCTCTGCATGCTCTTCAGTTGAGGTGGGCCTTTTTTCTCTCAGACACAATTGGATTTTGAAGGGCGTTGTTTCGTTGCCTACAGGCTTTTGTCTCTGTGTGCCGTGCTCCTCACCAGAAAAAGGGCCTTTCATCAGAGACAGTCTGGGTGGGCATGCCGCCTGTCTGTCTGTCTGTCTGTCTGCTACGCTGCTGTTCAGCTAGCTCCCAGCAGCCGCCTGCCCTGTCTGCATGAGCCAGGCTTTTGTGTACTGGTCTGTTCTGGATGGGCTTCTTTGTGTTGAGCCTGTGGTGCACTCTCCTCTTTCCAAGTAGTGGAGAGGGGAGGTCTGGCCCTGCACAGCATGCTTGAGCTAAGCAGGGAAATGTATGGCACAACACAGTATTGATACATACATATATACATACACATGCACATGCACATGCTGGATCACCCTCCCTCATGCTGGATCTCCCTCTTTCTCTGTCTCTCACGTTCTGTCTCTCTCCCTCTCTTTCTCTGCCCCCCCCCCCCCCCCCCCACCCTCTTTATCTTTCTGTCTCTCTCAGATTTCCAGAGGAAGTTTTATTTGTGTTCCTCTGCGGTGCACTGACCTCAGAGTCAGTAGCTAGGCTGTAACTATGGTGTTCCAGACCTTGGCCATTAGCTTGGGTGTCTACTGCAGCTCACATCAGTTATAAGCTTTGTCTTTTTATTGCCTGCCCTAATGTACCGTTGAACAATCCCACTTCTCCTTGTCTTACTGTGAAATTAAAATTGAAGGTCTGCCCATACCCGAAGGGTTTATCTAGTTATCTTTATACATGACCTATTCTAATAATGGGTCAGACTGACTGAAATTGAACATAATCTGAGGTCAGACTATGTGTATGGGCAGGAAGGAGGAACAGGACGTGCTCAGGAAGGGTACATATAAAGACAAAGTGTGTTTGTGTATGCATGCATGTGTCGAGCCGAGTGCGTGAAAGACACGGAAAGAGACCAGAAAGAAGGTGGGGAGTCCGGGGGTCCAACGCCTGTTGGCTTGACGCTGATGGACGTATTGGCATGGTCAACCAGGCACAACAAAGAGAGGAAGCTTTTTTCACACAGACAGTCGTGTGCGGCAGCGGAGACAGGAAGGGGCAGGGCAGTGTACCCACCACACAGTTCCCGTGTTATTTATCTCATTGTTTTTTCCCCCCCCCGGCCTACAGTCCAGCTGGGGCAGCACAGCACAAAGGGGCTGGCGCACAGTCAAGCCCCACAACCTGGCCTCTAGATAGTGGGCCGCTACCTTTGACACGCACGTACGCAATGCATCAATATTTATTCAGCAACAGATACACACATGTACCCGTTGTGTTTAATGTATTCAAGTAAATACACTCAGACACACCGACTGCACATCGGGCCGTTTCCCCTGTCAGTCAGCCGAGCCACACAAAGAGAGGAGTTGGCACCGAGAGAGGAGGCAGGGAGACACACCCATCACATCAGACTTAGTCGCCATCTTTGTGGGGATATCCACAAATCGTTATCGCTCTCTCTCAACAAAAGTGGGTTCAGATCCCCACTGAATGTTGCCTGTGTGTAACACTTCACACTAATAAAGCGAATGTCACGACATTACAAGGGGGGCGTGCGTGAATACCACGCTCATACAGGTTAGCGCACGCCGGTGCAGCTGCTAATGCCGCTCCCCGTGCCCAGCATGGAGTCCCTAAAGAGCAACGACGTGCCAACACAGCATATCATTAGCATGCCGCATGCTGTCACACACCCTAACTGGCCACATGTGAAGCAGAATGCACATGCAACACATAAAAACCTGCCTGATGTTCGGCGACTATTACAGTTTTACTTTCTCATGTTGACGTAACGTGTTTCTGTGAAGTCCTGATCAACACTGTGTGAATCCTGGAGCATGCATCTGATAAGACAGATGATCATACACAGGTTCGTACACTGTGTATGAGCTGGACATGTCCACATTTGTGCAGACAAAGAGAGTATACACAAATCCACACATGCTCAGATGTACTGTACAAAATGACACAGCAGGTACGTAGCCTCCTGCCCTGTGTTGTCTCTATGGGGCTGTTTAATTGGCTTTGCCCAGAAACCTGATGATGTCCAGAGCAGGCCAGTCAGTTCCTGTCTGTCTGTGTGTGTGTGTGTGTAAGTGCTTCTTCTCAGGCCTTGCGGCATCCTAACCTAAATAATGCATGCTAGTACTAAGGGTATTGGACAGCAGCTCTCTATACCACTCTACCACACTAAGTGAGTGAGTGTGCACATATCTGCCTTGATCTTTGTCTATCCTCTCATCCTCATCGTCAACCATTTGCATTTTGCAACTTCAATTATATGCATTTGTCTCTGCTTGCATAGCACATCTCTCTACCTCCACTTATCTTGTGTTTTGAGATGTATGGTATGTGTTAAGAGGTCTCAAAAGCTGAGTACTTTACTTGGACTATCTCAGCATTGTTTTTCCTGTGTTTCCTTTTGTTTACGAATACCACAAACCAATAATTTCTATGCTTCACTCCTCCTCTCCTCCCCAAGGAGCCTGTGTTTCAGTTTCCTATCCTTTCTTTTATGCCCCTAGACTGTATTGATTTCCTATGACTGTCTAGCTGGTGGCTGTAGACAGAGCCTTCTCTCTCCCTCTAGTGGTGCCCTTCTACAACCTGCCTACCAATGGCTCGGCAGTCAGGCTGATTGGCATCATGCCCATTCTAACTGCGTATTAGACTTGTGGTAATTCCATTTGTGCAATTGATAATCCGCCACCCGCCGTCATGTGTTTAGCTCCTTACAAAAGTGAGACAGCCTCACCAGAGATGTTGCAGCAAATGTTACCTCATGTATATTCTGTTCTGTTGATTGACACTGTGGTCATGTTTGTGTGTCATGTGTGGCCAAAGAAATCTTAAAATCTTAACCAAGCTCCACACTCTTTGCCTGTTTTTTTTTGTTTTTTTTAGCAGAATGGTTATCAGTAGAAATATTTTTTTACAATACGTCCTAAATGCATGAATGGAAATAGACAGAATTCACAAATCCATTACTTGGCTAATACTAATTTGACATTTTACTGCATTTAAAAAATATTTTTGCCAAATAACCCTTCAAGAATTCAAGAGGAGCAACTGACCATTCAAACTGAACACAGGACGTGGCTGTTTTGGTTCAGTGATCATGAAAGTAGTGGATATGGTGGGGCTTGACAAGAGAGAGATTAATAATCACAGGTTGAGCAACACTGACCTGGATTACTTATCTCAGAAACCTTGACACAGTTGCAACGTTTTTCCAATTTATTTTGCTCAGGAGTACATTCTGAAGGCAACATCGTCACAGAAAAGATTTGATCCACCTCTGGGTAAAAACCTGTCTAAGCACCTGCTATATAGAAACTGAGAAACCCTTGTAGCTATTAATTGCATCTTCTCGGAATGAGGTAAAATAATTAAAACAGCATCTAAATAAAAAACGTCAACAAAACAAACAAATGTAGTGAGGAAGAATATCGTTGTCATTAAATCAAATCAGTGTTAAATAACCTTCCGAGAAGCGTCAGGAGAGCAGTAACGGATGCATTATATATACAGTGCTCTGCTCCATTGTGCTCTATGGCTCCCACGTGAGACATTTTACACCACTTGAGTCTGTACCTGTCCGTTACATCACTCTTCATTAAGTGCATGAGTGTAAATTAACTTTAATTAAAAGAAACTACACATAATATTTGTTTTACCCATCAAGAATATAAACCATATTAATCAATACAAGTAAACAAGTCATGGAACAAGAAATCATGTAAAAAAACAAACAAACACAATAACAGGGCAAATCTGGGTAGACATCTTAATTCTCTTTGTTCCCTTTAAGCCTGAACAGTGAAAATCCCCTTTCCTTTAAACAGTGCCCCTTCATCTGTCTTCACACAGCACATTGGAAATGACATGACCACCTCAATAGGTTTCTCTATTAAAAGATAGATAACAAACCATTCAGTCCCTTAAAGACCGTGAATGAAGAAGTGGCTGGTTTGTAGAGATGTTCTCCCTCGGTCACAGATAAAGCAAATGAGCAGTTACCCTTGCACACATGGCTTCAATGTCACTGTGCTGAGAGTGTGCGTGTCTGACACGTCATATAAAATACAAACACAACTGTCACAGCTGCCTATCTATTTAGTCCAGCACAACGTCAAACTCGCAAAGCGATCCATGGCACGCAGCATAAAAACATTTGACATTGTTGAAATTCTGATTTTCCCCTAGCATTACGTGCAAACCTTGTGCGGTGCACTTAGAAACCCACAGTGAAAAGGCTCCGTCTCGCAGTGCATTAGTGTGCAGAGTCACCTGGCTCTTTACAGCAGAAATAGTTCATACATATTGATGACTAACTGGTTGGCTGCAGGGCTTGTCCTTCCTCATTCAGTCATCATCTCATTCCATCCAAAGGAGGCCATGAACAAAAGGGATGAGGAGTGAAGGATGAAATGGAAATGGGAGGAAAAAGGCTCCACTGAAAATGCTGCAGAAGCTAATGCATATATACAGCAGTTACTGGTCACTCCGTTTCATCTCGTCTTGTCTGTCTTGTTTTGTGTCTTTTCTGCCATTGGTATGGAGATTCAGAGAACGTATATACAAAATCAAGAGGCACAAAAACCCTGTCTCCTAGGTATCCATGTGGCACAATCATAATAGTCAATAAAAAAAGTTCTAATATATATTTAAAAAAAAAAAAATCCTGTACATAGTGGACCATGCAAGTTAAAATCCTATACACGTTATGTTATTGGACCACGTGTCCCGTACGACACAAGTGTTTAGCAGAATGAGCTTAGCCATCAAAACCCTGACAAACTGACATTTCAGAGGAAGCCAATAAATAATTCATACAGCACAAAAGCTGAAGCAGGTAATAAGGCTTGTAACTGTACAGTACGCTCTACCCTTCCAGCAGGAATTAAAATGCAAAACTGTAACCTTGGCAACAGAGGACAGTATGGTCCAAGGTCAGTCAGTTCATCCTCAAGGCATCATCGTCCCACTTGGGCATCTGGGGGGGGAAAAAAAAGGAGCACAATTACAATCCACCGGCACTGGAATGGAGATACTTCAAAGAAAAGAGCATCAAATCCTCAGTGACACACACAAGACTCCTTTTGGTGGATAGAGATATGCAAGAACGCACACATATGCATACTCATCACTCACAGTCCTACATGTACACACAAACACACACACTTGAATGCATAGAGACCCACACTAGTAAAAAACGCACAATCCTGCAGACATGCACAGGAATACAACCACACACTGCTGCCACCCCCTCTCTTCATTATTCTGCCCTCCGTCCTCATTTAGACCAGTCCTCCTTCTCCTCCTCCTCCTCCTCCTTCTCCTCCTCCTCCTCCTCCTCCTCCTTCTTCTCCTCCTCCTCCTCCTCCTCCTCACCAGTCACAGCAGCAGAGGAAGGAGCAGGACGACCCCTCTGGACCACGAAACTTCCCAGAGCTGGGCGTGTCCATGCACTCTGCGATGAACGCATGCAGGTCGGAGATGCGTACCTGCTCCTGGGTTTGGGCCTGCAGAAAGACAATGAAAAAACAATGTGTACATGTGTCCACGAGTTATGTCACCTCACAAATCCTGGTCACATAACGTTTCAGCATTTATTACAATTTCAATTTCCTACAATTTTATTCTATCTTGCAAAATGTATGCAAACAATGGGAGCAATAATTGTAAACTAAACTAAACCACTTGTACCATGATGGTGTCGTAGGCTCCAGTGATGAGTGCGATGAAGAGGGACAGCACCATGTAGATGAAGAGGGAGATGAAGGTGTAAAGGTAGACCTGGCTGAAGATCCACACCAGTGTGCCACTGTGCTCCATCTCGGCGAACGTTACAAACATGTCATCCCCGTTGATCAGAGAGAACAGGCACTCTGACACCATGGACAGGGAACGGAACTGTACACACGGGGCAAGGATGAGACACGTCAACGCACCATGCCAATACCAATAGGAAATACATGAATTTAATGCATTTCATTTAAATTCAAGTTTTAATCAAGTAGCTACAGTAAAACCAATCCAAGATCCTCTGGGATGGAGGTTGTTGAGATATGCGCACTATTTGGATACAGGAAATGCACTGAAAAAGCAGCCCATTACAGGCATTTAGCAGACGCTCTTATCCAAAGTGACTTACAATAAGTGCATTCAACGTAGATAGGCACAAGAACTACTAGTCACCAGAAATTGTAAGTGCATTTCCTTCCTAAACAGCATCTAAGAGCAGAACTAGTGCTGAGGTAAAAGTGCAAGTTAGCAACCTACTTTTTAATCAATTAAATGAGACAAGTGAAGCAAATAAACAAGAGCTGAGACAAATAAGTGAAGCATATAAGCATTTAAGCAAGAGCCAAGAGGAAGGGTCAGGGTAGTGTGGGCTGCTGTCCTGACATCAGTGGGGAGTTCATTCCACCACTCTAATTGTCAATACTAACAAGGACAATTCAAAACTTGGCTGCATGTTTTGTTGGTTGAGACAGATGTCTGAGATTTGGATGAGTGAGGTTTTACTGTAGTTGCTCTTTCTAATATCTCTGGTAAAGTTTTCGATGCATTCAGGTTTCTTCTTGATTACTGGCTCAGAGCAAAACTATTACAGGAGCAAACAGTTGCTTGCCCGCTTGCTACCAATACACAGTGCACCAATATAATACCGCAGGCAGTACGCCACAGACAAAATGCACAAAGAGAATGTTTTAAGGTTTCATATTAGGTAAATGTCATTTCCTCCTCTCGTTAATTATTTATTGTTATGATGATTCGCTGGAGGACATTTTACTGAAAAATTAAGCTATTCTGAAATGCACTTGTGGCCTTTAAGACATGAATGACTCACGCCCTGTTCATTTCCGTCAGAAACGCTGCATAGTAACTGCAGGCATCTCGTTAGTCATACGGGTGTGTGTGTGTGTACCTTGGCGTGATAAGGCCCAAGTACGATCCATCCACAGAAACAATATCCCATATAAATGGCCGCCGCACAGCAGCAGAAGCGGATGACGTTGGGAAAGGCAGCTCTTAGAGTCACTATCAGGATCTGTGGAATAAAGAGAGGGAGGAAGGGAAATCCATTTACACATCCAGGAAAGAGAAAGGAGGTGGCCAGCAATGCAGAACAACAAAGCAAATGGAAACCACAAAATATAAACAAAAAAGTGCCAATGTAAACTGTACTCAGTGTGTGTGTGTGTGTGTGTGTGTGTGTGTGTCTGTCTGTCACTCACGTTGTATTTCTGGAAGAAGCTGAGGTAGCGGATCACTCCCACCCACACCAGCAGAGTGGAGGTTCCCAGCAGGATGCCACACACATCATACGACGACAAATTCTACATGACAGAGTAAGAAATGTCACGTCATTCATTCAGAGGAACTGTTTGAGTTTCATGACGAAACAGTACAAGCTTACTTCATCATCATTTGTGCGATTCATTTAACCATTATTACCTTGGACTCTATGCCGATCTTGATGAAGCTGCCGATGATGGTGAACATGTCGCTGATGATGAGCAGGATGTACCAGCCGTTGATGAACTCCATTCTTTCTCCCCAGCTCACCGGCCGCCCGAGCCTGTTTTTGAAGAACTGCACATACTCCTGGTAGCGAGAGAGAGAGAAAAAAGAGACACCACAGTTAGATGATCAATGAGACAAGAGATGCTTCTATAATGTTACAAGTTACATCCCTGGCACGATCTTTTCTCTGTTCAATTTTCATCTCTTTTCTGTCTGATTACACAATCTGAAACGTACCAGCTAAGAGGCAAAAAGAAGATATTCACGTACAGGAGGTGGACATAATAACGGAAACGCCTTGTTTAACAGTTGGAAACAGACATTGTGGGTTGAAGGCAGCTTTTGTCTTTCTCCAAATATAAACCTGTCTGGATGCAGGAAAATAGGGCGAAAGATGACTCATCAGGCCATATTACTTTTATCCACTGCCGAGGGGCCCAGGTTTTGTGCTCCCCACACAAGGTTATCTGTCTTTGCGCGTTGGCCTTGGATACTTTGAAATCTGATATAAAAGTGACGATTGTCAGACCTCTTTTAAAGCTGAAAAATACTTCTACTTGGCATTCAACATAATACAACTTGCCAGTGCAGTTGGCTTTGTAATTATGATTAGTTCATAGTTTAATTCTTATTATTTGTCCAGTGTCTGTTTCCATTATTATGTCCCGGGTATGAAACATTCAGATTTTAAATTACATTTTTAGTGACATTCTTGGATCTTGGATAAAACTAGTCGGAGGTATGGCAGAGCATGATAACTATTTTCAATGTAATCCTATCAACATTAAGTTGAATTTAAGGCA
Organism: Hoplostethus mediterraneus; assembly: GCA_034670385.1. Classification (NCBI taxonomy): domain Eukaryota; kingdom Metazoa; phylum Chordata; class Actinopteri; order Trachichthyiformes; family Trachichthyidae; genus Hoplostethus; species Hoplostethus mediterraneus. The sequence continues at coordinate 3,131,425 of JAXDDW010000025.1, read as the reverse complement.
TCAAAAGGCAAAACGGTCAAAATGTTGGATTCTTGGAATGCCATGTTAAATTCAGGTCTGGGTATTTTAATGTAATATACTGAGCATGGTCTGACTATACTCAGAAAATCAAATGGCACATGCAACAGTAAAATATGCTTTCATGTAAAATTGAGGTATAGAAAAGTACTATTTTCTAATCTACATTAAAGTTAATGCCTGGAGCCTATTAAAAAAGAGAAGGTCAGGATCCCAGTAAAATCTTGTTTGTCTCTTTTCTTACATGTTGCAGGAGGATGCCTCTGAGGATGGAGCGTCCACACAGCAGCAGGGAAAGCAGACAGACAAATGCCACCAGGACATCAAAAAACTCCCGTGCATAGCTCTCCGCTGAGAGGAGAAGAAGGGATGAGAGAGGGGAAAAGACAACTGAAAAAGTTGGAACGAGTGCAGTAGAGGGGGCAAATTGTGGTGTTAGACGGGTGCAACGGCTGCTAGATATATGACATCAAAATCACTCTTCCTCTGTATCATTATCATCCATCTCTTCCTCCATCAGTTACTCACCATGTCCAGACACATTGGGGTCTTTACACTCCTTTATAGAGGCTTGGTTCTGTAGGCTCACCTTTACTCTGCCGCTGTGGGCCCTGTTATCCATGACGATCTGATTGCAGATGCAAGAGGGAGTGTAAACATGCAACCTTACATCGTCCAACGGTCCATCGGTTAATCTGAATTCCTATCTCACGGTTCTGCGCATTTTGGGATACACACTGGAGGACGTTTCTTGAAAAATTATAATTTCACAGTTGTTTCACAGAATAGATTTGTATGTGTGTGTTGAGTATCAAGAGTTACACGTCTCTTCACGTTGCTATCGGTAGAAACAATCAGCACAGAAAGGATGAAAAATAGAAGAAGAGATCATACCGTTATGGCAAAGGTGTAACAGTCAGGGATCTCATTGTTTATAATAGTCTGAATGTTGATAGCCTTCAACTGGAACTCAATGGTTACATTGATCAGCCTGGAGACAATCATGAGAGACAGAGTCAATATCCATTGTTGAAACAGTAAAGATGATTAATGCTATTTGATGTTGCAAAAAAACAAACAAAATAATAATGTCTAACTTGTAAAACTTGAGGGTGAAGTTCTTGTATTCATAGTTTCCTGCAGAGGAACCGTAGGGAAGTGGGTTCAATCCAACACAATCTGGAAAAAGATATAGAAATAGCCTTAGAGGAACCGACAACTATTCACATAGGGGAAGTTTGGAAGTTCTAAACTTTTTCCTGCATTGCTTGAAAAATAATCTAATTCTACACTTCCTCAAAGCATCAACAGCTGTTGCAGAGCTTACCAATTATTTTTATCTGTCTTAATGTCATTTTTGCTACATGATTTTATCAGGCAGTCCCAAAAGCCATCACTGCAAAATCAGCAGGTGTATATAACTCACTAATTTCCCATGGCAAGGACGTATTATATTTCTACTAAAGCATGTGGGGGGGAAAACTTTCATGATGTCCTTTTGTTATAGGAAATATTTCAAGCTTTAAAAAGTAGGGCACAGTTGCAGGGTGCCTCCTGACATATATGGAGCAGCAACACAATGACTCACTGACATAGTCATTTCCTTAAGGGCTAAATGAACACCGGCATTGGATAAAAAAAAAAAAAAAATTAGGTTGCCAGTTTTAATGTTGTAATGTACCTGGGGACAAATGTAAGGGGTGCATAAGTGAAGTGCAGAGAAGAAACATGAAAGATCGAGGCCATCTTACCGGTGACAACATGGGGATCGATGTCAAAAGTGTCATTGACGGGATCGATGCTACCCTTTTTTAAAGTACCTCTGGCAGAGGGAGAGAGCGCTTCCATTTACCCCGACCCCTAACACGTATGCGTACCGCCCCAACGAGGTCTGTGGTAGAGCTAAGTACTGAGGAACAAAACAGACAGAGGTGGAGAGGCAGGAGGGGGGAATTAAAGCTGAACTGGATGCAATAGTGTTTCTCTCTGACATATTTTCTTGTCAAAGTGAAAAGGCCACTGAAGCAGCATTTAAACCACACGTGACGCTAAAACACTACCTGATCTATGGCATAGTAGATGTGGCTGTAGAGTTTACTCTGCGTGTGGATGGCCTGAGGAGTGTCGTCCTTGTAGTCCTTCAGGAAAAGGTGTTTGAATGACGCTGTGTTTTCTTCTTTGAACGTCACCACCATCTGGTTGCTCAGCCCAAACAGCACCAACTAAGCTCAACAAACAAGCAAATGCAGCGTATTAATAATGATGTAGTGCGAAAGAAAGCGCTAGATCATTGGCAGACGACTAAAAGAGTCTAATGCTTTCAACAGAGAGGTCACTCCCGGTCAGCAGTATCCAATCACTCCATATTCACAGTAAAGCTGACACCCACAATAATTGATTCTCTATACGGTCAAACTAATAGAAAAAGGTCCACCTGCACAGTTACAATGATGATTTTGAGCAGCTGCAAGCCCAGTTTGAACGGCTTGCGGCCCTTGGCGTGGTACTTGTCACAAGGGCTCATGAAAAAGTACTTGAGCTTCCTCCTCAGAGCCTCTTCCTCCTGTTGCTCGCCCACCGGACCGGTGGGACGGGGGTTTCCACCTCCAAGAAGATCCTGGGACCCATAGCTGGTCACAGATGAGAACAGTCTGTCTTTCTCTGTCAAAACAAGGAGACATACAATCCCATTCATTTTAGAAAGACAATGGAGCATATTCCTGATCAGCATTAATATATTGGAAAGGGAAACGCAGAGCTTTGGTTAACCTGAGCTTGTTCAATAGGGCGGAAAAATTATTCATTGGATGAAAGGGCCTTGAGGATGGAAGACATGGCTTCATTATACACCTGGTCTAAAGGGGTGCAGCAGGAAACAATATAGCTAGTATATTAAAAACCTCTCCTTCACGGTTGTTCTATACGAGCCAGTAGCCAGTGTAAAGCAGAGCTTGTTGTTTTGACACAATCGATGCTTCGCCTTAGAAATAAAAAATCTATCGCGCATCATGCTCAAGTGGGCCTGCCTGGGGCAAAACGCAATATGTTTTTTGCGATTGACAAATAAAAATGAAAAAATACAGACGATAAGCGCTAACAAGGAATCGACAATGCGATTGGAAAGACTGAAATGGTCGATCAACAAACCTGTGGCGCTGTCTTGGATGCAGGTGTAATTTGAAGATGCCATAGCGACGCTATGATCATACAGGAATGATCAAAATGGTGTTATCGAGGCAGTCGGTGCAAATGGAAGATAGTCGCTGAACTCATATTCAAAACTGTATTGGAAAAATTCATTGGTAAGTGATGCTCATTGTCGTAGAATAGATGACAAATTGGTAAACACTGATCACGGCTTCCTATACGGTCACGTGACACCTGCCATGTGACGCGTGTTAGGGACAATGCGGCGTACAGTGGAGAGTACTTGAACTTGTTTCTCCACGACAAATACCTAAATGCTATTGTTCTTCTACTTGTGATGTGGAAACAATCCCATCATTACTTAGCTTCACGTTTTTACATGGAAATGATGAAAATGAATGATTTACTCCAACAAACGCCACTTGACTTAATCCACTTACATTTTATTTAATGCATGTTAACTTAACACAACAATAAACAGAACTATTAATGATAGTAGACACAAGATATACATTATAAATCGATTTTACAGAAACTACACAAAAACTGTTGCAAAGATGTAACCTGGGTTTGAGCTGGAATGTGATGTGGTAGACGGGTACCAAGTAGAAATGATCAGACCAGACATCCAACTTAACACGTTAATAAGGGGTGGTTGTCTTGGGGCTCAAAAAAACCCTGACCCCTAATAAAAACTACTAAATAATGTGGAGCAGGAATTACTCAGCATTTTCATCCTTTATGACTGATCTGTGATATGAAGCTACAAATGTACACAGGTAAACAAATTTTCACTTCATGAGGTACGACAAGAGTGAGATGATCCACGCAGTCACTTTTCTGCTCTAGATGTGGCTCAGTATTGGGCAGTCATCCACCCATTCATCCATCCATCATCCATCCATTCATAAAGCCGCTCTTTCATCAGTTACCATGAGGAAATTCAATCGCTAATTAACAAATCACACACTCAAGCAATTTCTCACAGTTGAGGACCGGACACTAGCCAGAGCACATAACCGGGATATGGATGATGTATCCTTATCCTGTATTGTTCTACATAACCCCCACTCTCTCCAGTCTCTCTTATCTACCGTCCAGAGCCTTGTCCCTGGCTATCACCGACTCATCAAACTTTATCATCAGAGTCGTGCCTTTGTGCCAGTGGGCAGTGACCTTGGCAGGGAAGCCGCTGTGTGTAAGGATGGCCTCCACAATGCCCGCAGTGAAGGCAGCACAGTTTAATGTACTGTTCTCCTTGGGCACGGAGATGTAGGCATTGATGAGAGGCTCCTTTTCAATGATGTAGTAGGTCTTGTCATCATCATTGGCCTGCTCCAGCTTGTCAGCCTCCTTCCCGAATAAAGCTTTCCATACATTAACCTGTGGGATAGGAAAGAGATAGACAATCGAATGCTATGTCAAACAACTGGGGAAAGATGTGTAAAGCTACTACTAACAGTTGCATTAATGACTGCATAGTATCCAATGCATGGGTAGGACAGAGCTCTGTGATATTCACTCAGTGTACATGAGAGCCAACTAGGGTTAGACCGATATATCGGTTTGAACGGCCTTAAATATCAGATATCGGCCAACTATGTGGCCCACTGCCAATATGATGAAGGTTCCACCCCATAGCAGCAGGTCTGTAAAACCTGCAATGAAATTTTCATTTAAAAGGTTTTCCCTGCCAGTGAACAGGTACCTTTAAGAGCTGCCAACCCTGAGAATTTCATTAGTAAGGATTTCAGTTTCAGTTTCATTTTTAGTGTCACATAATGGTGTAAATACTGTTTCAGGGGCTTTTCTACCCTGCCAAAAATAGAATTCTGAAAGGAAATACTGAATACTTGTAGCTTTTTTGGCATGAAAATGGAAAAATTTAAAGATACTGAATATCGACACAAATACTGGCCATCGGCAACTTCAGTGCAAATATCAGTTTCAGCCTTCAAAAACCCATAGCGGTCGAACCCTAGAGCCAACAGTAGCTTGTGCTACCAAAGTGTGGTGATTCCAATCAACTTACCTTGATGAACAGCAGTATGTTCAGCACTTTGGTCTCCCTCTTACCGTTCTTCTCTCTCAATACCAGCACGTCCAACATGCTGGCTCCCACGCTCTGACCCATGTCTGCCAGGCGTGTCTGCAGCTCGGACACGGAGTACACACGGCTCTGGCAGTACTGGACCATCTCGGAGAACAGTAGGGCAAAGGCGCTCACGCTGACCTCTGTCTTCGGTCGGGTCAGAGGCCGCTCTAAGATGTTAGATTTCCCTCGAGTGAACCGGGTGTCCATTTCTGTATCTGAGTAAAGGGCACATTAGGTTCAGACTGAAATGGATGATGCCTGATGATCATGATAGCAACATAACAGCCCAGGTTAATGTCTAATTTTTGTATTAATATCTGACACATATGTGCAAATCAATATTACTGGAAGAAAGATAGCTAGTCGGTGTTGTTAGCTAGTAGGGGAGAACGGGGTAAAATGAGCAACTTTACACATTTTGTGCTATGACAGAAAAATGATAAGAATGATAAATTAAAACATTTTCAGTAGATAGTAGTAGATAGTTTTAGAAGTACAACTCATTTAAAAAGTTTGTGTTTTGCTCAACTTGCCCCATAACGACAAGGTAAGTTGAGCCCTATGGGAGTAAAATGTTACACAACGTAAAACTTTTATTTTTGTTCTTTTCAGTACTTTCACAAGGGCCTTTTCTGCAGACTGCCTCTTCTGAGAATCACATTATATCAACATGACTTATGTTTACTTCAGAATAACCTAGTGATCTTTACCATGACGAAATCACATTTACCACCATTTGCTCTTCTCTGTCACAGATTTGGGGAAATTAATCACTCTCCCCAAATCTATGACAACATGATTAATTGTGTGGTTGCCTAGAAACAAGAGGCGGCTCAACTTTCTCCCCTACATAAAGATCAGAGGACTGCTAATGATTAAGTGGAATAACACAGGCCTCCCCTTATACATTTTACATTTTACCACTACACAGGATGTGATGAAACCATCTCTTATTACCCGTCCCGTGCGCTGTAAAAGACTGAGCTGATTAGCTAACGAAGTTAACGTTAGCTAACTAGCAAGGTAGGGTAGGAAGGTGATTCTCGCAATGATAACTTGATCCATGCCAAGCCATTCCAGCAGTGAAACATACAAATAATGTCAAACTTTAAAACACAAACACGTCGTAGCTAACAGGCGACCATTTAGCTGAATTTCCTCAGTGATCTCTTGGTAGGTAAACAAACCTGGTTTGAGTAATCAAGCTGCCGCCCAGTTCTCCCAGAGACTGTACACATTTACTTCCGGTTCTTTTGGTCACGTGACTCCTGTAACCGCTAAGAAGTGTGTTCGTCTTTTTCAAAACCGCTTTACATTTATCAACAATATTGGTGTCAACAGATACATTTTTATGATTGCATGATCACACTGACAGTAAGAAATAACGTTAAATTCAGTGTGCAAATCTGTTTTTTTTTGCCACCGCCACACACAGAGATGTTTCATGGCTTTGGGATTTCCGCTGTTTTGCAGTGGAACATTATGTTTTCTACACATGAAGAAGAACATGCTTATTGCTTCACAGAGGACTTCCAGTGTTTTGTACCATGACATACATTGCAACCAACTGGTACTATTCCCATGAGAACCACAGTTTCACACAAAAGAAGAGTACTCAAGATTATTGAGATTTATTAGATAGATACTTTATTGATCCCTGAGGGGAAATTCTGGGGGTTGCAGCAGTATAACAGTATCAAAGAATGTACTAAATACAAAGGCAAGGTGCAAAATACAAAAAGGAAAGGCCTAAAAACTACTATTACTATTACTAAACTAAATACTAAAAAAACTTGAGACCTTGAGCCATAAGGACAAACAACACGCCTACTGCCCACACTTGCAGGTGCCAATTTCCCACATTACTCAGCTGGTCACATCAGGAGATTAAAGACAAGCATATCTATGTGTACCACCGTTGCGTAACCACCCACTTAATTTGCATTTGCACTTGGATATATGAGAGAAGGAAATAAGTTAACAGACATCTAATGCGTGGAGCTCAAGGCATTGAGGGCTCAGCTTAGACCAGATGGCAAGTCACTGGAAATGGACCCTGGCCCTTCTTGTGGTCTTGGTCAGCACTTCCATGGAAGGTAATAACATTTTGTATATATGTATATATTGTTTGATTGTTTGAGGTTCCTTATCTGATTCCTGTTCCTGTCTGTTTTTTTTTTAATGCACCAACGTCACCAAGTCAAATTCCTTGTATGTGTGAATGTACTTGGCCAATAAATTTGATTCCGATTCTGATTTGTTTTTGGTTTCACCATTTTTGTGAAATCCATTGTATGTATTAGCACTGGAACAACTACATGTGTCAAAGTGCTTTGGAGTAAAATACATGTTTAACTGTATTTTTATATTAAGTGATAATTATTATATTTACTTCAGAATTACTATATTTTTCGGTGTATATGATTATTACCCATACCAACCTCCAGGTCAGATTCTTTGTCCATGTGTATCTACTTGGCAAATTTCATTGCAATTTTGATTTGAGTGATGGCTATTTTCTGAACAATAACATTTTGCTCTGTCAATTATTGGATACCAATGATATAACAAATAATGAAACATCATGGCAACATTGAAATCTTTATAAACGCAACTAAAAGTAACCTGAATTACAAAGTCTGTGTTCATCCCCAGCTTTATCTTCCTGGCACATGGATGACTTTATCAAGGCAGTGGAGCAGGTGGAGGACAGGAACCCTGGGTTGGAGCCAGTCGCTGTGCTGAGGGGCCTGCGCAGGGCAGCTGGCCTAAATGATGCATTCATTCAGCACTTCCTTGGTAATACCAACTCCAATGGGCTTGAAATGGACGCTAGTCTCTCAGATTACATTGGCAAGGCTATGCAGCATAGGGTCACTGAAGATGCCAGAGAGGAAGGGGTGGTTCTAACGTCCGATGGCACCACTGTTGCTCTCCAACCACTCCTCCTGGGCATTGAAGCTGGTTTCCTGTCCAAGACAAAGGGGCGTGTTCGGGGTCTATACCAACTCACCCTGGCCAAAGACCTAGGCCTGTCTTTCAGGAGCTTCCACAGCTCCCCCCTCTCCCAGCGCCTGGGTCCTGATGGTTGCTGGGACAATGTAACCTCTCCTAAGGTCTTCATGCTGTCCGACAACCCCTCTCTGGTCACAACTGCTCAGGTCAATGGAGGCATGGATGGTGTGATTTTAGGGATGGAGGTCTCTGCCCAATCCAGACATCCTCTCAAGCTGAGCGGTCTGCTGAGAGAGTACTACTGCCACCACCTGGAGAATGACGGGCTGGACGCTGCTCCACGCCTTATCAGCCCACGCCATAGGGAGAAGTTCAGAGAGCTGGTCATCCCTCCTCTGCTGGCCAGACAGGTGGTGAAATTCGTAGTCCTGCACCGGAGACTGAAGGGCCACCCCAAGATGGTCGCGAAGGAAAAGAAGAAGCTGATGGCTGTGGTGAATGAAGGAATGAAAGAGTTTGTCTTCAAGTACATGAGTGAGTACTAGTCCAAACTAATGGGAGTAGGAGAGATGTAATTAAAGCATTTTGACTATAAACACAGTTGTTGGGAAGTAGAAAAACTAAAAATAATATTATGTATTTGAGACTATAATTCTGTTAGAATTAGAAACACATGCCATACATCATTAATCTATGTGTTTTTATCTCTCTCTCATTTCAGATTGTCCAGCCATCATACCACGGTGTATGTGGGATGCAAAACCATACAAGGGAACTCCTACCCCCCTGTCCCTCCCTCTCTCCTTCATGTACATCCACCACACTTATATACCAAGCCAGCCCTGTTTGACTTTCCAGCAGTGCTCTGCAGACATGAGGTCCATGCAGCGCTTCCACCAGGAAGACAGAGGCTGGGATGACATAGGATACAGGTAGAATAAAATGAATGTTTGCATTTGGACTAAGTCATATTAAAGATGCTAAATCCTTTTCCACCTCTGTCTCCCGAAAGCTTTGTTGCTGGCTCTGATGGGAATATCTATGAGGGCCGAGGTTGGCACAGGCAAGGAGCCCACACCTATGGACACAACTCCAGAGGCTACGGGGTTTCCTTCATTGGGGACTACTCTTCCACTCTGCCTTCCCAGCATGCCATGCAGCTGGTGAGAGACCAACTGGCATCCTGCGCTGTTGGTGGCGGGCGACTGGTGGGCAACTTCACACTACAGGGACACAGACAGGTCGTCAACACTTCCTGCCCTGGGGATGCTCTGTACAACGAGATCAAAGGCTGGGAACACTTTGGGGTATGTGTGGATACTTTATCATATGGGTATTATATCACGTGGTTATGTGTATTATGAGTATTATGAGTATAATCACTGTAACAAAAAAAAACTTTTGAAGTGTGTTTTCCTTATCATGTGTACTTAATGGTCTTTCATTGTATTTTTGACAGGAGGTCAACGAATGAAAACATCTACTTGGCAAGAGAAGAGCCTTGGAGAAACCAAGCTGAACACAATAAATATTTCTCTTCTATAGTGTTGATGGTTGCCATTTTCTTTACTTCTTTTTATGAAATCTTGTGTCAGTTTGTGTGATTATTATGAAAAGTAGCCTAAAAAATACATACAATTCCGTCTATGACCAGCAGAGAGCGCTGTATGACCATACAACAAACAGTAATCAGGCGTTTATTGATTTCAAGTATTAAAATGGAATTTTGTTACAGAAAACTGACTTGATACAACTGTCCGCACCGCATAACGGGAGATACAGCCACATATGTTATTTTAAAAGCATTATTTAATAAGTTAGTTGGTGTGTAATACATGTTATGATGCATTGACCTAATTTGGCGCAACTGAAATATCATGTATGATCCACCTGTTTAAAGAAGTGTAACCTATCATAATAAATATGAATAGAAAAGTCCACCATGGCACTCTCCGATCTTGATTCTTCGCACATAAAAGTGTCATCCCGATTTAATACGTCCAACAACATAATTCATTTCAGAATAAGTGACGTTTTTAAAAAAAAAAACAACACTAAAAATAAAACACCCACAAAACTTTAACTCAAACTTGGCCGTTGCGGGGTTTCCGAAACTCTTCTCTCCCCCTCCCCATCGACGTTACGTACGCAGCCGTAGCGTGCCAGCAAGCCAAATATCATGGAGTCCTGTGTCTGGCATCTTCAAGGGATCCATGCAAAAACCTGAGCACCGAAAAGGAGCAAGTTACTGCAAGGGAACATCCAAAGCCCCTCTCGCATGCATCGTCTCGGGGCGTAAAGCTAAAGCTCCGTTCTTCAAGTATGACGGACGGTGCATAAACAGCAAGCCGTTCACTGCGATCCGCAAACCAGGCCGTTTTCAGTGAGTATCTGCACACAAAAAAAAAATAGACGTTTATGGGCGTTTTGGGTTGGAAAGGCGTTGTGCGCGGATACATTGTTGTGATAGTCACCTGACAACGACTGGATCGATATCAGCCACGTCCTCAGAGGAAACCGAGGCTAACCCGCGGGACACCTTTAATGTGCCCGAGCATTTTCCGGTGTTTTAGAGGGGCAGCAAGAGAGGACATGGGCCTGAATATAAAGGCCACTTATTTATGTAACCATTTGGGCGCCCCATTTCATTCACTCGTTTAACACCAGACGTATTGTGAAAATAGGTCAGACAATACTAAAATTGCAGTTGGCAGAAGCTACGGGGACAGTCAAAACACGATCGATTCTGCAGATTTGACACTTTTGTTCTGTGGTATGTCATTGGGTTTATCACTCACTGACTATATTTTTCAAAAGGGTTTTGTATGAAGATTCCTACAGTGTCAGTCTTGACTTCACCCTCTGGACAGGTTGTGTGGTCATATTAAAGTAAAGGGGGGGGGGGAAAACTTTTCAGCCCTGGAAAACTTCTATTTGTGTTGTGTGTCTATTTATGTGTGACTGTTTACATGTGAGAGTAGAAGAGGACTCTGCACAATGTAGGCAGGCTGGTCACCAGTGGGACTCCATACTGTGCTCTGGGGGACCATGGAGCCAGAGGGGCAACCCCTCACCCCAGGGACCAGCTATGGGCCCCCACCCGCCTACACGGCGCAAAACTCTATCGCCCCAACCTTCCTCAACCACACCTTGCAGGTAAGGTCAAAGTTGAGGCAGAGGCTGTGAATAAGTTTAATCAAACACTGTAACCTTGTTCCCATCTGAATCACATAGCACTTTTGATATTTCACACATAACACCATACACAAAACGGCGACATGTCAGTTATTTTTTTTAAGTTTTCAAAATTAATTAATCTATTTATTTTTGATTTATTTTTTTTATTACCACCAGTCTTCATGTTCTCCAAACGCGAGTGAGGAGTTGATGCCCGGCAAAAGCCAATGGGGCGGAGCTGAAGATGAGGGCTTGGAGCAGACTGGAGGCCCAGGGAGGAGCGCACAGAGGAGATTCAGGCCCTCAGCCTTTCCTTCCTCCCTGACCTGGGACTCTGACTCTGAGAAAGAAACACTAGACGGTAACAAAATATAAATGCCTTAATACCACCTGGAAACCTGTTACACACTGCTCATTGATGGAGGGGGTCAAGAATACAAATAGCTAGCACAATACTACAGATGATTTGACTCTACATGATGCTAGCTAGCATGATAATCAACCTAACTAACATATGGTGCCATCATTGTTTTTTGGCAAACCAATATCTGTAATGTTGCCATTGTTGTTGTCACTTTGATATTGTTTTAAATGTCATTCAGTCTGCTTGTAGTCAGAACTCTCTCTCTTTCACCTTGTAACTTGGCTGTGCACTGTATTTTTGACTGTGGATTTTAACTGTCAGCTGCAGAGCTGTGAAGTGATGTTCCTGTTGTTGTGTGTTTTGTGTGTGCTGCTGTGTGTCAGAGGAGGAGCTACAGCACTTTTCTAACCCTCATGGTCTGGCTGCTCAAAGCCCAGGATCCCCCTCTTCTGGACTCAGGTGAGAGGGAGGTAGGAGCAGGTGGTGACCGTGAGATTGGTAGACCGTTAGAAATACCAACTCAGTCAAAAGACAACAAGGGAGACTTCACAAATCAATGGCTGGCAGATTACAGATCCCAAATTTATTTTGATCAAGTTTAAAAGATCCAGCTTATAAGTTGAGTTGACATCTGATCTGTTATTATTTTTATTTCCAGACAGAGGTGCTGACCCTCCATTTGCTAGAAACAGTATTGGGTTGGTGTTGGCAACAAGAGTACTGTACTTACCATAGAGGGACTGTGTCATTTAGACTCTCTGATAACCACATCCAAATGTTTTAAATTTTGTCCAGACTCGATGGTGAGGATGACCAAGCACCTGAAAAACTGCAGCACTCACTTAGTAAGAGTGATAAATCCAGCCCTGTGGAGGGGCAGGATGAAAACAATGGGAGCACAAAGACAGAGGATCCAAATACATCTCAGCCTGGCCCAACGGAGTGTAAGCACAATGAGGAAGGAACAAAAAACTGCCCTCACACTTGATATCTTTCTTTTAAAAGGCTCATTTCATTAATAATACTTCTTTTTTCTCTTCACAGTGGCAGTCTGGAATGTATCTGAGAGTCCTGAGCTGTTTCTGTCCAAAGTAAAACCAAAGGAAGGTTGCCAAGTAGAGGAGGAGGAAGACAATAGTAAGGGAAAGAAAAGGCAGAAGGGAAAAGACACCAAGGAGCCTGAGAAAGATGTGTACACCTTCCCCGGAGACTCGGACCCTGAGAGTCCCCCTCCTGCCCCATGGGCTCAATGCACATTCATCCAGCGGTGCAGGAAGAAGAGGGTCCTGCTCAGGCCCTTCTCTGGCCTGGGCACCTGGCAGCGCACAATGCCTGAGGCAGGGAAGCGGGCGAGAGGGGGTCCTCAAAGGTCAAAACCTGTAGAGCCAGCACAGCTGAGTGGAGACAGAAGGGTCTATGACTTTGAGGAGATGAACTTTGAGGAGGAAGCAGTGGAAGAACTGGCGAAGATCGATGAGGAAAATGTCGGAGATGGGGAAAGAGGCAAAGAAGAGAGTGAGGCAGAGCCAGGTAAAGAAATTTTCACCTGTGTGGAATGTAGCATTTACTTCAAAAAGCAGATCCATCTACAGGAGCACATGACCGAGCACTGTCAAAGTGGGTCAGGGGGTGGCAAGAGGGATCGTTTGGCAAAGGGTAGCCGCTTTCGGTGTGTTGAGTGTGGATGGAACCTGCCAAATCGGCCGGCGTTGGCAGACCACCACAGGAGGCACCAGGAGTCCCGGGAAAAGATCCTGGAGGAGATTGAGAAACTGAATGGCGAGGTGAAGGTGGAGGAGATACGGACGGTAGACACTAAGGTGATGGACCCAGCTGTGGTGCAGGAGCCAGGTCCAGTGTCAACTCCAGTCAAAGTGTCAGACCCAGAAATGGTCACCACTCCAACTCTATCGCCAGTCCCAGTTTCAGCGTTGGATTCAGACCCAGTGGCAGTTCTCGACTCAGACCCAGCTCTAACCCCTCCACCAAATTCAGTTCGAACCCCGGCTCGAGCCCGAGCCGTTCCTGCCAATCGTCGCCGCTATGTCTGCACCAAGTGTAACTTCAGCACAAGAACCTCCCAGGCACTGGCTAATCATTCCAAGACCCACAACAGAAAAAAGACTGCTCTCCGGCGCACCTCCCCATGCCTCCAGCCAAAGTTTCCTACTGTGGAGGCTGACTCTCTACCCCCTGGTTCCCCTTCATCTTTGGCATCCACCTCCCTGGCCTGTGGTCATTGTGCCTTCCTGGCCCCCAGTCAAACCATATTAAGGGAACACCAGAACCTGGTTCACCCAGGACAGGCCTCCATCAGTGGGCCATGGGCTGAGGAGATGAGCCAGCATTCAAGATCCAGTTTGGTTGTTCCAATTTCAAAATCTATTCCAGATTCTGACCATCTCTCTGGGTCTGGATCCATAGCCCTGACCGGTGCTCCAGAGGGCAAAAGCCAGCAAGGACATGCTGCCATGGAGGACAGGGCCCTGGTGCACCAAACACCAAACAGTGCTACAGCTCGCCCAACTAGGGAGGTGGTCTTCAAGTGCATTGGGAACAGGAGACCCAACAGAAGAGGCAAAAATTGGACTGAACTGGCCCAGTTTCACCCCAGACTGGATGTCAACAAGCTATCTGAGAGTGAAGATGAACAGGATGAAGATCATAGCACAGAGCTCAACACTGAGCTGAACCAAAAAGAAACTGACTTACCTGTGGGGTTGAAACCACACACCAGAGCAAGATCCAACCTAGGTGAGACTAAACGTCAGAAAATACACTGTATAATAAGAGCACCATTACTTGATTCTTATGTGGTCCAAGTACAATTGTGTGGTAAAACAAAAGTTCCAGTTAGTTACAAGTTAGTTAAGTCATCATATATCTAGTCAATAATACAAGTCATGTCCAGGTCCAGGTCATTTTTACTCTCTGACAAATCTTAGTAAATCATGACATGAGTCAGACTTCAGTCCAGGTTATGTAGCTTAACTTCCCAAGTCTTGAACATCTAAACATTTAATCTGGAACATCTCAACATCACAAGAGCTCTCACCAAATAACCCATAGTTATAGTACATCACAATTTCATTAGCCTTTGTCTGTCAATTTAACTTAGATTTCTTTATTTTCTAGACGACTCTTCTTCAACGCAGCAAAGTGTTACATCATCATGCCCTCCTAAGAAGAGTTTGAAGGTGGAAGAAGAGCAGGAAATGGAGAAGGATGAAAAGGTTTCCTTTTTGAGAAGGAGTAACCGCGTTATTGCTGCACTTGCTGAAAACGATAGCGATAATGATGACATTGATGAGGAACATATGCGACGTTTCCTGTCAGAGGGCATCTTAGATGATGATGAAGATGAGATTGATGAGGAGACAGGAACTCTGAGGAGTGTGGAAAGGAAATGCCCCTACTGCCCCGATCGATTTCATAATGGCATTGGACTTGCCAATCACGTGAGGGGCCACCTGAACCGAGTAGGCGTCAGCTACAATGTGCGTCACTTCATATCCCCGGAGGAAGTCAATGCGATTGAAAAGAAGTTCTCTTATCAGAAGAAGAAGAAAAAAGGTCAGTATGTTGTGGCACACGTTTCTTCAGGCTGTCAAGATGCCTGAATACATTTTATTAGGCAGCAAACAAAGCCTTTGTTGTTGTCTGTTCTTTAGGGTTTGACTGGATTGAAGTGAACTTGATGTAGGATATGTGACAATATCAGGAGCCTAGTAGAAAAAAAACAGACAGCCATGTATAAATTGTCATCCGTTACAACTTCCATCAGATGTCTAAACTTTCGCTGCCTTCCCCACAGTCGCCAACTTCGACCCGGACACGTTCAGTGTGATGCGCTGTGAGTTCTGCAGTGCTGGGTTTGACACCCGGGCCGGTCTGTCCAGCCACGCCAGGGCCCATCTCCGTGACTTCGGCATCACTAACTGGGATGTTACCGTCTCGCCCATCCACATCCTGAGGGAGTTATTCTCCAGCAGGCCTGACCTGGTAATCCCCACAGCTCCCCCGCGAAGCCCCGACTCACAACATATGGACGATGAGGAAGAGGAGAAGGAAATAGAGGAGGATGGGGAGGAAATTATAGAGGTAAAACTGGAGGGGGAGACAAGTGAAAGGATAGCGAGTACTACAGATCCGAATCCCTCAGCATCTCCTCAACCTTGGAAGAGTGAGGATGATGTTGAAGAGCCTGAAGGTAAGTTTTCATTATTAATCACTGATCCAGCCTCAGTAGTACTAGTATACCAAAAGTAGCCTACCTTGCTTCTTGCTTGCAGAGTTACTATTTTGACTCCTGTTTGATGTGTTTGATAGTCAGTAATTGGCTTGGTTGTAGTATCAGTGTGTGCAATTAAAACCTGGCACAGGAGTATAACTCATAGTAGTAAAAGCTCGTGCCTCAGGGAAATGTGGATGCAGATGATATGCACTTGGCTCGTCATATTTGCATTTTAACTTTAAATAAATAATAGTGTTGACTGTCCCGGGTGTCACCGCTGTGCAGTGTCTGGGTCTAAATGTGCTTGTTGAGGGGGAAATCAGCCCTACAGTATGTGAGAGAGAGAGAGCCCCTGATGCCCGTGGTTGATGTGGCACTCGGTGCATTTATCCCAACCTCCGCCTCCACTCGATTGGTCACGCCTTAGTTTAGCGGTGCATATGGGGGCAAAATGGCTGCTTCCACCTCCCCGCAGACCCAAACAATAGCGGAAAAACTGTCTGGCTTCAGCTGCCGGGAGTCCGATGCACTGCGGTTGCTGACCGGTGAGTACCGCGCGATGTAATTCCCGTGCACCGGATGCCCCTCGGATCACACGGCGGCTACGTTGTTGCACTGCGCGTCTCAGTCCGCATCTCCTGCCGTTCGTGCACATTGTAGCCAGATACAACAGCCATTAAAAACTCTTTATCATACGAGACCATGTAAAGAATCAGTGTCGCGCACAACCAGGTAGCCTATGACATGCATGTCAAAAGCTCATGAAGCGGGTCATTGTCATTGTTTCGGGTGTTACCGTTTTTTTGCACGCGTGGATAAAATGTGCTGATTTTCCGTTCTCGTAATATTGTTGTTATAGTTGTCAGAATATTTCTTCTGTGCGGGATTTATTGTGCACGTCTGGGATGACGTCCAGTATTTTCAATGCTGCAGGATCTCTAAAATTACCTACAGTTGCCCAATCCTCGCCATTTTACTTTCCTTTGATTTTTGATAGAGGACACGCTGTGCTTTCAAGTGACTGCATTTGTGCATGTTATTATGGTAACGGAATAGTGGGCTTGCTCAGGCAACACAGTTACTTTGTGAACTGAAAGTGTCCACGGCTAATAATCGTATTACAACTTAATCCGTATCAAAGAAGTATAATCGAAGTGTCACTTTTTCTTGGAAGTATCGGGTTGCTCAGTGTTAGGCGACTCCGCTGAATGAATACAAAGTCAAGTCAGCGTTTTGCTAACTTTGTTCCTTTTCACAAATATACGGGGAAAATTGTTGTGGATTGTCGCGGTTATAATAAGTGGTGTTATAACGCTGCGCTCCGAGGTGTCACATCGCCGCTCTTTTACAGTCAAGAGATGAACTGACAAGCGCAGAGCCGCCCACCAGACAAAAAGCATTGTCTGTCTCCACGTCTCTTTTGATTTACCGATTTGTCGCAGAAAATGGCACTTTTGTCCCAGGAATGCAGCGTCGCACTAAGACTGCCATGTTTGTTTCACACAGTAGTGCAATCATTTTTGACAGGCTTTCATTACTTGAATTAATTTCATGTAGATTTCTTTGGGCATGATTGTGCGCTGTTATTTCTAGGACTGAGAAATTAGGCAATGAGCTCACCAGCTCACTTTCACCCTGCGTTTGTTATTTGTGCTCCAGACATTGAAAAATACATTTTATAAGACAGACTTTTTTCCTGTCATTATAGACATTTGAGTGCATCTAGACTTCAAGATCACTTCATAGTGGACCTGACATTTTTACACTTTTTGGGATATTCTGTGTTACATTTTAGTTGAGGAGGACGGAGCAGCAGAAGAAGAGGAGGAGGAAGAGCTGCGGATTCCAGCTCTGGACGGTCTGAACTCCAGCCCAGGGAAGAAGAGGTTGTTCAGCGTGGACCAAGACAGCCTCTCTCCCAGGGAGGATGCAGACACCAAGGGTGAGTGAAATATGGGAAGCTGACCCCAGAGTGTTGACAAGGGATCGGCTTTCTGATGATGAATCCTAATCATAACTGTCAGTGGAGAAATTGCAAAACTGACCTTAGGTCAGTGTTGAGGCACCCTACATTAGAGAGGGTTGCCTCTGGGGAAATTGTCAGCGGTAGACAAAATGCATTGAGGGGCTAATAAGAAGACCTCAACCCACTTGCTCTTGTTACTGAAAGCTGATGATGCCCGTGTGGGAAATGTGTTGCCTCTGTTTAGGTTTTAGAGACAGGTGTTTCAGGGTTTAGTCACAGGAACTTGAGCTGCCTGCTCTTGCTTTTGCAAACTGTTTTGTAACAGGTTGTTAAAGTTTATAAAAAACTCAATCTAAACAAGTTATTTTGAAATGTGCTTTTATCAACCAAATGCAGGGCTTATCACTGCACACACCTGTTCTCTGCTCTCTGTTGCAGTCGATAACTTGAAATGTGAGGTGTGCGGCGCCCGCTTCGAGACGAGACGGGGGCTGTCCAGCCACGCCCGCTCTCACTTGCGCCAGCTGGGCATCAGCGTGTCAGAGAGCAGCGGGGCGCCCATTGACCTCCTCTACCAGATTACCAAGGAGCGCAGCCTGGACGGCCAAATCAGCCAATCCCTCCTCCAGCCCCCTTCAGCCAAGAAACCCTCCCCCGGGGCCGCTTCCTTTCCCAGAAAGGACGAGGAGTTTGAAGACATGGACTTTGAAGAGAAACCGATCCCTCTCTCCATCCTGGCCAAAGCAGTGAAAGCCGTACCACCCTCTTCCTCCTCCACGCCCACACCATCCCCTGGTGCCTCTCCACCCCCCTCGGCCCCGGTTCGTTCTGGCTCCCCTTCCTCAGTAGTGAGAAAAGCCCCCATATCCTCCCTGCTGCCGGTGTCTTCCCCCTTGCGCTCCCCAGACCACAAGAGTGCAGGAATGAAAAGCTTGACTTCTAACCTCTCTGCCCCTGCTGCCATCACAACATCCAAACCCTTCTGGGCGCCACAGGAGACCGATGCTCCTCTCAATCTCAGTAAGTGTAACTGCCCCCGCTAAAGTCTGTCTCTGAGTTGGTCGACTTAGTAAGAAGCTGCGTTGTACACTGTCTGCCTGAATGGATTACAGCAATGTTTTAATAGCTTTCGTGTTCGGCTTTTTTAGTGTTTTAAAAGTTTTTATTAATTTAGTTCTTTAATCCCAATGTGCAGCACTGGAGGTGGATCCCAACAAGGACATCATTTGCCAGCTGTGTGGCGCCTGGTTCGAGACACGGAAGGGCCTGTCCAGCCACGCGCGAGCCCACCTGCGACACTTTGGGGTGGAGTACTCTGAATCCAAGGGCTCCCCGATAGACCTCCTCAACCAGCTCATCCACACCGATGACTTCAAGCACAAAGCCAGTGCACTGCAGCCTGACGGCCACGCTGAACCCCGGCGCCACAGGCTGTCCTCCCCGAAACGATCCCTCTTGACCCCTTCCTCCTCTTCCTCATCACCCCTCCTCCATAAGGTTTCCACAGTGGGGAGCGGGTCCGCATCCAAAGCTACCTCTTCCTCTGCTTCCTCTTTGCTTGGCCCGCCTGTCAAGCGGCCGAAGTCCTCTTCCATGCAGGTCTTCCGCCTCAGTAGTGGAGAGCTCATGGCCCTTCCACACAGTGAGTGCTATGTAGGGTTTATAGTACTCTCCAGCCAATTCTCTAATTATATATCCATAGCTGTTTGTTATGATCACATATTACCTTTTGTCCTTCATGTCCATTTTTCAAATTTTTTGTAAATCTCTCAGGTGACCCTCCAAGGGAGATCGGCTGTGAGTTCTGCGGGGAGTATTTTGAGAACCGCAAAGGCCTCTCTAGCCACGCCCGCTCCCACCTGCGCCAGATGGGCATTACCGAGTGGTCTGTCAACGGCTCCCCCATCGACACCCTGAGGGAGATCATCACAAGACGAGGTCTGCCCTGCGCCCTCCCTCCCAAACCCCTCAAAACCCCGCCTCCATCCTCTCCGGGACCCCCTCGTTCCCCGCTCTCGTCCTCCTCGTCCCCTTCTTCTGCAACGCTCCTCAGTCGTCTTCCCTTCGCCTTTGCCCGTCCATCCAGTCCGCAGCCCACGGCGTCTAAGTCGAGCCCGGCTCCACCGACCTCTTCTAGCGGGCTCATACTCAAGCTGAAGCCCGAGCCGGTGCAGCTGGAAGTCACTATGCCTGGAGCAGTAGGGAGGTCTGGCGGCTTCTCCTCTGAATCTCTCAGCTGTAGCTGGAGCAGCTCTGACAATGTGTTCCCCCTCAACTTGGGTAAGTTTGTAATATAATCTAAATCAATGCAATAGATGAATCCCAAATCTTGTCTACAGAGTTTAAGGGAACTTTCTATACTTACAGTCTCGGTAGCAGATGCTCTGTGTTGTTGGTGAGCTTGTGCTTTAACCATAACAAATGCCATTTAGTGGACAGTTTTATCCAAAGTGCCTTACGTTTTTCCCCAGAATCCCCCGGGGATCAATGAAGGATCAATCTATCTAGTACAGTGCATACAATACAAACAATATCATTTTCCTCTTACCTCTCTTCTCCCTCCTTGTGGTCCTTCCGTAGCCATGGCCCATGAAGTGGAGCCGACGAGGGACATCCGTTGTGAGTTCTGCGGGGAGTACTTTGAGAACCGCAAAGGCCTCTCCAGCCACGCCCGCTCCCACCTGCGCCAGATGGGCATTACCGAGTGGTCTGTCAACGGCTCCCCCATCGACACCCTGAGGGAGATCATGCACAAAAGAGGGGGAGGCGCCTCCTCGCCTTCGGACCAGGGAGTGAAGAAGGAGTCCAGCCAGGGAGCCAACAGTCCCCCATGGGAGAACACGGGGCGCCCCGGCAGTTCAGAGGGTCGGGGCGTTTCCGGCTACCAGTCCTCCAAGTACCGTAAATCCCCCCTCAGTCTGCTGCACTCAGGGTCCAGGCTCCATAAGCAGGGCTTGGGGGCAGTGGGCTCATCTGCTACCCTACCTGCAGGGAAGTTTTTCAGGGTGTCCCCGCTGGGGAAGAGACCTCTGTTAGAAGAGACCCACTCGGTGGAGTCGACCCAGTCACCATCCCATCACCTGAAGACCTTCTCACCTCTGCCACACGATTTCTCCTTCAAAAGAAAGTCTTCCCCAGAAAAGCACGGAGCAGGGCACCAGGGTAAGCCGAAGCCTGATTTAATGCTTCTGTGAGTCTGCGTACGTGCGCTGGTGTCGTCTGCAGGCGTCCGCGTGGGCGTTGCACGTAGCGTTACCGTGTGCACTAGTGCACTAGGGGGTACCGTCTCATTTACTAAAACCAACAGTACAGAAAACGAAGACGAATCCACCCCGGTGAAAGTGTAAACAAAGAGACATTGCTCGTTACATTGTAGTGGATCAATGTATTTTCTTTTGTGAAACTCATCTGAGAGCCGTTCCTCAAACTGCTCCCTTGCGATTCTCCATTTGATTTAGTTTTTGTTTGTTTTAGTTCTGTTTCGGGTCTTGGCCAAACCCCCAACGCTACCGTCTGTACTCCCCTACTCAACCAGTCAGCGTTTGTTTGGCGCACACGACCGTAGCTACGCCTTGTTGAGATTTGGCTACCCTTACCCTGCATAGCTCCCTTACCCTCCCTAGCTCCCTTTACGTGTATCTACACAGTAGTATAGTATAACTCGGCCTTAACAAACTTGGATTTGCTTACCTTTTGTTGCACATCTTGTACTGATCATTATTCTCAATCAAGCTAAACAAAAAGTTCACTGTCTCTCCCCTCCTTTCCCCCCCCCGTCTTCGTCAGATGCCAGCTGTGAGCTGTGTGGGTTCTACTTTGAGAACCGTAAGGCTCTGGCCAGCCACGCGCGAGCCCACCTGCGGCAGTTTGGCGTGACTGAGTGGTGTGTAAATGGATCCCCTATCGAGACGCTTAGTGCTTGGATGCGCAGCAGGCCGCAGAAGGTGGTGGAGATGCACCGTAGCTACATGCATGGCAACCGCTCCAGCCTCAAGAAGGTGAGGAGAGCTGGTTATTTGTTCATTTGTTGGGTAGTTTAATAACGTCATTGAAAAAGGACAAAAAAGGAACAATGATATAAAAAAAACGGTACAATCGTCATTTCAAAATCAACCAGGACAGCACCGAGAGAATAAACAGTAGATGCATTATAAAAAAGAATTCATGAGCCATACAGGTTTGCCCACAAAATGAAGGAACTTGTATGTACACTTTGGCTTATACATTATAGATTATAATACACTGAGCTACTTTTCTCCCACACTTACGTTCAGCACAATATCCTTGAACAGGCTCCATGCTTGGAGATATAAAATGCCTCAGCTGCTGCCTTGACAGACATTTTGTGTCTTGGAAAGCTTCAGATGTGTTGTCTAACAGCTTTGAGCCTTACTGTAGCTCTTGCGTCTTTACACCCAGCAAATATAACTGTGGGGACAGATGCCAGAACAACTCTGCTATTGACTTGATAGTTGCCATAGTAACCAGGGTGCCTGGCAGCTTATGTTTCATCTTCAGATAAATTATTTCATGCTGTTGATGGAGGAAAATGTACATTTTTTTTTTGTTCCCTCCTGAATTAGTTTCTGGTGCATTTGCGTCACTGTCACCCCTTTTCCCTGAGCTGTGATGTGACACACATACAGAATGGATTACCTTTTAAATGTCCTTGTAATCTTATTGTGAGGGTTTTCTCATGCTGGTGAAGTTAACCCGACTAAGCTGTATGTCGTGGGCTGCATCCACTGTAAGGGTCATGTAGTAATTTATAGCATGATCATAAATGGTCTTTATACCAATACATTATAGCGTGTCATTTCTATATGCTGGTTAGATCTAATCTCTTTCTCTTTCTCTTTCCTTTGTCCTTCTGTCTTCCAGAAGAGCAGCTCACCTCTCTCCCCATTATCAGATTTTGATCATATCCTCCCCATCTCATCCCAGAAGGCCTCCTCTTCCTCCTCCTCCTCCTCCTCCCACTGGTCCACTGTGGCCGTGCGGCCGCTGAGCCACGACGTCAACCAGGGGTCTTCCAAGACGGCAGAGGGTGAAGCTGGCGCCTACCACCTGGCCCCTCCCATCAAGCCCAGCCGCAGCAGCCCCAGCCCCTCGCGGCACTCCAGCACACTCCCACTTCAAGCACAGGTCGCCCGCAGTGAGCTTAACGTCCGCCTGCCCAGAGGTAAGTGACCGCCGATGTTTTGTGCTGATACCGATGTTCCTCTTGACCGTTTTCACACCAAAAAGTAGTCGTCGCTGCAGGTTTTACAGACTGTTTTCACGTAGCTGTGGTCAGGGAGGAACCTCCACCATATTGGCTGGCTGATATTTAACACAAAGGCCAATATCAGCAAACCGATATATCAACCCTGTTCGCTCTCCTTTCGTAGGTTTTGAGCGACGGCCCCTGAAGCACCCATCTTACCCAGACGGGACAGAGCGGGAGAGCGGACCCCCGAAGCCTCCCCGCACCGGCACCGTCCCCTCCCTGGTACCCAAACCGCCCTCCTACCCACTGGTCAAACTGGTGGGCAAGTTCTACACCCTGAAGTGCCGGTGAGTGATTCGCTGTGTGTAGCAGTGGTTCTCAGAGCGAGATCCGGGGGAACCCACAGGAGTCTTGCACAGGGTCCAACGGGGTCCTCGGTGAAATTGAGAGCAATTTTTTCAGGCTCCTCGGCATGAGAAATTGTGAGACACGAGCATTATGAGAACTGTCTGGCTGAGTTTTAAATAGTCCCTTAATCCCCAAGCAGCACCCCCCTCCCTACCCTACCCCCCCCCCCCCCTCAAAAAAAAAAAGCAGCACTCTACTTTTAGTTGCTAATGCACTATATTGAGAAGAGTGAACCATTTGGGATTTTCAGGCAATATAAATGAGTGCTTAAGTTCTGATATCACTGCAGTACAAAAGTTTTAAGGGAAACGTCTGTTCCCTAAGGAGGGTTGCTGCACTGAATTTGACAATATCCGTCTGTATTATGTTTTTTGTATGTGTGCAAACTTCGCTAGAGCCACAGTAAAATCTTTTTTTTTTCGAGATGAAAGGAAGTATTGTGCTGCACAAAGTCCACTTTGTCTTTATCCGTCTGCGTCAGGTTCTGCGAGGTGGAGTTCCACGGCCCTCTGTCGGTCCAGGAGGACTGGATCAGGCACCTCCAGCAGCACATCCTCAAGATGAACTACAATAAGCCTGCTGCGCCCAGAGCCGCCTCCACCGAACCCCCTACCCGGGCTGACGACACAGACCCGGTCCAGGCCTCTGCCTCGGTCTCAGCCCCAGCCTCCGCCTCTACCTCCAGTACCACCTCTACAACAACTGTCCTCACCTCCGCCCCCACCTGTAGCACAGCGCCTGTTGCCCCCCCGACCCCCAACAGCAGCTCTCCCACGCCTCCAGCCGAGTGTGCTCCGACTGTCACTGCCACACAGATAGTAAAGGTCTCAGAGGAGCAGCCCGCCCTAACTCCAACTCCAACCCCTATTCCCATCCCCACCCAGACGGTGTAAACTCAATGTCGTCGCCCGCCATTGTTTTACCTCTTTTTTTTTTTTTTTTTTTTTTTTTTCTTCTGCCACTTTTATACCTTTGCTAAGCCTTTTCTTCCATCCATTTCTTTCCTTTGGCCTTTACAGAGTGTTTTGAGGAGGAGTGTTTCCCCCCCAAAGTGTCCTCTGAGCCCCAAGCACCTTTTTGAAGCAGCTTTCTAGACTGTTACTAAATCTCGTTACCATGGGAACGAAGCTCTCCTGGCTTATCTGTGCACCAGGGATGGGTGATTATGGGAAGGTTATGGGGAGAGATGAACTAACGCTTTGTGTTTGCCTTGTTTATATTGAATGTCCGGGTGTTGACGTAGGCCGTTACTGTACATCTCCTGGGGTTGATGTAAACCCTGATCAAACTTTGACCTTTGCCCCCTTCCTTTCTAAACAGCGCGTTACTAAGACCAGGGAGGCTTTGCCCGTTTCTACTAGAAGCACTTCAGCGAGAGCACGCCGGTAGCTCTGGCCTCAGCCTCTCACCCAAAGGTCATGACTGAGATTAAATTCATTTCTAATCATGTTAGTCTCGTGGTTGGGACTTTAAATATGTGGTAACACTTAGTGTTTATAATGGCACTTTTCATGTAGACGTTGTCATGGAGCACTTACTGAAATGCCCCGTTTAGCAGGGCAAAATTGACAAAGAAGATATCAGAGTCCAGATAAATTAAAGGAGCAAGAAGTGGAAGCACACCCTAAAAGGGAAGAGCCCCCCCCATTCACTTTAGGACATAATAGTGACAGGTGCAGGCACACAATTTACTGTCCCCAAAATATTCACGTTGCTTGAATGTATCTTAAAGCACCTAATCTATTAAAACCATATATGCACGCATTCATACACAATCAAGTATATTCTTACAACATATTCCCCTGGTTACTGTGCCATTAATTATGTCACTTTCTTACAATGTTACTATGCCACCGTTTGCTGCGTTCAGCAAATAGGGCTGCTGTTGTGTTAACGGCACATGATCCCTTTTTAATCTCCATGGATTTGGGAAGCGGGGCCGTAGAAAATTTTCAAGGTTACCCATTTCATGTTTTTATATTTTCCAGTCACAGTGTTGCCATTTTCTTCCTGCCTTTTTCAATGTAACCCAAATCATTTTTATTTATTTATTATACATCTGAATGTGGTAAGCTAGGTCATTTTAAAGCTAAAATAGAACTTTGGAATGTTTGAAAATAGGTCAACAGTGCACTTTTACACAAGTGTGCGGTGTGTGTGCGTGTGTGTGCGTGCGTGTGTGTGTGTTAGTTTGTATGTGTGTGTACATGCATAGCAAATGTACATTTGTCGCCCACTTTGAAGAGAAAGACAGAAGTAAAACTGCATCGTATGAAGACGTCTCCTTAGCTGAAAGCGAGCTAATCGTGAGCGTCTGTCTGTATTTAGTCTGATCAGGACTTATATGCATCCGTCATATTGTTAGGATGTGCCAAAGAGTCTGTTTACTTCCTTGTCTTGCCTCTGTAAAAGCTGTTTACATTGGACCTCTTCATGGAGGAAACTCTGCACAGCTATCGAGTCCCCAAGGCTCCTCATTGAACAATGGATTGGACAGTGTACTTACTGATGGTGGATATCTGCATCCACTACATGCGCCACCGAGTGGACAGTTTTAAAGACTTAGGCTACTTAAGTGGCTTCATGGGATTCTTGGTATTGTAGGGTTAGATTATTACACCAAGCGAACATGAACACCAACCAAACTTGATTTCGAGCAGGGCTGTTTAAAAAAAACAAACTGTCGGCCCTCAATCCAAACGCATAAACACGAGTGACCTCGGGCTTACAAGTGGAGCAGCGCCAGGGTTTTGAAGCTGAAGTCCCCAGTCTGTTTCTTTCTACAATGCTTCAGAGTGTGTTCATATCAACTTGAAACTGAAGCAATAATTAAAGGGTCCATGTAGGTTGATGAACTTTCAAAAGTTTGTTCCAGTGTTGACCATGTTTGAAACATGACTGTTCAATCCAAACAATACCCCACCCCTTTTATGGAGTATAGATATATACTATATAACTACATGTACTTAAGAAACTGTTGATGCTAGTAGAGCTATCAGCAGTTCTGTTAGCAAGCTAGTTAAAAAATAAGTGATCTTAATTCCTCTATCGTGATTTGATTTCAACCTTTGATGCTATGTATTTTTTATTGCTCTGTGCATTTCTGTATTTGCAGTCCTGGAAGGTGAATCTTAGAGTATTTTTTATTTTTATCCGTTAGTTAGTTCCTCTAAGCTGAAACATTGGTGCTGGTGAGAATGTTGTGGGAGACGGCGGTCGTGAGTGCGGAGAACATTAAATGTGATTGTCACGTCCTGGTATCGAAGGACTCTAAACACCAGGCCTTAAAGGGGACCACTTTGCACGGTCAGACATGATCCTCCGTCTGCATTCACACAGTAACAGAGTTTGATGCTGTAGCCTCTCGCGGGTTTGTGGTCGTGTTACTGTGTGAGATGATGAGTTAGAGGCTGGTGCATTAGAGTTCCCTTTTAAGATTACCTGAATACGTCTATACCCCTCAGCCGGTATAACTGGCTGTTTTCTGTGTGTGTGTGTGTGTGTGTGTGTGTGTGCGCGCGTGTGTGTGTGCGCATGGGTGTGTAAAAAGACTGATGGCAGTGATGAGGGGGAAGAAAAAAGGATGGAGTTGAGAAAAGAACGATGCTGTACGCAAACGGTTGGGTTTTAAGTGAATCAGCTCCTGAACAAACAATAAATGTGATTTCAGTTTCACACACTGAATGATTGTCTCTTTTTGTTAACTCACAGTACACGGCCCATCCTTGTTTGTTTGAAAAATAAATGCGCTGCCTTGATTTGTTTTCGCTGCTGGAGGGGAGGTCTGGATCTTTTCCTTGTATAGTTTATGGCCAGGAGGGGGAGGTAAATTACAAGTTTTACTTTTCAAGCTGAACTTCAAGAAGATTTGACTTGAATTCAACATTAGATGGCAGGCAAGCAAAGAATCTGAGCTTGGATATTCTGTATGGTATTCGGTCCATTAAAGATGGTACGTTACAGAGCCATACGCTCCAGAGCAGTCACTCATGACTGAAAGTAATGCTCAACTTGGAGACAAATGACGTGGAATGAGCATACAGGCGTCAGTGATCTTACCTCCTGGTTTATAACACTAATTCCCTTTTTCCTGAAACCAAGAACGCCACTTCCTAGATCAATTCTTATTAACCTATCTAGTGAACTGAAGTCTTCAAGTAAAGGCAGTAATTTTGATCAATGATGAGGGGAATGAGTTCTCCTGGACGGCCACACGTGATTGTTGAATGCTTGAATATAGATATACATTGGCAGTAGATTCCAAGACCATGGTATACCCAGACGTCTCTTCATTTATGTCAGTGGACAAACAATATATTACAACCCATATGCAGGACGTGATGACTCGCAATTTCTCTCTTCTTCCTTTCACATTTCAGCTTCTTGTCCTCAGTGGGTTATGGGTTGTGCAGATGATTCCAGCGACTCCTGTCACCACACAATTTAGGCCAGAGCTATAAAAGATTCAGGAATGTGACATTTTTGTACGATTTTATGGGTTCGTTTGGACATCCAACTCCCATTCGTGTCTAACAGGAGAACACTATTTTTATGTTCCTGATCATGTCCATTTAGATCAAATTATTTTTTCCCTACAGCTCTTTTTAGACCGCAATGTGAAACCCATTATGAGGGTTTATCAGTTTGGGGAAGACATGGGAACAGTGGTTTTGACTGAATTGAATTCAAGACCTGGACAAGATACTATACTGTATGTTCCTCTAAATTTGGTCTCCAATATGCTTTTTGGCTTCTTTGCATTATGAGGGATTATATTGTCAAAGTGAGTTGATCCAATCAAAACATTAAAAATTAGATTAGATGGAAAGTATTTCTGTGTTTTTTGTTTATGCTCTATTGCTTCGGGGATTACATTTTGGTGACACAAATGTCAGCTTTTCTTGCAGTTGGCTGTTGAGGGAGAAATTCCCATCAGATGCAGGGTGAAAAAGTGAAGGAGAGGGCCACCGGGAAAAAGGACTGGAAATGTTCCAAATGGAGCTGAAAGGGGGTCACTCACCCTGTAATTAATAGTTTAGGTTGGACTCAACCGGGAGGAGATAAATAGCAACATGGTGGTGTAGCAACAGGGAGGTTATACTGTGAATGCTTTTCAAACCACCTACACAAACACACCGCAGGCACACAAATATCAAGAGACCTTGCTTTGAATTCCATTAAGAAACCAGGCTAGACTGTGAAAAAAGTTAAAATGTTAAATTAAATGTTAATCTATAAGGCACTTTCATACGCAGGTCTGCATGAAGAGCAGATAGGTGTTATCTTGTTGAGGACCAGGCTGCTGCAGATCATGTGACCACTTAAGTCTGCGAGAGACAAGGTTATTTATTGCAGATAACAGTTATTTACGCTATACTGGCTTCTTGCACACAGATTCCAATGCAGGCAACACCAATATAAAAGTACCAGTGTCATAAATGGTATAAAAAAAACAAATAGTTTCTCATTTCTGTGTTTTAGTGTATCAATAATGCCATAATGTTTACAGTTCATTGGATTGTGAGTGTATCATTTATCTGCTGACATTTAACACATGCTGTGTCAGTGTAAACATTCAGAAATAGCACCAACAAAATGCGTAAACAACTCAACTGCGAGCAGAGCAGCAACTATTTCATGGAATTTTATCGCTGTGAGGTCAACGAGGTCAACGGACCGTGAGCGTCGTCATATTTATATTTGATAATGGCAAAAATATGATTTGTAACATGGATTGAGATGAGAGGAGGAACAGTATGAAACTAGACAAAGCTGCTGTCTTGAAGCGCAGATAAGAAGTTGTTCTGTTGATCCTTTAATGAAACACAGCTTCCTGATAATCATCATGTTGAATGAAAGTGTGATGATATATAGTCTGTTCCCTCGTTTTCCTAAATATCTTTTCTCTCATCCGGTGCTATCCAGACAGGACAGATTATCATTACACTCCTACGTATCCCGAGGATGCAGCAATATTGTGGTTGTTAGATATCTGGCTGATACCTGGCTTAAAGTGCGAATTTTCCCAAAAACCTAAATTCCAGTATCAAGAGTTGATGTGCAACATGGTAGAAAGTAATCAAACTAAATGTTTATATCATTCAGTAAAAGTATTGGATTGGAACTTGGTATCAGAGTCACATACAGAGTACTGGATTAACCTACAGAGTGAACACTGATATCATTTCAGAAAACGCAGTACTAGAAACCCCTTGAGAAGTCAATCTACTCAGTCTACTGTGATTAACAACACTCTCTTCATTTCTTATCCATTTTTGGTGTGAGAGTGAGAGATAATCCCACCTAAATCCCTAAAAACTGTCTTTTCGCACGCAACCATTGACCCACGCCGGGGGGAACATGTGTCTGCACTGATGGTCCCAATGTTTTAATAAGCTAATCAGTATCAGGACACACTCTGGCCCTTTTGGACCGAGTTCATCTTGATACCTCCTCAGTCTCTCCTGGGCATTTGTTTCTAATTCTGAGAGAACCCTTTTTTTGAGTTATCTCAAAATAACCAAAGAGAATTAACGGCGAAAACAGGAAAGGTTTGTATCTTTGAGCAAAACATCACAGATCCTACAACCCCTGCGGCGTTACAAGGGTTTCCACCTGGGACTATTGTTGAGCACCGTGACCAGGAAAGGGAACTGGCCTGCAAAAGACACACAAGAACAACCCCAGATATACATCACGAAACTAAAAGCATCTGCAACATCAATCGGGAGAGGAAACATCAGTATTTATGACACGTCATCACACAGTTTGAATCTAAACAGAGATTGAAAATAACAGGACAGTGCTTCGGTGGTATTTGTCAGTGGTGTCTGTATTATAGTGACTATCGCAAAGAAAATAGAGCTAATTCTTTACTTGGAAGCCCCTAACATTTTCCCGTATATTGCTTCTCTTTCTTTGCCGAATACCCAAGAAAACATGTGATACTCCCGTAGGGCCAAAACAAATCAGCACTTGTTTCATAAGAGCTATGCTACTGGGTGAAAACCTATCAATCTGAGACCTTAGCTTGAAGTGTTACCTGACAGAAATATGGGACTTGTTGATGTTCAGGGCTGTTCAGGCCACTCTCACAGATTGGACCACAGCTTTCTGAAAACGGAGGCATGTTAACACACACTCTGGAATCTGACGTGGAATGAGACCTCTCTCTTTCATGGGTCATGGTTCCTCATCCAAAGCCCATCACTGATTTGATTTATGAAACAAGACTCGAGGGTTGGTCAAGGGTGCGACCGGGTTGTTGAAGGCCAATACTGAGACCAATATTTGTAGAGTGAAAAGCCAACATTTTGTGCTGTCATTCAGTATCTTTACTTAATTTACAATCAACACACTTGAACAATCAAATGAATCAAAATATTAAATGATATCTGATTCCTTGTCTCACACTACTCTGGTCACTGGTTTCTGATTCTCCTACTTTTAAAATTTTCCAGGTGCCAGGTCATCCTCACTCTGCATCTCACTCACCTGGACTCACCATCTCCAGTTAAATCAAGGTCAAAACAGTTGCATGTTGACGAGGATATCTGTAAATGTAGTGTACATTGGCATTGCTCCTCACACAGAGCGTATTTGCATTATAAAAGTACATTGTAAGGGTCATGGGTCAAGGCTCATTTAGGTAGTGTATTAGTACATTAAGCTGGTGATACAAATCAGTGCTGATAAATTGGTTATAAAGAAGACAAGCTGTCAGCATTGTACTGATTTATTAAACCTCCCTTCCATTTCCTTTGAGTTTCAAATGCGGTAGTCAGACTGTGTGCTAGTACAAGTTGTTTTAACCATTTTGCAAAAAACAAAGACATGTGCTCAACATATGTACAAGCAGATATGGAAGATGTCATGGTTTTAATTAGGCAATAGAGAATGTTGGGGGAAAGCAACAGGGATTTTCAGTCATTCCAGTCTTTGTGCTGTTTTGGGATGTTATCCAAAAGAAATTCCCCTTCGTTAAATGTCATTTATGAAAAATTGGGAATTTAAACCACAACACAAACGCATTCAGAGGCCCTCCCTGCCAGACAATGTGCACAATGTTGCACCCCAATAGGTTATTGTGTGCATGTGTGGGACGGTGGGAGTTGATGTTCAGAATACAGAGACAAGTTCATGTTGTTCGAGGGTCATGTGAATCCTCAAAAGACGACCGATCCCCTTTTTCCCTCTGACATTTTGACTTTTTGAAGTTAACAAAATGTGTATGGAAAATTTAAAACAGAAGGAACTAAGAGAGGACAAACCTCTGTCAACGCTGAGCAATTCTCCAATTTACTGTTATACCCAAAGACATCACTCCTATCACTTCAATTTTAAGTTAAATTGATTCTTGGTGATGGGGTAACCCAAAAACATTTTTTCACTTTGTTTGTCAGATGTAGAAAAAACATGAACTTTTTGTATTCCAATATCTCAGATTAGGTTTTCTTTTTCTTCCCTTGATGAGTGTCTCTTGTATCTAGATGCACGTGCACAAGATTAACATGTGTTCATTAGTGCCACAGTGTTTATGTTTACAGTGATAAACAATACCATTTTTATGGTGGCACCAAACATGACCATTAAAAACTGTGATGTCTTTAGAGATTCCTAATACACATTTTGTTTTCAGCTTAAAGAAAAACGGATGGTATCACCGGCATCTTTGGAAGGAGGTGGAGGAGCAGGTGATGAAAACTGAGTCAAGAGGTTTCACAGGGTTCATCTGCCCTATGGATAAACAGTGAGACTGTTCTGAGTTCAGCCGGAAACAGAAAAGAGCTATTTTTAGTCTTTGCCCCACAAAATTGTCGGCTCTGTCACCATTCGGTTTCACAGTGTCATAGTACAGTGAGACACTGAGCAGAAACGGGTTAGGAGTCTGGCACTGATCTTCCTCATGACGCCCGCAGGCGACCATTCATCATAAAGGGCTATTTGAGTTGGCTGGCCCAGAGAGAGCGTGAAGATGTAACCCGCAGCTTCACTATCTGCCTCTGATCTGGACGGCCAACGGCTGATATCTCCCCGAGGGAAAAGGCCTGCGTTCTGTCACTTCCACTGCTCCCACGCACGCTCTCTGTAGGCAGCTGCTTTGGGTCATGTCCCATTTACCCAACATCACCTCTTCTTGAACTGAAATTGAAAGATTTCTCAATATTTCTGGAGTGATATTCCTGTAAACTATTTTCTAAACAATTTTCCAACCAAATGTCAGGCTGCTTGCAAGCCCAGTCCCTGGAAAGGTGGAAATGCCTTAACTGGAAACAGGCAGCCCATCCCATTTCTCCCCGTCTGGGATGAGAGCTGTCCTCACTGTGAAGCCTTCCTCTTGAAACATGAGGAAAGTGAGGATATGTCAGTCACAGCCTGGTGGTAGCCTCTTTCTCCTCATTTAAAAATGAGGTAAAATCTTACACTTACACCCCCCCCCCCCCCCCCTCTCTTTCTTCTGCGTCTGTCTCTGAGTTTGGCGGTGGGAGCATTGTTTATTCTGGCCTCATGCTGGGCCTGTGACTGTTGCTGAAAACACTACTTTAGTGCAGAGAAAAACACACTACTGTGAAATGTTTGTCTTTCGTGTCCCAGGAGAGCACATTTGTTTAGAGTGGATATTTTGGTGTCTTAAACAGACTTGATGGGGGAAACGGCTCTAATTTTACTTTCACAGCTTCCTCACTTTGTCCAGATTCTCGTGTTTACAAAGTATGGCACAGTTTGTTCTGCATTCAGTGATGAGTGCAGGTGACGTGATCCTGTTGTTGGCTCCCGAGAGATGGTGGCGGAAATTAATTTCCTCGGAAAAAACACAAACTGTATCTATCTGAGAAAACTCCAAATATTTTGAGGTCTTGCCATGAACTTCTGATTATTTCTACTTTTGAAGATATGCAGTGTAAATATACAGACAGCTAAAATGGTCTAATGGAAGGAAATGGGAAATATGATAGATATAGGAATGATAGAAGAGTTTACTGTAAAGTCATAAGTTCTTACAGATCTAGAAAAAAAAACAGCTGAGACTTTCCATGATGCACCTGCGTCGAGTAATAAAACCTCCGTTAGCTGTCTGACTGCCAAACCGCAGCCGTCACTACTACTTTGTGTCATCAAACGCCTCTAATTTCTTTCTTGCTTCCATAGAGGAATGATGTTCACCTCGGTTAAGCTGAATGGCCCTCCTCCAGGTTGCTAAGGTATTAACCGCCATCTGGTGAGGTGAAAGAAGCCCTGAGTGCTGATTGACCCCAGCCTACCGAGAGCCAAGTCTCTGATCACTGGAGAGAAACATATTAGCACCCCAGAACCTGTTTTTTTATGGCTCCATTATTGTCACTTGTTCCACTGAGTGCAGCAAGGTTCGTAACGCTTTTCTCGTAACTCTGATTCATGCTCTTGGCTCCCAGAGGAGGAGCGTTAGCTGGAGGGGTCGCCTTTTTTGCCAGTCCATTTCCACGCCAAGCACCAGACTCTGTGGATTCAGAATTGGAGGCTGTAAATCATTATGTTGAATGCTGCCCCTTTGCTGTCCAGCTGGAGATGTATCATAGCTGTTCAAGCTTTATTGTTACATTCAGTCACGTCTGGTGTGCAGAGCTGATTCACATCTGATTTTTGTTTCCAATTCTTCACTTCGAATGTCTACACATCCTCATTATTTATTATTTTTCCAGCAGCCATTCCTGGGTACTGAAGTGTACCGATGTGCCAGTGAGGGTCACATCGTTTCCGCGGAAAGAGGTACCATGGGTTACCACGCTGAGTCTTATGTTTTGGTGGAGGAAATTTCCCCCCGTTTGCTAAGAACTGAGGGATTCCCTTGTAAGGGTCTTTAACTTCTACTCTGTTTTCCTTCACAGCCCACTGGTAGTCCATTTGACACGGGCTGTAATGTTCTGCAAAGCATTCAATAGAGCAAATGGTTTAAAAGACATCGTTCAGGCTGGCCTTTTTATATCGACGACCTGGAGTCCAGCCAGTTTTAACAGTGTAGGTGAAATGAGTGGGATGAGAGCTACTTCCACGTTATTTACAGCCCTATCTCTCACAACATGCTTTCAGCTCAGGGAGCCAGTATTGAGCTGTTTACATGCTTTTAGAAGAGCTGTTCTTTCAGAGCCACTCCGAGGATGAAAAGAGAATACTGTGCAAAATAAATCAGACACCTGGAGGCCCCCCTTAAAGAAAAAGATAATTGGATAATCAGTCTTTGATGGATAATGATGCTATCTGCGGAAATTTTAATTTAGTTTCAATTACAAATCTTGTGTTATTTTAATACTTCATACAAAGATTGAACTTGGGCAACTTTATGATCAGTATTTAAGAGCTTACTCCATAACTGCACAGACATTAGAAAATGCCTCAGGGCTTTCCAGGCCACCGTGACAAGCAGCTATTGATCTGCCTTACAGCTAGTCGGCTTCTGATAGCATTGTCAAGCCTCCATCAATTTATCAGCAGACAGTGTGTAGCTTTTCTATGGTTTCTCAGCGATGACCTTCACCTGAACAGGGTTGTCCAGTTCTTTTCTCTTATCTTGCTCCATGCAGACCACTACCTCTGATCAATACCCGTTGATCCCTGACTCTGACGCGCTTGCAGTAGCGATCGGCTGAGTGAGGGATACAGCGAAGCTTGAACCGAATCTCCACTCATAAAGCAACTCTTAAGCATAAGCAAAGCTGTCCATCCCAAACACAGAAATAGAGCAGAATATGCACCCTGACACTTTGGGTTTGATTAATTGCTCAGTTGTGTGACCTCATCCAGAGCTTTCCATTTCCTCCTGTTGGCTGTGATCGGGACTCAATCTGGAGTTTCGTCATTCATTCAAACTCATGTTGGGTTTTCCTTACAGTGGTCCACCAGTGAACTGATACTCCAGGAAGTTGTATACTTATCTGGACTTGCATCATTGATAGTCTCTCTCCCAGAACAGCCAGATGTTGCTTTTCATTCCCTGATTGCTTGGGAGGAAATTACCAGGACTGGGATTGTAGTGGTATTGGGAGTTGATTGGTTAATTTCTAGATATGAGTTTTATTCTTCATCTATTCAGTCGTAGGACCAAACACTTTTATGGTTTCCTCTCTGTATATGGATAATACAGTTGTAATTGCTCCTCGAGTAGTTAGAGTGATGTTAGAGTGCAATCCAATACAATCCAATGTCCAATGAAAATATAAAAAACATACATAAAAGACTTATAATGTGTTCTCTCTCCTCGGTTTGACTGAACCAACATTTGGGTTCATACATTGCAAGGAATATGAGGCTAATAAATCCCCTACTGTATTTGCCTCTCCTCTGACACTCCAGACACCTTAAATTCTCCAATTCTTTCACCAAACAGTTATTTTGATGTGTTTATGTTCATGTGTAGTTTCATGGGTATTTTCTACCTTGATCTTCTAAAAGGTGTCAATTGCAAGTGCAAGTTGTTTGCTTCCACGGGCATTATAATATCTGTCTAAATGACAACAGCTGTTGGATTGTGATACGCCGTCCAGCATCAGATGTGGGTAACATACTAGTTGTAAGTATTATACTAAAACTGAGAAATACTTCCATGTCTGAGCATTCTGGTGCTTGTTGCCTTGTCTTATCTGAAACCCAGATAAACTAAAACAAAACATAAAGATTATTTGCAAATACTATTCGGCCCATGTGTGTCGATCATCATGGTCTATATCGCTTGTCCCCACTGGAATGGATGAGTCATCATGTCGGTATCATTTCAGATGGGTGAGTGTTTTTTATATCATTATCGACGCCTTTCAGCGCTTAATACGTTATGAGAATGCCATGAATGCCATCCAACGTCATGAAGTTGACATCATGTCTATATCCTACCGATGTAGCTTTGATCTGTCTTAATTTAGACGCAATCCACAGATGTTTGTGTTTTGCCAGTGAAAATAGCTAGTGAGTCACTTTTGCTGTTATTGTTTCCTTATCTTTTCTTCCCACTGAGATTTTTGGAGCAGTTTGAATTCCTTGTATTTTCATAGAGCAAGTGTGACTGACTCCGAACACTACTTTTAATCTACTCGGGAGGAGGAAGAAGAATTAACTTATCTTGAGTTTGAGTGTGAATTGAATTGAGTTATGTTCATTAAATGATGGAGAAAATAGTCTTGAGTAGTCAATGAATTGTTAAATATTTGCACTGGGTTTTGCCCCAGCCGCTATCCTTGCTTGACCTGCAGGCTTTCCTCTCAGAAAGGAAGGAACTGAATAGAGGCAAGATTGTGTGGAATTGCTGGTAATAACAAATTATGTAAACTACTGGCTCCGTAATGGCTCCGTGCTACGTCACATCAAGAGACTTGCTGGATGCCATGGATGTGACTTTGAACAGGACTGTCCAGTTTGAAACACGGAGAGAGGGGAAAGAGTACAGAAATAGAAATAAAGCCAGTACAGTTGTCGATGATAAAAATCTCAGAGTATATTTTGGGGTTGTTTACATTTTTTTTGCATCTGTAACTCCCATTCTCTGCTCTTTTATCGCAACCGTTTTCTTGGTAAACCTATGAATCATACAGTCCATCATCCTCTGTGAATGGTCAGATCAAACAAAACGTGTTGTAGCTGAGGACCTTCATCAAGATATCGGCTGTTTGCTGTGACTCACAAGTATAATTGAGTTAGTGTTGAGGGTCTGCAGATTTGAGAGGAAGACGATCAATGATGCAGAAAAGTAGCAATAATCATTAATTATCTCAAGACAAAACTGACTCCCATTTGAATGCAAATTGAATATTGACTCAAGAACAGCATTTGTAGTATTTGTGGCCATGACTAATTCACACTAAGCCGTGATGTCTTACTGAGCTACAGCATGTAGTTGTTCAAAGAATGGGAGATGGACTTTGTGGTTTGTCTGAATTTTCCTGTCTAAATAAGTTATTTACAGTATTATAGTAGTGATATCCTTTCTGAGCAAGAACATGTATCTGTTTGCACTGTGCTTTATGATAAAATAATTTTCTCACTGAGTGTACAACAAGGTGTGTTAATGCTTTTTAAATTCTCTAAATTAACAAGGTAGACCGACGTTTTCGGTTTGGACACCTACATTCCTTGGGTTGGATTAAGGCACTTATTATTAGTTTGATCATCACCTCTCCTCTCTTTCATGACTCAGACGTCTCCTGGACCAAGGAAACATGGACGACGGTCGATGACAGCAGACCTTCCAAAAAAGGCATAACAGGAAAATGTGTGATGCTAAGATTCAGTGTTCCACTTCTATCCTCCACCTCCCTCCCGTCCCGTCCCTTCACCCCATGACGGTTTATATGTGCTGAAGAACAGAAAGCAGTGAGGCTCCCCAGCCGGGTGGATTAACAGCGAGATCACAGCCTGACCACAAAAGGAAAAATACAGCACAGAGTTGCGGCGCGATACTGTAAATGAAAGTGAGGGAGAAGATTATCACAGCAGAATGAAAGTGGGCCTCAGATGATGAATATGGCTATGTTTGGGTTTCATCCAAGAATAGGACGCAGCATTTAATGATACCCATAATGCATAGCTAGATAGGAATTTAGTAAGCCTATGTGTTCCACATTATCAGAAGTGATGACTAACAGTTTGAACATTACAAACACACACACACACACACACACACACACACACACACACACACACACACACACACACACACACACACACACACCCCGATTACCAGAGGGGAACCTTTGATCCCAGTATTTGTTAATAAAAGGTTTTAAGAAATGTTGGTTTTGGTTAAATGTCAATAAGATGGTCCTTTCTTTAACCTTTTGATTCAAAGTAATACAAACGGCCTGTTCTCCCACTGCTTCGCTGAATTGGAAAAGACTGCAGTTTGGATTTTGATTACATATTGTGGATGCCAACACTGATATTTTTATTTGGAATGAGATGTTGGACGGCCATGTCATACTGTAAGAGACAGCAGGGCATCTTTGTGCAGATTTAGGAGCGGTTTTTACACCTCCCCATTTGTACGCCGTGAAACTGGGTTCTGCTACGAGACTCCAGCATTGTGTTCATTAATTGTGTGTTGTAGAACTGATTAATTTATTGCCCATTATTAATCTATATGAGTGAAAACAATATTTCTCCAATAAAGCTTTATGTTGCAGACCATCAATGCATATGCAGTGACAAGCATTGTTCTCCATTGATTTCTGGTATCAAAATCTGGTCCTCATTCGATCAGATGTTGCTTTTCCTCAAAACTATTTTCTACTAGTTACACAACACAAGTGCAGACACGGTCCTTGGCTTGGAGCATGCAGCCTTAATCAA
Source organism: Hoplostethus mediterraneus (assembly GCA_034670385.1). Classification (NCBI taxonomy): domain Eukaryota; kingdom Metazoa; phylum Chordata; class Actinopteri; order Trachichthyiformes; family Trachichthyidae; genus Hoplostethus; species Hoplostethus mediterraneus. The sequence continues at coordinate 3,092,543 of JAXDDW010000025.1, read as the reverse complement.
GTTCCACAGCGGCTGTCGAGTGAAGACTGTAAACCCAGACCCAGACCCAGACTCTTTTGTACCTATCTCTGCACTGATCTGGGAGCAGGCTCCTGCAATCAGGCTTGTTATTCCCTCTCTGATTTTTTGTGTTGCATGGATGAAAAGAAAACAGTGGAGCAGGCTGGAGGGATGGCCTGGTGTACCGTGTGTATCTTAAGCGTTTATTGTCTTCACATTATGAGTAGCGTTAAAGCCCTGCTGTTTTACTCTGTTCCCCTGGCTTAATGAAATGGCGTTACGCAGCGTAAGACTGCACAGCTCAGACGCTCGTCAAGCAACAGCAGGTGCTGGCGATGAATGAAAGAAATTAAACGCCTTATTATTTGCGTGTGCTTCAATAAAAAGTGGCCATGTCAATTCCTTGACATGGTTTCATTTTAAAACCAATAACATGCACGTGATGTGATCATTCAAACCCTTTCATGTCAGTTTGAAAAAGGCTTAATGTAAAACACAACTGCGGTAAGTGCAACATTTCTTTGTCTGGCAGTCTTGAGTTATGGTTATTAGTTTCATGATTGCAGGTTGTAACTGACACCTGTGTGTTGCTCAGCATGAAGCAACCAGAGCAGCAGGGCTCTCCCTCTGCTTCAAAGGCAGAACAGCAAAGGTCGCCTGGCCAAACGGCCTCACAACAAGACACAAAGCAACCCCGCCTGCCAGACTTCTGGCTCAGTAAAACGGCATTAAATCCTGAAGGAGACATTTTTGTTTAGATAAAATGGTGTAAAGACAATGATGGATGGATATCTACCTCCACAACCCCACAAGGGAGTCCTCAAGTGTGTCTTTTTCAAGTTGTGTCATATTTATGCTGGTCTGTGATTTAGTGATTTGTTTGAAGGTGTTATTTTTCTCCAGGCTACAATCTTTCAGACTGCGCCATCCATTTGTCCTGGTTTCCAGATAAAGGCCTTCTATACCACAAACATCACAGCTGAGAGCATCATTTTCTCATCTTTGACATCTTTTCAAATATTCCAAGAAACGCAGATGTTGTATGTGTTTTTGTTTTAGGTGGTGCTGCTCAAAACCTTTTGGAGATCCTTTGAGAACAGCATTTTTGCTTGACCGATAAATGATCATGATGAGGACGTCCTCTGGTCTGTGATGATGTGGCAGGGTGAATCAATCGAGTTACCTCACCCAGATTATATGGAGCAAATGAGCTCATTCACACCCTGATTGTCTCTTTGCCAGTTGCTACATGGAGTGAATTTACAGATTTGCTGGTATTTGCTGCCAAAGGCAGCTGGAGGCCATGATCAATCCCCTATTGGGATAAAAAACAACTAACACCGTGTTGTGTTTCTCATCTCAGTGTTTGTTGGACATTAAAAATACATTTCTTGCATGCCTTGGATTGGGAGACACAATGTCATATAAATGTTCACAGAGATCTGGAAGGGAAGTCTGGGAGTCTGGAATTTGTATTTAAAGGGCTAGATGAGCATGTTTCTTCCAGAAGAGAAGTCCATGGATGACTGCAAATTGCTAGCCTGGATCAAACCCCATGAATCATTCATTGTCATTTTCACTCATATTATGCTTGTTTGAAATTTGAAAATGAATAATTCATGGGGTTGGATCCAGGCCAACAAAGTGTCTTTAGAGAGGCAATAAGAGCGGCCATACATCAGTCTTTGATTGATAAACACACTGAACTGTTGCTGTCTATAGCCACTTCACAGAAGACAAACACTATGTAGTTTACACTGGAAAGTTGAACATATTGAGGCTGAAGACCTCTCAGTGAGTTTAAAAGGACCTCTGCATAAGCCACAGAGACACCAGAAGCTCTCAGCACTGAAGTGCAAACATATAGCTCTGCCAAAGACAAGCAAACGGGCGATCTTATCATGGGGTAGAGTGCATTATGGCCCTTAATAGCTAACCTGATTGGCAGCATAATTTCTGAGTATCTGTACTGCTAATGATGCTGAATCAGCCTCACACATACTGTGGTGCTCTGTCCTGGCCTCCGGATGCTTACTGGAAGGGTCCTTAATTAGGACACCATGTTGACCAATCAAACCCCTGCAGCTATTGACAAGAACAGACAACAACAACAACACTGACCCCCTCAATCAATGGTTATTTGGGCTGTGAGCTGCTTTTCTGGTTGCCAACAGATTAAGAGGCTGTCTCCTTGTTCTCTTCTCTCTGTACTTGTTCTGGTACAGCATCTTTTAACCTTTATTTATCCAGGGAGGGTTTGCTTTTAACATACTTTTATCTACCTTGTAAAAAAAAAGTTTAGCTTCTGTCCTTTTGATAGATAGATAGATAGATAGATAGATAGATAGATAGATAGATAGATAGATAGATAGATAGATAGATAGATAGATAGATAGATAGATAGATAGATAGATAGATAGATAGAAAAAGCAAGAGAGAGGGACACTACAATACACAAGGATAAAGGTTGTATAAAAAATCTAAAAAATCTATCCAAAAAATATACAAAAAATATACAAGGTAGTGCAAGAAATAATAGCTAGTGCAATGCAGTTTTTTTGATACACAAAACCATGCAAATGGGGCATCCAGGAAATTGTTCTGCGGACCATGGTGCAGGATGAAGAGAGCACTCCCCTGAGGAGGCCCATTGTACTTAGAGGTCAAGAGGAAATAGTAGCAGGTGATTGGATGAATCATACAGAAATGGGGAAAGGTGGCAAATCAAACAGTTTGACATTTCAAGGAAGGTGAGAGGAACAGGGAAAGATAGTATCATTCAATGGTGTTATTGTTTTATTTTGTTGAAGCAGGGACTCGGTGCCAGATACAGACAAAGCATGACCTCACCTCTCAGTGGACCATAGAGATTTGTCATCTGCTTCTATACAGCTTTATTTCTGTAAACTGTGGTGGTCCAGGAGAGATACTGTGGTGCAAGTAGTCTGAAGATGGATCCAGACTTAATGTTGCAAAATTAATCAGTTAAATCCCCACTCTTATTATTTCAGTATATCATTATTATTATACAAGTGGCTGGGGAACAATTTACAGCTTCAAAATACAATTTAAATTCAACCATCACACATTGTCCAGTAATGGGATAATAGAGACACCAGAGATACTGTTCCAACTATGGATTGGGCTTTATAGCCTTAGTCGATTTTCCATTACACATTCGGTATCTGGACCAGTTTAATCTTATCCCAAAAGGTCAAATACAAACGTTATTCTGTGAAATACAGCAGGAAGTGATACAAATCATCAAGGGATAAATGATAGAAGCAAACAGATAGAGGGGTGTGCTGGGCTGATGTGCAGCAGAGGGAAGAATCTAGAGCATCTGGTTTGAGTTGAGGATACCGCAGGCAGGGGAGACCATTTCTTGCTGGCTGGCTGTACTGGCTGGCACTTGGTGAATGAGGCTCTTATGAGTGGCTTGGACTCTGTGCAGCAAAAACACCCAGTTCAAGGCACGCTCTGACATATAAATAAGCTCTTGGCCATGAACATGCTCGTGCTGACACACATACACAAAAGTCATATTTTTCTGGTCGGTCATGTGGTTCATTGGATTTAAGCAACATTCCAACATATATTAAGTTGAGCACTTGCCACTCTTGTCTTGAGAGTAAAGTCCCCGTGAGGTGAGACAATTAAGATGGTCACATTAGATTCAACTGTTTTGTTTTCCAATTTAACATAAACTAATTTCTTCATGTGACATTTGACACTGAAAACCTATTACAGTTTTTCTCCATTATATACACACAAGAAATGGAACTATGCTCATGTATCAACAACATGACTCCAAACTGCTCAACTCTAAGCACAATTCCAATGTTCTCACTCAAATATCATTCTAAATCACATATTTGCAAAATACTGGCCTTCAAAATGCAACACCCTGATTACCAACTGGTCTTACTCACGTCTCACCTGTTCAAACTCAATTGGCAAAACACTCCAATCATGTGTCAGAGCATAAAACAGGCCTCAGGTGACCTCTGCTGTGATGGGGAAAATTGAGATGCATGGAGAACAGAGAGGAAGAGGAAGAGTGAGAGGAGGAGGAGGAGGAGCCAATATTTCTAATGAAATTAGCACAACTTTGGTTGACCATGTACTCAATCATGACCTTACAATGACCGAAGCTGGGCAGCGAGTCCAGCCGATGTAGTTGAGGTCCTCTGGCCTGATGAGGATTGGATGCAGACTGATTTACATGTAGATCTGTTTCACCACGGTTAAATTTGTATTTGTTGTGGGCCTACGAAAAACTTGCAGTCAGTTCAGTCAGCTGAACATTTTACTGTATTACAGTAACAAATAAATATTTGCTTTGTTATCTTTTTGTATTTGTATATCCCCAGAGAGACAGTCTAAACATTTTCTTACTGTAGTGTTTCTCATTTTACTTATCAGTGCAATTACTGTGAGTTTTGCCAAAATGGGCAACAGTATTGTTTTACAATATGGCAACAGTCTTTATACTGTATGTTCCATAACATTGCAATAAAAATTGTCCCTATTTTGCGACAAAAAAACCCCCTAAACTTTAAAAAAGGAAACAATTTCTACACAATTATACAATTTAATATGAAACACGGCCTCATGAAGCCAAAACATATAGAAACAATATAGCTGTGTGTATTGTTTTAGTGGAAAGAATCAGTTTTGAGAAGAGAGAACATGGTTTTGAGTGCTGTGTTTCATTCTGCAAGAGATTTGTGGAGTTTTGACAAAGTGGTTAACTCTTTTCAGTTTTGTGTTTAGAGTTTTGAGAAATTGAGCCACAGTGTCTGGAAATGTGTTTAAACGTTTGGGAAAAACTGTAAACGATGTGTGATCATATATCAGTACTTGCCTAAAGTGGGCCTGTAATGCAGAGGACTCTAATTGAGTCCCTGACCATTTTGATGTCGGGATATGGATGCTCCTCCACCCACAGGAAGCGACAAATGAAAACTTAAGAATGAAATACAAACTGTCTTCTAAACAGCAGCAAGCGCTCCGTCTGGAGAAAGCTGAACTCAACAACGTTAGATCTTTTTGGTAAACGTGACCATAGCGTGTGCACTTTACTGCCATCACATTAGATGGTTTATGGTTATTGATGTTACATTTTTCAAACAGTTACTGCTCACTGCCATTTGGAGGTGCCAATGTGAAAAGTCTTTTCGAATTTAGACAGACACACGACACACACACAAGGACAGTACATATGAATGCCACAGGTGGTATTGGTATAGCATGTCACAAATATCTTAACAAAGACATTCACCAGAGGTTCTCTGTGTTTGAAGAATTTGATTTGGTTTTCTAGTAGCTTTTGTCTGTAAGCATTAAATTGAAACTGGTCCAACAAATGATGCATGCCTCTGTTAGTGTTACTATACTCCTCTTGACTATCACAGTTGCATAGCATGCGTAAAAGTCTCCTACGTGGACAAAGATGTGTGGTCACTTAGCTCCTTTGCTGGGGGCTCAAAAAACGTCAGGGCAAATAAATGTCTCGCAGAGGTGTAATGGTGCGAACACGATTTGTTATCATAGATGATTTCACCAGGGCCACTAATACCACATAATACCCATGTTAAACAAAACCACTGGGATCAATGCTTTCATTTCCACGGAGTCAAAAGCTTGAGGGTTTCCACAGAGAAACATATCAGATTCCATCCAACATTAAACAACGCCGGTAGCAGAGCTAAACAAGAAATGCTTCCAAAGTTTCTGGTCAGTGGTTTTTCGGTTAAACTGCAGTGAGGCATGAAGTTCAGTGGGTGTTTAATACAAATGTAACTGGGGGGGTGGTGGTAAGCAAGTTAGCTATTAACATGAGAATTGATAGCCTCTTCACTGTAAACCTAAATTTATCTAAGCTCATGATGGATAGTTACACAGAATATATTTGATCTTGTTGACTATTTTTAAAGGGTAATTCCAGTATTTTTAAACCTGGGCTCTATTTGTACATATTAATCATTTATACCCCAAAATAGGTACAAAAGGTTTTGGAATTGCTCCAGTAGATTGCATCAACCGATAGTCGCGAAACGGGCTGCAATGGCTGCAACGTAATCCGCAGGGGCAAGTGTGCGCGATAAAAGTACGTCCACTAAAAGTTTCTGGTTAAACAAAGGTCTATCTCTGTAGGGATCCTTTCCGTAATGTTGTCAGACACTTCCAATAACAATCTGAGCCTATCAGTGGCAAAAACAAGCACTTTTAGTGGACGTACTTTGATCAGTGAACCCTTGCGGATTATGTTGCAGCCATAGTAGCCCGTTTCCAACTGCCGACTGAGGTGATCTACCAGAGCAATTCCAAAACTTTTTGTACCTATTTTGGGGTATAAATGATTAATATGTACAAATAGAGCCCAGGTTTAAAAATACCGGAATTACCCTTTAAGCTACAATACAGACAAATGGTCTCTCTTTGGAGAGATAAGTGATCCTTTGCTGTTATTATTATTATTTAGACTATAATGTAATGTCTTGATGGTCTTACATAATAAGAGCCTCACCCTGCCTCTGAGGGCACAATGAACAAGGAACAATGCTGAGTGGGTCAAACTGAGTTTCAGTTTTCACCAATATCAACTCATCTACTGCCTTCCTCCCCTGAGAGCTCGCTAACACCCTTCCTCTTCACATTAGATCGGTAGCCTTCCATTTCATCCACTACTGAATATAGGTGGTTCAAATATTGCTGGTTCAGATATTTCTGGGCGTAAAGTAGAAGCAAAGTGGTTTGACTTTTCAAGAAATGGAGAATTGCATTAAGACTAAATGTGCTTACCATAATGATGAGCTACGCTTTGAGTACCCCATATGTTTTTCCACATGGTCAATCGAGACAGGAACGACAACAAGTGTTTATTAATATTTCAGTAATAAAAGGACAATGCCAGTGATATAAGGAAACAAATACTTGGTAGGAAAAAGTATAAGATGAGAGACAAGGAATCTATTCCTACAAAACTATTATCGAGATACATGGTCCAGACTTTCTGATGTATCTACTGGTGAATATATATGCATTCAGTAGTACAACAATCTACTATAGTCACATAAATAGGCAACAACATGGTAAGTAACGCAAGGTCTAAAATTGAGGCGATGGGCAGGGTGGTTCATGTTTTGCAATTTCCCGGCAGAGTTGTTGTTTAATCAAAATAAAACCACTTAAATATTGATAAGCAGGACAAACACAACGGTTCCATGCACAAGCTTCGCTAGTTAACAAGCTGTGTCGGTGCACCACAGTGGTCACTTAGCTAGACCTGCCCCCTCACTGGGTGAAGTTTACTGCACAGGACAAGCTCAGTATATAGCTCAGTATATTTCCATCGCACATGAAAGGTCAGGACAATTTCAAAGCCACGTTTCAGGAAAGGGACCCATTACTTCACCCAGCACTGAGAGCCCTTTGTGTCTTGTACCCCTCCTTTCTGAGAAGATACTTGCGAACTGTATTTAGGCTGTTCATGCCACCATCAGCTGTGTCAGTCGTTCTGTTGGTACAAATAAACACACCTATTTTAATACCAGACTTTTTTTTTTACTGGAAATGCTGACAGACATGGAATAGTCCAGAACATGTAATCATGATGCCAGCACTCTAATCTCTCTAGTCCTGTAAACATTATGGTCCAGGGGCCTCATTACAGAATAATTTCCTAACTGCTTGTCCTATCTTAATTTAAGTTTCAAAGATAGGAAAAATCCTATCTTCCTATTACAGAAGCAATTCCTGAACTCTCGATTCTTCAATCGGCACTCGTCCTGTCATGTCTGTATCTGTGTTTAGAATGTACACGAGACTGCCAGTATCCTTGATTAGAATGTAATATCAACGGCTGTCTCACTTCAGCTGTCACTGGCTAGATATAATGGACAAGAAAAGATGAGCGTTCAATTTTAATATCGATGAGTGTCGGGGGAGGAGAGGAAACCCCACCTTTTTGGGACGTTTTCACCCCAATTATCGGCCCAGGATAAAGATTAAAATTATATATTATAATAATATTAATATTATATAATAACAACAATAATAACAATAACAATAATAATATTATATTATATTCTAAATATTATTTATTAAAAATACATCATATTTTAGTGTTCATGTTGTTCCCCATCTTCATTGTCATTGCCATACAGACCTAACAACAGTGGTGCTGCCATTTTTTATTTGTTATTTTGAATTTAGGACAGGGTCTATGCCATCCTAATTTAGGATTCCTAACTTCAGTTAGGACGGTTCTGCAATAGCTAAACTCCTATCCTAAGATAAGATAGGATTTTTTCCTAAATGCAGTTAGGAAACATGTTTCTGTAATACCAAAAATCCTAAATGTCATCCTAAACTGAGATAACAGATTTCAGAGATTTCAGACTTAGGAAGTTTCTGTAATGAGGCCCCAGGTGCTCAACCTTTTGAATCAAAATCAGAATCAGAATCAGAATCAGAATCAGTTTTATTGCTAAGTATGTTTTCACATGCAAGGAATTTGACTTTGGTGTTTGGTGCATAACAGTAAACATAGCAAGAGAAGAAAAAAAAAACAAGAATAAAAGCAAGTACTGTAAAAGGCAAAGGTCAAGAATACAATATAAAATAGAAAAACTCTCTCTAAAATATATGAAAAGATATTATAAGAAATAATAAAATAATAATAACAATAAGATAAAAAGAATGTGCCATATATATGTGCAAATTTGTGCATGGCTGTAGGACTTCAATCAAACCTCAAGAGCTAATTTCATAGCAATAAAACACGTCCACAATAAAACTGTCCAATCTATGGGACAGTGACATTTGTCAAGCTTGTGTACGGTATTGGCTATTCAAATGTGATTTCTATTCTAAGCTGCATTGAACAAACAATCAGTTGAGGGAGAAGTCCCAACTCGAAGCTGTGTACTGGGATAGAGACAAGTAGGTGGACACAAAACAAAAAAAAAAGTTTTTTGTTACTCTTCCTGGGAAGCACGTAGCAGCAACTAACCTGGCAATGTTGTAAGTAACATTAAGGACATTATTGAACATACATGTTAAATTGATTTAGTTAACTATATGTAGCAATATGTACTGGAACATTGTACTTATATGCAGAGGGTGTTTTCTGAGAAGTGAGCGTTGTGATTTGAGACCTTTGTACCTAAGCACAGCATTTTGTCTCTTAAGGTAAGACTTCTACAATAAACAAATGTTAAAATGAATTTTAGTCCCCTTTAGTTGTCATTGAAATGGTACGAAGTAGGTACATGGATATAGTTAAAACTTTATTTTATTCATGATCCCCAAACGTCGCCAAATGAAACCTCATTGTTTAACTATGCCAGTGTGTCTTTAACAGCCCTTCGCTCTGCTATTATGACTGATTGACTATTCAGTCTTGTTGACAAGCTCTGGGGCTCTGCAGATTATTAGTCCAGTAAGTGACTCAACTCCTCTGTGGAAAGACTGCGGCAAGAGAAAAACAATTTTGGGTAGACTTCCCATGAACCCCTAAAAGTCTTATTTCAGCTTAACTCTGATGATGCCAGTAGAATCATTTTATAATGCTTTTGAATGATTGTTGCTTTTACCAAAGTCGTACCTGAAGAATAGAATGATTTATCATGATTTGATTGGAAAAGCTCTGGGAATTGGGTTTCAGTTCAGCTCCGGGGTCACGACGGAAAAAGTGGGTGCTTGAGACACAGAGCTAACACAGTTCTGGCTGATTGCGATACTACCCAACGCCAACCATTCTGTGCTGTAATGTTAGCTCTGGGCGGGAACAGGATTAATATGATAGCCTCGAGCAGAAACCGCAGATGAAGTAAGTAACTATGTTTTCTGATAGCGTGATCTGTGATAAAAGTGAAATATTTCAAGAGCAATGACGGGAGAAGGCTTAGTAATCATAAAGTCTGGGTGTCTAAGTGGGACATTGAAAAGACATCTGCCACTGCACCAGTCCTTTAGATAGGTAGCATATGTGTAGTACACCTCCATTGGGCCTTGATAATGCACAGATCCCGGAGGTTTGACATGTTCAGACGTTGCTCATCACTAGCCTCGTAAACCAATATTATTACTCACCACCATAACTGGAGGAAGGCCAGGCTGTGACAAAATGAAGCTATTCATCAAAGCCCAATACTATGGCGGCTTCTTCCTCTGGCTGACCTGTTCAGTCATGCAGTCTCTCTTCCAAGCTGCGTAGCACCTATATATGCACATTCATGTTCGCTAATGGCATCCCCAGTTGATTTATTGCTAAATGATAATGGGTCTCCGCTCCTGTGCTCCTGCTATTTCACACTTCAGTGAGTCAAGCAAGTGATCATTCATTACACATGTTTGGTGAAAGAGAGGAATGATAATGTCGGCACCTCAATGACTCCTGTCCACCCAAGCAACGGAGATTACATAGTTGTCATACCAGGCATAGATGGTGGACAGGGGGAGGGCAGAGGTAGAAGAGAAAGTGAATGAATGTCTTGATTTGACTTTCAGTTCGGTTCAGTCTACCAGAAAATGTTGGTGCTGGATCAATGAGTAGAGCAGAGCAGCAGGTTAGGGGTTTGGGTCTCTATCAGGTCAAAAATGTAGGCGTTTGTGGAATCATTAGGTGCTTTTGATAAGAGCACACACCAAATACCAATATTTATTTAGTAAACACCTGACCATGCATGGATATGGCTGGAGATGTAATTATCTGCAATGACGATCTGCATTGATGTGTAAATGACCAGCGTTACTGAGGGAGAGTCAATCTGAGGCACTTTTGTGCTCCTGCTGAGGTAATTCATAATGAGAAATGAGTTGGAAATAAACATGACAACATCTACACTAAAGCCTCTCTAAAATAATAGCTTCACCTTTTGACCGATTATTGACTGAACAGAAATGAACGCACTGAATAGACTGATGGAAATAGAGGTTTATGTGGTGAAAGACAACAACACTGAAGTAATCATATGAACCGCTACATGAGAGTGCTGCAAAGTTGCGTAATGCCACTGAGCGATGGACCGTTTCCTGCAGACATAATGGACAGCAGTCAGCACGCCCATGTTTTTAAGATCATTACTGAGCAATGCATTGTGGGACAAAGGTTTTGTCGCTGCGAGGTCAATAACTTCCCATATGCCTGACAGTGTCTGTGTATACGTTTGTGTTTGCGTACGTGCACATGTACGTGTGCTTGTGCTTGTACGTGTACGCACAGTGTGTAGTTCATGTGCAGTGTGAAGTTCTATGAGTGAGGTTTGTCAAGTTCCCATGTTCCTGGGCCACGCAGTTGTGACACCGAGAGGAAGTTGCGGTTTACTGGTCACTTTCTGAGGGTGTCTCGACTATCCCGTCTGTTTATATCAACTCCCAGGGTACTGAGCAGGAATGACTCTATAACCTCCTGTGACCTTTCTTGTTGTTGTTGTCTTTTTGAACTCATTTGTGATTATTTTCTTATATTGTACACGTGATTGTGAACTTGTAGGAATGCACAGTGTGTGATCTTGATGGGAGATAAATCCATCATTTACCTTAAAATAATTTTCCTGTTATTTACCTTTAAAACAGCATTGCTAGGGTACAACACCAAAAGTCCACTTAATCCAGAGTCTTCAAGTTCAACACATATCTGTGCATCAAAGCAGACTATTACTGAGGTAATCACCGGATACAGAGAGACCATTCAGAGCAAACATTTCCCTGGAGTCCAGAGCAGGAAACTGTATTTGCTGCAAAGGACACTTTGCTTCCACACACTCACTCCTGACTCACTCCGTATTTGCTGATTCGTTAAGTGTAAGGCGTTGGAGACATTTCTGTCACTGATTGCTGTTTTCATTCACTGCTTTTTTTCAGAACAGGACGGGGCATGGGAATGGGAAAATGTAGTAGCAGTAGCAGTTCATAACAAATGACCCCTTGAACACACACACACACACACACACACACACACACACACACACGCACACACACACACACACACACACAAATAGTTGAATCTGTTTCCCTCTTATTCCCTTGAAAAATATACGGTATGCTGCATGCTGCTTGGATGCTGTATAATCTTCTTTTAGTATCAGAAAAAAAATGTTCAATGAAACTTTTGGCTCCTTCTCCAGACTTGGATCACATTCATCTTCCATCTTTAGCAATGTAGCTCAGAAACACAGAGTTTACACTGCTCCTGCTTCTCCTCTCCTCCCCTATCCTCCTCCTCTCTTCCCTGCTCCTCACATCTCCATTCCAAGACCCCACAACCACACTGCCGGGAATGGGAATAACAGACATATTTTCAGTGAGTGTGGTCAACCGAAGTAGTTATGGTGCGCCTGTGCAGCAATGTGTAAGAAAAGAGAGACTGAAATGAACTGTACTAATTTAGATTATTTTTTGGAGTTCATTAGCTCTAATACATAACGTGATGCTCTACCTGTGCTTTGAAGTTGCCGCAAGACTTTTAAAATGGTCTTGATTTTATTTCTTTAATCATAAGGCACATCAGAAACCCCACTGGGCACATACAAACTGTACATCAAAGGTCGATGGTCAGTACCCAGTCAGCCCGCTAACACTACCTCCAGACCATAATGACCAGGCGCAGGCGGGATTTTCATCTGATAAGAGAGATGAGAAAATTAGTAGGAAGAAGAAACAACATTTATGTTCTTTATCATTGCTTGAATGTATGTTATGAAAAACAAAATTATACAAAGTGTCTGGACTCGAAGCTGCATAGTAATTACGAGGTTTTCAAGAAATAAATCCTGGCATTTTGTGTGGCTGTTTTCTTTACCACATAAATCCAGAGACATGCAACAAACAGCGAGCGAGATGTTTGACGTGCAGTTTCATATTTGTCTAAACTGCCTGTTCTCCTGCTGCCTTCTGAGGGTTTGAAATTGTGACACTCAGGAAGGCCTGTCACCCTGTGAATCTGTTGTAAGACGTATGACACTGCAAAGGGGAAAAGGTAACACTGTCTGAGGGCACGAACTTCAAATGAAGACAGACAAAATGGAAATTTGATGAACAAAAACATTTTTAAGAACACATGGCTTTCCTCAACTGCACTGGCAGTCAGCTCCCGCCATGCTGGGGGTTTCTGTTGAACTGGGTTTCTGTGTTTTACTGGGCCCAGGGCACTGCCACTCAGCCAGCAGATTCCTATGTGATGAAGTGAGGACTTCAGGAGAGTAGCTGCATGAATAACAGTTCAAAATGACTGACAGTCATCGAGGAATAGTGTTGAATTTCGGCATAATAACTGGAAAAGACACGTGCTTGTTTCAGTGTTGATGTTGCAGTAGTTTGATAATGTTATTGAATTGATTGTTTGCTGTACTGTACGCTGTATCACACAAAGACACTCTGAAGACTTGGCTGGCTGTTTTGCCTTGCTTTTTGCTATTTTATGTGTTCCTTGGGAACAAATAAAAAATATATGCAATTAACATAACACAAATAGCACACTTGTGGAGTTAGGATCCAAAACTGAGAATCTAAGAGGAACTTTCTTCCTGCCACATTGTGCAGCGGTTCAGTGTGGCCTGGTGAAAAGAGGAAAGTTTAAATTTTCAAATTCAGGGTTATTGGGGCCAAAAGACAATCTCCTCCCTCCGTGATTGTCTAGAGATGGACAATGGCTCCAACTTGAAAATTAGTGGGAAAACTTGTCTGAAGCCAAGTGATACAGATGCCTGCATTTTTTAAAGTCTAACAACTGCAATGAGATACTGCTGTTTCAAAGGCTTCTCACCTCCAATGTCAGCAAGCCTTAAATTGCTAGCAGTTTTATGTCAAATGTGAGATATGTCTTTTCTATCTAATCTAAAAAGAAATCCTTTTTGCAGCCAAATAAAAACATACAATTGCTTTTGAATGAGTGGTTAAAGCAGGTATGGGCATAGTTGTAGTCATGGCCTCGTCACACTGATTCTCTCTGGGCTACCAAAGAAAATAAATGGTGTTTTTGTCTCACAGTAATAGCTCTAAGTGTTTTCCCCACCTGGGTTCTCAGCTGCAACACTTGTTGCCATAATCCAGTTGCTGTAGCTGTGTAAATATAACGGTAAATGTCACTAAGCACAGCTCCCTGCTTGAACAAATCATTGGAATGGAGCTCTCTTGCAGGGAAGACTGGGCTCCTCCCTTCTACTCCTCTTTGCCTTTCCTCTCAATGGGCTGGATCAGGTGTTGATCTTAGCACAGGTCCAGGTTTTATAGCACCGCAGCCTGTCAGGGACTGATTAACCCCAGCTCATACTGCATCCGCACCTGCCTGTCATGCTGGTCTGTGTAAGTAAATGGCATGCTGGCTAACAGGTTCACATACCCGCACATGCATACACAACACACACACACACACACACACACGTGCACACACATACACACACACACAGGCACATGCACACACACATTCCATTCCTTGCCTCACTGGACCACCGGTCAAAGAGAGCGTTTTTCTATGCCTAGTAATGTTGGGTGTATGAAAGAGCTCTACTGTTCACGGGGAGATCATTTATATCAACAGCATCATCAGCTGTTTTAACAAAAGGTGTGGTGAGAAAGATGATCTCTGTCTGGAGGAGGAATTTCAAATCTGTGCAAAGATACATCTGGTTGGTGATGATGGGGAACCGAGCTGCCCCAAACTCTCCCTTTTCATCAGGGGCATATGTGAGACAGCAACCTTATATCTCATTTGCCCCACTATACTTACAACCAGTTTGTCTGTGCCTATCATTGATTTATTTTGGGCCACTACCTTACTCCCATAACATTGAGTAATGCCATTGTCTATGAGTTCTAATTTGACTGGTGCAGTGTTTTCTTCTCATAACTGTAAGTGGCCTATAAAATGACCAAAGTATGATGTTGATTCAGTCTAGAAAAAGAAGAAAGGGTGTATGCTTCATATATGTAAAAGTATAAAATTCCAGGTCCAGCCACAACTGTAAATCCAGTATATTATGTTTTATTTGGAGGACATTTGGAGAGCATAAAAACACCTTCTCAGGAAAAAGTATTTTCCTAATGTTCCTAGCAGCAGTCTGGCCGCCCTTATGCAGAACAGACAGATTATTTGCAGTTGCAGCTGCAACTACAGACTGTGGCAGAGATGTTTACAGAGACAGGAGCGCAGCTGGTTTACACTGATGTGAGCTGACCACAAGACTATTCAGGTTGTGCAGCGTGCAGATGAAATTCAGTGGGAATCTTTTCTCAGCAGAATTATCAGAGGTTGTCTCAGACCAGGTTGAGGGGGCCACTTGGAGGTATGGGCTAAAAGCAGTGATGTAGTGAAGGAAATTTAGACATGTTTTGTTGTGTGGAATAGAGTGGAATAGAGTTCAACCACCTCTTTAAGCTGACATAACTTTTTATGAAGTGAATTTATAGTAATCGTAGAAAGTGATGTAAATTAAGTTATATGCAGATATTAAAAAAAGGTAAATAATGTATTTTCTGAAAATATATGTAATTCTTGTTTACATTGGTGGTTATTTGTCTACTGATAATTACGGCTGGTTGTCATACTTTACCCACCTTTTTCGCTGTCACTACATCACTGCTTAAAAGCAATATTTGGAGTGAGCAACCCCTACACCCTATACCACCCACATAGGCGGGCAGCTCTGTCATAACAGGTTCAAGTTGTGCCTATTATTATTAAGTTGTGCCAACATGCCTATTGGGACTGGCGCAACTGGAATTTTAATATGCATTTAGTGATCTGCGTTTTTCCTGAGTGGCCCGTCCACCCTGTCTGAGAGTTTCTCGGCTGAGGCAATTACCTGTTTCCGCGGACTGAGACGCCCAGAGGCAACGCACACACACACACACACGGCGCAACTCCAGCAGTAGGCTATAAAACGGACTAGGCGCAGTGAGAGTGGAGGAGTGCGTGGTTGTGCAATCTTGTTACGAGGCTGCTTGTTCTCAAAGCAATTAATACCTACAAGTCCTCCTGCAGAATGAGGAAACGCGTCTTCGCGTGAAGTATTTCCTTGTGTTTGGACTTATACTAGTAAATCTGAAGAGGATCTGCTTCAAGTTGGATTAATATCATTTTTTTTAACTAGCCAATAACATGACAGTTGTCTAAACCAAAGAAATTCTAATCGCCATGGACTTCTTCTTTCAAAAGGTAGGATGCATCTCTTGTCTCTTGTTGTCATTTGTTTTTGCTGTTATAGGTTTACAGTTTTCACTCATGTTTAATAGAAAGGTAAATTAAAAGGACAAATGGCGTATGCAATAAAATTGATAATAACTCAAGTGTATCATTGTTAGTGAGATTTGTTACTTCATAAATACTTTTTTTTTCTTGAAAATGTTTTCATTTTTTGACAAAACACACACTACTTTCTTTACATTTTAAAGTTTGGAATTAGTGAATGTACAGCAACTCTTTGAGTGAGTGCCTTGTATCGCGCGCGACTTCCACTTCAAAGCCTAAAACCATAATAGCACAGAAATGATCCCAAAGTATCTCTGAACTAATATGTAGACCTAATATGAATGCTCACTATATGTTCCAAATGCCTTCCCTGTTGTGTGACTGGATCTGATCTGCACAGGGGTTTCATAAATCAATAAAGAGGTAGTGACAGTTCGCTTGTGTTCACAACACCATCTAAGGAATTTGATCAGCAGTTTCCGCGTGAACAGAAATTGTCAGAACTTGTTCAGAGGTCCTGTGTTACCTTGTACAAAGGGAAACTATGAGGCCTGCATATACACCTCAAGGCTGTTGAGAGAGTGTTGAGAGCTAATGTATCGTCTTTTAAAGATGAGTCACTGTGTCCTGTAGAGCTGGACTTGTCCACAGAGACCACAATAATGACAAACTTCCTCTGCAGCTTATGAAGCTATTCCACAACACTTGAATGATATAATCTCTGCAAACCTGTAATCAGTGTGCGATCTCTTCCTCTTCCCAGCGCCCTCTCACACAGAGGAGCTACATGAGGCCCAGAGCCCTGCAGTGATGCTGGCAATGCAGCACTACAACTCCTCGGGCATCGTGGCGCCCACACCTCTATCAAACCACACCAGAGGGGAGCCGACGGAGGTAGAGGCTGTAGCACAGAGGCACAATGCCACTGCCCGTCCACCCAGCACCCCCACAGCTGCCGGTCTGTCTATGACTCTGGGAATCCTGTCCAATGTTGTGGCCCTCATCATCCTGGCCAAGGCTTACAACCGCTTCCGCCGGCGCTCCAAGGCTACTTTCCTCCTCTTCGCCAGCTCCTTGGTAGCTACTGACTTTGCTGGACATGTTATCCCTGGAGCCCTGGTTTTGAGACTGTACTCAACGAGTACTTGGCCCAAAGTAGCTGATCCTGCTTCCAACTCTCCAGATGATCCTGACCCCCCTTGTCTGTTTCTGGGGGGCAGCATGGTGTTCTTTGGTCTGTGCCCACTCTTCCTGGGCTGTGCCATGGCTGCTGAGCGCTGCATGGGAGTCACCAGGCCTCTGGTCCACGCTCAGTTAGTGACCACAGCACGGACTAAGGTGGCACTGGCCCTCATCTGGCTGTTGGCTTTATGTGTGGCCTTTCTGCCCTTCTTCAGCCTTGGCGCCTACACTTACCAGTACCCTGGGACCTGGTGCTTCATCAGGGTGCTGGGGGACACCAAAGGGACAGATTTTGCCTTTGTGATGCTGTTCTCTGGACTGGGTTTGACCTCTCTGGCTGTGGCCCTGGTGTGTAACACCATCAGCGGGATCACACTTGTGAGAGCCAGGCTTCGGAAGAGGTCCTGCTCCCACCGCCACTCCGCCAAGTCCCACGACATTGAGATGGTGGTCCAGCTGGTTGGCATAATGGTCACCTCTTGCATCTGCTGGAGCCCCCTTCTGGTGAGTTTGGGGAGGATTAGTTTAGGAACAAGTAGAGAAATGGAGTTGCACCAGGGCAAAATTCTGACAACTACCTTTATGAAACTGTTTTCTCAGAATGTAGGCATACATGGTCATATATCATGTGTGAACAATATTTATCATGTTGTCTTTGGTGACAAAATGAACGTCTTCACATTTTCACTATCACTCCTTTAAAAATCATCAAGTCCCTACGAATCATGCCCTGTAAAATACAATACTATGTAAAGACACATTTTATTCAGACATGGAGACTGTTAAGGAGTCAATCACTATGGATATGTCATGTTTAACTGCATCAATACACAGTTAAAATGACAATTAGTGACTGGTGAGAAATGAAAAGGGACTGGTTTTCTTCACAGCAGACTGCTGAAAACAGTTTACCATTGTCATGCCGTGACTAGTTATTTCAATGTTACTGTGTTTGCACTGCATTAAGGGAAAACTTTGAGGCCCTTTGTATACATACCTCAAGGGCGTCGTGAGAGGGCTGTTAAGTATGGATTCACTGTCTTGCTGAGCAGGTTGTCTGTGCAGGATAATGACTTGCTTTCTCTGGCGCTTATGAAATCATCCTGCAAAACAAAATTGATTTAATAATTACAAACCTCTAATCAGTAGGTACACTGATCGAAACTCTTTTCCATCCTGGGAGGCCCAGGCCGAAGATATGCATTTTTCAGGTCACATACAAAAGTCTCATCAATAACAATACTATGCAAAGACGGGATGTCCTCCATCATCCTCCTAGTGTCAGTTGGAATGATGTAGCCTCTCCATCATTTAGAGAGTAGTCACTCCAGGGCATTAGCACATTAGCTCATTTGAGTTTGATTACTGAACTCTGGTAAAGAACTTTGACTATGACAAACGTAGGACTGCTCTGCTTCTCTCATTGTTAAGTCCTGAATAATGACGATATACGGAGACAAAGACTCTTTATGTTATGTTTAATTGCACAAATGCACAATTAAAACTATGATGACTAGGACACTTTATGGCTTAGCAATAACAAACGGTCACTGGTTTGTGTCACAGCTGCGAGCTGTTGAGAACAGTTGAGTGTCACGGCTGTTTGTTTGAACAGTTTGTTTGCCACGCGATGACTGGCTCATTTAATATTACTGTAGGCCGAGCAGCAGACAATAATTATTTTTTAGTTAACAACCTCAATCAACCTCAGTAGCTGTTATTATGTTTCAAAATGTGTTTTTAAAAGTGTAATTAATCCATTTTGCACCTGGAGGAAATACACGATTTTATTCAGGGTCCTACCTAAACTAGCTAAATAGGTACAGTACAATTTATTCTATCTATTGTTAGGTGAATATGACAACTAGAAATGTTTCTCTTTTTCTGTTAACACTACAATAAATATCCCAGATTCTTTACAGAGTAATTTTGAAATAAAAGGATGTAGTGATTGTATCGATAAGTTGAAAAAAAAAAAAATCCTTATATGTCACTTGTGGGCATGAAAGCATTTGAATCAGTGGAACACACCATATAAAGAGCATACACATCATTTTGTGTACTGAACATGTATTGATTTTATGTGTGTCAGTTACACTGGGAGACAGAGGAGGAGCTTGGCTAAAACTACTTTTTTCCTCTTAGATCTTTGGTCTGATGTCAGTGACACGATCCTACAGTGGCTCCATGAGCAGTGACAGGGACACCTACAGGAAGCTGATGGTGGCAGGTGTGAGGCTGGCGTCCTGGAACCAGATCCTGGACCCCTGGGTCTACATCCTGCTACGCCGTGCCATCCTCAGGAAGATCTACCGCATCACCAAGCGGCGGGCCAGTTTCAAAGGAAGCACATTCCGCTCTATCCGCTGGGACATCAGCTCCTTTCATAGCTCAGAGAAAAACACTGTTAATCAGATCCAAGGGATATAAAACGGAGGATGCAAAGGAGGAGATGGGACATGTCATCAGTCACTCTTAAGGGATGCTCTGTCATTCGCCAGCCCTTACCCCAAAACCAAACAACCTATCGTTTGGATCAGAAAGCACTGGTAAAAGGTCATAAGTATGATTTTTTTTCCTTTTTCTCTTCGCTAGTGGGAATAAGAGTCACCCTGGTTGGTGTGAATGTGAAGTGTTTCGACTTGTTCAAAATTGGAAGCAACATCTTCCAGATCTTCATATCACTGACAGGCTAGTAAAAACGTCTTAGGTTGTTGTGTGCATGAAACAGTCTTACACAACATGGAGGAAAACACACAATTCATCTTCTGTTGTAATACTTAAATGAACTGCTAATACTGTACATTTGAGTGCAATACGCCCAGATACAGATACAGGAGCCAGTTGCATTGCAGACTGTCTTAAATGAGGGCGGATAGAAATCAAGCAGTTTTTGTTGGCCAGAGAATTCTTGCTGAATAAGCAAGTGTGGTCTTAAAGCAAACATCTCGACTCTAGAGTGTATTCGTGCTACTTTCAGTGTTTTATACTTTTGTCTGTAACTGTGTTGTTTGTTTTGTTCTCAAATGTAAAAGTCAGTGACTGTTACAACAATGCAAAGTAAAGGCGGTGCTTTTACCTCAGCTTGAAGATGTGAAAAACACACAGTATGTGTCAAATGTTGTGTTCTAGTGCTGTAGTAGGAATGTGTGTCTTTATTGTATGTTTGTGAATATATTTATTTTTCCCCATGTGTCTGGGGACTGACATGAAGCTATGTGTTGCAAAGGCAATTGAATGTGATATTGTAATAAAGGGAATGTAAGATTACCTAGTAAAGGTTATCTATTACATTCATACACTCATTATGGTTTTTATTATGGTTGTGTGGACAAACTTTACTATTTTACCAACACAAGGTTAACTTTCCTATCTGAATTCATTCTTGGCGCAAATGCTCAGTGGTGGGTAAATGTTGAAACTTGTTGAAATTCTAATTTTGTCATTTTGATTTATGGGAATTCAATGCAGCTTCCTAACCTAAGATTACATTTACTCTGTACATGTCAGTTTCCATCACTGCTTTCCTTTATAGAGGCTAAATGGCTGAACCTTCTTATAACTACATATATATATATATATATAACTAGAATTAGCAGATTGGGCCGTTTCTTTTCCTTGAACAGCCATGACATTCAGCAGACACACTATTAGACTGCCCATTAAATAAATTAAGTCATGAGGTAACTTAATTGAAGGTGACAAAAGGTCTATCAAGAGCCAAACTGAAGTCAATAGATGAAGGTGGGTCTTTGAGCTAAAACCCCATGACTACCTAGGTACAAGTGGTTTTATTTTCTACAGTCTATGGATCTATATAGTGTAGCCATACTGACACCTAGCGTATTTTTCTATGAGTGCAGACGTTTAAAGAGCCATCTGAGTGTACATAAGAACAGGCCTGTAAAACATCTCAATTGTCTATCAGCCTAGCACCTTGTGATCAGAGGGGTGACTTGAGATCAGTCAAATGTGCTGTAAATGAGATGACGCTGAATGTAGGAGTGTTAGGCTCTAGCCAAATTGATCGAAAACCCAATATAAAGTACGATGTCTTTGTCGTGTTACATGATGCATTTCATATAAGTAACTGGCAAATTCTCAGTAGTGAATGATATTTGAATGATCACTTTCATCCAATTATTTTCCAAGTTAAAGCCTAAAAACACCCAAACACGCACACAATGCAAACGAGTGGCATAGTGGCCAACACAGTAGGCTACGGCTTTGTGACCTTTATTTGGTTCTGTTCAGTTACTTTTTTCAAAACACCCAGTTCTGCGGCCAAAGAGTAGGTGGACCCCTCAGCATTTTGCCAGAATTGACAGACGGTGACCAGACGAAGCATGTGTAAGTTATTCCAGAATGTTGATGTTTTACATTGACATCATCGTGATCAGGGTGAGGTCCAGGTGAATATTTAGACTGAAGTTGTTCCTAAATGAGATAAGAGAATCATCCCTACACTATGCTACACATTCATCGCTACCCACTAGCCAAGAACCTGGAACTATTATATCTCTCTCTCTCGATTGGCTGCATTTGAAGCCACGTGCTCATTCTACCCAATGAGCACAGACGCTTTGCGGATCGTGGGCGTTTCCGTGCCTTTTGCCCAGGCAGGGAGCGAACGTGTAGCGTCCATTAGCAAAGCGACGCACCGGTGAGTCAGAAAATCTCTATATTGCATGTAATTTAAACATAATTCATTGTTATCGTTAACTGAACGTTAAGAGAATAAACTGAGAGGATTGTTGTCTTAAAATGTCTTCATATCCCTGTGCGTCAGAAGGAATCTGTCTGGCTTTGTTCATTGAACGATAGCTAGCTTGCTAAGCGCTAACAGTGGCTGGGAATTCAATGATATGTTTTCTCGACCATTTTGGTATCTGTTAGGCAGAAAACTGATATCCCAATATAGACATGATTTGCGCTTACATATCTACTTATTTTCGGCTCATTGATGGTCGAGCATGGCTACTTTATGACTTCATGGTTTGGTGATGCTGGGTGACATGGCGAGCAAGCTCATCTTAGCCGCTGGTAATAATTTGGGGGATTGTTGCCCGTCGTCAACCCCACTCAGACATAGAATTAAAATGGCGTCTGTTTTTAAATTCTTCTGATGAGGCTAGTGACTGGGAACATCAGTCCGTGTTTGGCTACCCCTCCCCAATAAGGGAAGAAAATCGATACCATAACAAAGTCGTTGTAACGGTAACTAGTAAGCCAGAAACGTTGGGTATTTGGTCACATGTTAGCTAGAAAGGCCGTGGCGGTTTACTCGGCATCGTGCTTCAGCAACTTGTTGATTTTACTTAAAGTAAATTGCACCAGAACCTGTGCCTATTAGGGATATGTCAAGATGAACTAGAAAGCTTCCTGCTTATGTTGATCAATTCAGCTCAATTTTACTATCACTGTCATTTCTAATTGGTAATTGGAGGGTGTCATTTATTAACATGAGATCTTTTCTGAACACAGTTAATGTTCATGTCTAACGGAAATTCCTGCCTGCCCATATTCCCCACTATGTACACTAAGTTATCCTGATCACATCTTATTGATCGATAAACTATAGTAGTTACCCTCACATTGCGTTATTCAAGAAGGTGATTGGACTGACCTCTATACACAAGCTTCCAGATCAATACTTTTCCATTGTCCATATATTTGTTCTGGGTTATTGAGCTCAGTTAAGGGTTTAATCTAATAATTATTTCATAAGGTTAAGATATCTTTGTCCACTTGGAATTGGATTGATGTCTGTGACTTCTGCACATTATTTAGTGAAAATAGGGCTCAATGTTTAAGAAATGTCCCCCACCCTGGGGATTACCTACCTGGAGTACCTACCTAATGTTCAGTCCCAGAGGCACACGCTGTTTTCTGTTGCTATAGCTGGTGACCACTTTATTTCACCTAGCAAGATGAACGGACAAGTAGAGTGTGAAGTAGTTACTGTATGTTGTGTTATTATTATTATTAATGTTATTATCTTTCAGAATGGGTGTTAACGAGTTGCATTTGTACATTGATTGCTTTAAACCCATGTGACAAATCAACTCATCCTTAAAACTGAACGGTTGGATCCAGCATCTGTTTCTGTTTTTCTACAGTTTTAATCACTACTGCATTTGCCAAAACATTCTGGCATCTTTTAAATAATTGTTGTGTTTTTTTTCAGCAGCCACAAACTGCAACATTGGTATTCTGTGCTACAGTGAAGACCCTTATTTCTGCCATTCGCTGGACTGAAGAGCAGTCAGTCTTCAGAGCAACCATGGTAACTATTTTGGTTCACAGTCTTTATTTTGTTTGATGATCTTCTTATGGGTGTAAAGGGCTTGTTCGACTGTAAACAACTAAAACAGCCAAAACATGACATTGGGTCCTACTAATGAATTACATATCACTCAACAGTACTAACAAACTGAGTCACATCTAATTTAAGTAGCAGGACTGATGGTGCCAGCGTTTTGTCATTCCAATCTGCCCCAGGCTTTAGGAACACATGCTGCAGCCTTCACTTCACTACACTCTAAATAGGCATGGGCTATGCCTGGCTTCACATCACACACACACACTCTCTCTCTCATCTTGTGTAATCACTGGTGGTAGCAGCCTGACCTAGAAGGGAGGCCTTTTAATTAATTAGACAAGCGAATGTTGTAAAAAATACCAGGTTCTCTAGTATAATTATTGGAACAATTTCCACCATAATAAATGCAGTTACCAAATGGACCAGCAATCCATGACCAGCAATCCACGGCCTGATGGATTGGTGGTGTTCAATTCTTCCAGCCCACCTCACAGCACAACCTACTGTTTATGCACTGTCAGAAGTGAATGTTTGCTTTGCTGGCTTTACACTGTGGGAGAGTCAATGACATCTATCCAGGATGCTGCCATCTTTGTGCACCTAGGCCATTGACTGTCATTATTTAGTTCATATTTTGGCATTTAGTTTATATCTAGTAAAACCCCTTTGTTTCTTCCTAAGCTTGTCTTTGCTAACTCTTTACCCTGTCACAGGAAACACCTCTCTCATATTTATGCTACATTCATATTTTTGCTTCCTTTCATCTCCAGCCGCCTCCAATGCGCCACCGCTCCATGCGCATCTTCATGAATGATGACCGTCATGTAATGGCCAAGCACTCAGCCATCTACCCGACTCAGGAGGAGCTGGAAAGTGTACAGAACATGGTGTCCCACACAGAGCGTGCCCTCAAGTCTGTCTCTGATTGGCTGGATGAACAGGAGAAGGGGTCGCCCAAGCCTGACCCTGATACCACAGAGGCTGATAAAGAGAGGTGAGGGCATCAGGAAATGTGATTTCATTGAGTGGTAAGCTTTTTTGACAACTTTTAATGCATTTTAACTGCTGGTTCCCAAACCTTTTCATGCCAAGGACCCCTTGATTGATGCATTTTAGACCCCATAGCCCCATTTGTGAAAAGTGTTGTCCTAGGGACTCCTTCTGAAAATTTTGTTGTTGTCTGTCAATACTGTAGGTAGGGAGATAACCGTAGAGAGTGAAACCTCTTTTCAGTCTATACATTATTTTGTTGTACTTAGTTCTAGTGAGTGCAGTAAGAGTGAACTATTCCTCATTTGGATGGGGACCTCCTGGAAAACCTCGGTGGACTCCCTGGGGTATCCTTTGGCCCCAGCCTAGGAACTGCTGCTCTAACTAACTTTTGCTTATTGTCTTGATCCTTTTCCACCCTATCTGCTGTGTCGTTTTTTAAAAGTGAACACAAGGAACAGGCCACCCGCTCCTTACGTGGGGTGATGAGGGTGGGCCTGGTTGCCAAGGGCTTGCTACTGAAGGGGGATCTGGACCTGGAGCTGGTGCTACTCTGTAAGGACAAACCCACAATCAGCTTGCTGAAGAAAGTTTCAGAAAACCTCGCTGTGCAGCTCAAGGTGAGGGCCGCCATGATGCACATAATTAAGCGACCTATGGATAATGCAGGCTAGGAATTTATTTATTTAGTTTTTGCAATAAGGGCAGTTAATAAGGACTAGAATAAGGGGGCAATAGAATTACAAATGTCAGAAGGGAAAACAACCCCAAGGATATCTGGAAAGGATTCTGAGAATATGACACTTTCCAAGGAGCGATAAACAAATCAAGAATGACCTTGGTTTTTATTCTAGTTTAACAAATACTTTGTACAGTTAGAAACCATGCTTCTCTCCACTTTCTACTCTCATAGTTGATCACAGAAGAGCAGTATGTGGTAACGCAGCACATCCGTGATGCCACCATCGTCATCAAGAACACCAAGGAGCCTCCCCTCACCCTCACTATCCACATGACATCACCGCTGGTCCGTGAGGAGGTGGAGAGGGTTGCTGCCGGAGGTAAGGTCCCACCTGAGGGCCCCAGTGTTTCCTAGTGGCACCCCTCCCCAAGCAGGGAGGCCAGGTAGGCAGGCAGGCAGGGAACCAGGCTAGACAGATATTGTTTATTGGGCCTTCAATGGAGCTAGGGGATATGAATGAACCGTCACATAATGAAACTGCTATGCTTATAGCTCTCTAGACACTCTCGTAGTTCCATGTAATGTGATTGTACATTTTTGATGGCCCAATATACAGTATAGGACAGGTAGTTTACTGACTGTCTGGTAAAGACATGGATTTCTCTTCCCCCTTTATGGTCAAGGCACCCACGATATGAAGGCTTACTGAGACTTTAACAAAAAAGAGACCACTTTGTTTGCATGTGTTTTTATATTGATGGTGAACGGTTTGCATTGCAGCAAAAATGAGTAGCAAAATGTACGGTGAAGCTGTCTTTGGTTGCTAGACCCAGCAGTGGGCTATTGACTGTCTCTGATATTCCATGGCAGGGAAGGCTTGGGGTTATAGATAACGATGAGGGACAATTTAATTCTGCACGGCTGAATGTCTTGGGTGTCCAGTCAGGCAACAAAGGATAAAGGCATCATAAAATCTATATCTATCTGTAGCATTTTGGCATTTAGCACAGGGTCTGACAGGCTGAAATTGTTGGGTAAGTTAATGTTAGCCATACAATGACAGTAATATTGTCAGTAATTTACATTCTTTTTAGATGCTCAATGAGAGTGAAGATATCAGTTTGCCAGGTGTTGACCCTTGACCTTATTTGTAACCCCGTGCCAACAGCGAAGCCCGTTTTGGGTCTTTTTAAGCCATCAGTTTTGCTGCAGTGTGGACTTGTTTTGATACCCCTTTTGTGCATCTGATAACTGCTGCCTGTGGTTCCAATTCTGATTCTCTCTGTCAAGCCTTCTAGTTTGTCAATTTTTAGGGACGCTGGACCTTTGACCAACTGGCCGCTCTCTGTCTCGGAAGGGGCTAAGTGCAGTATACCCAGTAAAGGGGCAAAGGGGAGGGGCTCTACCTCCTGCTTGTGACGGAAAAGAAAAACACTCAGACCTTTTAAGCACGGGAACTGAGGCATCCATTTGAGTTAACATTGAATTAACCATGGAGAAACAACCTCCCTTTGATGCATACAGTCATCCCTTTCTATATATCCATACAGTCTTGCCTTTCATGTACTGGATTTTTTAAAGTTTTCCCATAAACTATGTCCAGTTACAACCCACTTCACAACACTTAATTTTACTTTCGCTCTGGTGGGTTTTCAGTCTAATCATTGTATGCCGGAACATACAAAACCATATAAACTGGGAGGTTGAGAGCGTTTGGTGGTCCTCCAGTGGAGGGGTCCCCCTCCCCCTTCCCCTCCTGCCTGTGGTTTGGGAAGGCTGCCTGTGTTCCCCCTGGCCGGCTGACAGAACTCCCCTTGGTCAAACTGTACCTTGTCTTCTTATTCCACCCGCCAATAGAAACGCTTTCAGTCAACGATCCCCCGGATGTTCTGGACAGGCAGAAATGCCTAACTGCCTTGGCGTCTCTCCGCCACGCCAAGTGGTTCCAGGTTTGCATTTTGTCTTTATTTGTCTCTAAAACAAAAGTAGTTTTGAGTTTGTTTTATGCTGTATGTTCTTTTTTTGTCTTTTATTTGGGCGTTCCATGTGTTTTTGTTTTTTATTTTTTTGAAGTGTATTTCCTGTAGTAATACTTAATGATTGGTATGTTTGTTTCCAAGGAAACCTTTGTCATTACATTGTTGTAGAGTTGCTTTGCTCACTTAACAGGTTCTATTGCAGTGCCATTTTAAAGAAGTCCATTGCTGCTTTTTAGTCCCCAAGTTCAACAGTCTCCTGGGCAATCATTCACATTAACAGCTTCTTAATTCAAATTGATAAAGATATGGGACTAATATATCATGTACCCAGGTGCAATATTTCTATAATATCAATCTTGGTGTGAGTGATCCTTTTAGTCTTTTAAGTATGTTATTTTCATATTGACACAAGCTACTTGTAGATCACATTTTGCTGTCCCATTTTGTTGTGTGGAGGGGAAAGCCTTATTTTTGGTAGTGAACTATGTTGATAATTGTCATAGTATTGTGGCCTGTGTCATCTTTGGCTCTCATACTATAACAATCAGTGCTCCATCTCTGCAGCTTGTCCTTGTAGAGTATGTGGCCTTGACTCCCCATGCTCTCTGGCTGTGTCTGTTTTCTGTGTGCCACAAAAACTACAGGAATATTGCACCTCGCTTAGTCTTTTTGACCGCCACCAACTCACCGTTCCCTCTTGGTATTCTCCCCACAATAACACAAAAAATCACTGCATATCATTTTAAATAGCTCACAATGACTTGGTTTTCTCATTAAAGTTGGTATTGAGCTTTAGGCTATCTTGTACTCCCTCCTTCCTGATCTAAATTCATAAGAATGTTTTCCAAGTAACAGAAATCTGCTATGACTGATACCTGTACCTGTGTGAATGTTTGTAAAACACAGTAATCATAAGTAGGGTCTCTGAACAGAGTGAACAAACATTATTCTATCCAATATCTCCCCTGTACAACACTGTCTCCCCTGTTCATTTCAACCATAATGACAAAGCTAAGCCATTATAGTCTGTGTGGCTTTATTTTTATTATTTATTTTAAGTTGGATGTGTATCGTTCTTGTATGCTCTCTGGAGTCTTCCTCTTTGACTAAGGCTCGTTGTCCTCCTCCTGCCTCCCCTCCCTGCTTGTGTCCCCAGGCCAGGGCCAATGGGCTGCGCTCCTGTGTAATCGTCATCCGCATCCTGAGGGACCTGTGCTCCCGTGTCCCCACATGGGCCCCGCTTCGTGGCTGGGTGAGTCAGAGCCTCTGTGTTCTCAGTGTTGAGTCTGCCAGCTGTATCTGATGGCCTCCTTACCCTCGTTGAACTAATGTTTTTCCCCCTCTTCAGACGTGTCTGACTAAATTCTAGCTGACAGGCTAGAATTGTGTGTATTGTGAAATGGGTTGTAATAACGTGCATTAGGCTACTTTTTGCAGACCGTTCCTACATTTCCGTTTTTGTGCTGGGATGCAAGACAGCAAGGTGCCGCTGTCACTAGCTCTGGATTTTAGATATACACATAACACACAACCTCAGATTTCTCTGTATTTGTGACCTAGATTAAACATAACATCCATGAACAAAGTCTCCTCCTCCTCTCTCCTGCCTTGCAGCCACTGGAGCTGCTTTGTGAGAAAGCCATTGGCACAGGGAACCGGCCCATGGGGGCAGGAGAAGCTCTGCGGAGAGTTCTAGAATGTCTGGCTTCAGGAATCCTCATGGCGGGTATGCAAACACCAGGGCCGCTCTGCTATCCTTATGTGGTCATTCCTCCCTGAACGTTGTCTTGTTGCCTTTTTCATTTGCATCTTTTCTGTGTGAGGAAGGTGGTCTCTTCATGGTTTTCTTTCTTTCTTCTGGCTTTTGTAGATGGTTCTGGAATCTGTGATCCTTGTGAGAAGGAGCTGACAGATGCTATTGGTCATCTGGACCGCCAGCAGAGAGAAGACATCACACAGAGTGCACAGGTGTGTGTTTGTGTGTGTTTGTGTGTGTTTGTGTGTGTTTGTGTGTGTTTGTGTGTGTTTGTGTGTGTTTGTGTGTGTTTGTGTGTGTTTGTGTGTGTTCGTGTGTGTTTGTGTGTGTGTGTTCACACCCCAGTGAATGTGAAATTCACCATGCCCATTTGTCTCTCGCGTCTTCAGCATGCCTTAAGGCTGTCTGCTTTCGGACAGCTTCACAAAGTGCTTGGAATGGATCCCCTTCCCTCTAAGATGCCTAGGAAACCTCGGAGCGAGACCCCTATTGATTACACAGGTATGCCAGCCTACTGAATCACTGGCCACTTTCTGTGAAAGCCCTGTAATATTGAAGTAATCTGCAACGGTCAAATTGAAGACTGTTGTGTGATCTATTTATTTATTTGCTATATATGCTATGGACCTAGCTCATTGATTCATAAATGTGCTTTTATCAGTTCTCATGGCATGATTTTATGTGTGCGTGTGATTCAGTGCAAATCCCTCCCAGTACGACTTATGCACCACCAATGAAAAGGCCCATTGAAGAAGAGGAGGGAACTGATGACAAGAGTCCTAACAAGAAAAAGAAAAAGCTGCAGAAGAAATGTAAGTGCTCATGAGTTTCATCGCTTTCATCTTGTTTTAGCTCTTCTATTTGTTGGCATGTGAAACTAACTTTACTTTTTTTTTTTTTTTTTTTTAAATCGACCATGCTGTGAAGATTAAAATGACCTTGCTAGTATACAGAAATTATGTTAAACTCCTACTGTATGTTGTTTTGTAATTGAGTGCCTTCTTCCTCCCCGCTACTCCAGCCCCAGAGGAGAAGGCTGAGCCTCCCCAGGCCATGAATGCTTTGATGAGGCTGAACCAGCTGAAGCCAGGTCTCCAGTACAAACTGATATCGCAGACTGGCCCTGTCCATGTTCCAGTCTTCACTATGGCCGTAGAAGTGGATGGCAAGACCTTTGAGGCATCTGGCCCTTCCAAACGAACTGCCAAGCTGCACGTAGCTGTCAAGGTGAGCACAGCGTTGCTGGTTTGTATGTAAAGGGAAAAACTAAGTAAAAGCAAAAAAAAAAATGCAATCAATCCCCATTGTGTTTACCACATATTTGAAAATATTTAGAGTTCAGGCACTCCCTTGCCTTTATTTAACCCACAATGAATCTGCCTGGACAATTGCAGGTCCTCCAGGATATGGGCCTGCCCACAGGAGTGGAGCTAAAGAATGCTGAGCCTGTAAAAACAGAGGAGGTGGCAGCAGCAGTCACGGTCAAAGTTGAAGAGTTGAGACCGGTGGTCACGCCTGTTGAGACTACCACTCCTGCCACAGGAACGGCCAACGCAGACTCCACAGATGCTGTAGAGGTACAAGGCTGCTCCGCGTCTGTCAGCAAGCTAACATCATGTGCTCGAAGCTGTAGCGAGTAGTTTGGCTTTTTCCTGTACCACTGGTGTCACAGAGCTCGGACTGAATTTCTCCCTCTCCTTCTCGCAGACTGCTCGCCAGCAGGGACCAATCCTGACCAAACATGGCAAGAACCCTGTGATGGAGCTGAACGAGAAGCGACGTGGCCTGAAGTACGAGCTCATCTCGGAGACGGGCGGCAGCCACGACAAGCGCTTTGTCATGGAGGTGGAGATTGATGGCCAGAGGTTCCAGGGGACAGGGTCTAATAAGAAGGTGGCCAAGGCTTACGCGGCCCTCGCTGCTCTGGAGCGGCTTTTCCCTGAGGGCTCTGTGACCGAGGCAGCTAAAAAGAAGAAAGGACCACCCATGGTAAGCACCCAGGAAAGAAATGATCACCTCTAAGGTAGATTTTACTCAAATCTATATCAGACCCTATGCAATTTTTAGAGATGGCCCCCATGGAGCATACATTTTATAAAACAGTTATTGCTAATCGGTGTGCATGAAATGTGCAAAGTGAAAATGTTTCTTTCCTGTTCAGCACACCCCAGGGTTTGGCATGATGGGAGGCCCGGCATGCGGGGATTCAGGTAACCCCCGGGGCAGAGGGAGAGGAGGACGAGGCCGCGGAAGGGGGAGAGGCTTCAATAACGGGGGAGGCTATGGCCAAGGAGGAGGTAAAAACAGCTTTTTACCAGATTACTTCCTGAAAAACACGAGCTCTGACATGGTGGCACATTTCTGTATTGTATCAAATGAGGATGTTAAATTTGTTTCATCCAACCAGGTGGCTTCGGAACATACGGATACGGGAGCAATGCTAACTCCGGATACAGTGAGTATTCATTTCACCCTTTACGATTGTGGTTTGATTGCGTAAGTACTCTTTCTCTGGGTTGCAGTTAATTTTTACACATGTGAAATACAAACCAAGGTCTCAGCCGAGCACATCAGCATAGATGTTCTTCCATCCTGGGGCAGGGTGGTACATCTGGACAGGACTCTCAACAAAACAAAGCTCCTTGTGCCTGTTTTCCACCAATCTGTGCCGAGAATGTAGGCTGACTGAAAACTGTGGGCTCACTCCCGAGTACCTTTTATAAAATAATCATACAGAAGTCAAACGTATTGGGATGTTCCAAGTTCAGTTTTACATTTCTCTGCTTTAAGCCACAGGAATCGATCGTTTTGACAAGCCCCCCTCTTATGAGAACCCCTTTCTTCCTCCCAGCAACCTGTTCTGAGGACTGACCTACCCGAGTGTGACAGGAGCAGAGAAATCTAAAAACCCAACAAAATCAGTTTGAACGCAATCTGACCAAATGAGTCGTTGACAACTGCCACTTTTATGGCAGATAAATCAAAATAAACAACAAATCTAATTTTGATTTTTTTTTTTCCTCCCCCTCTCTGCCCTGTCTCACTCTTTAGGTGACTTTGTCTCAGACTGCTATGGCTACCACGAGTTTGCGACATAGATCTAAAATCTAAAACAAATCTGTAGAGAGGATAAAAACGGACAAAAAAACTTAGTAGTGTTCCAGCAACATCACGAACACCCTTCATCACCAAGTTCGCAACCCTGGGAATACAGTCACAGCAACCCTTCCACCCTGTCTTGCCAATCCACATATCCTGACACCTCGGGGAGATGTGATGCCACTGAGAGCATGTAGCCATAGTCACCTTCCATTCTGTCAACTCGCACTATGGATGTATCTGGACACCTGGATCTGCCCAAACTGCTGACTGATTTATCGTAGATTGCCTCTAATTGTTGGACTGCGAACAGGGCATTGTTTTTGTTGTAAAACATGCTGCCTAATGGAAGTTGTCAAGACAATGACAGACTGGTTTCTACTGGGCTCTCTCTCTGTACTGTTTACTCAAAACAAAAATACTAAATAATTATTCTGTGAATGGTCTTTATTTCATTACTTTGATGCCTTTCTATCAATCACTTCCAATAATGATCAACCTGTTTTTGTATTTTGTGTTTTGCTTTTGAAAGATTGCCACATTGTTGTTGTAGTATCTGCTGTTTTTGTGTCATATCAGCAACACTGCTAAAGTCATGGCTACTGAATGCATGATGAATACATGATGGTCTTACTTTGACAGTGTTATGTGTTTGCTAGACGCAGTATCACATCTGTGCAACAGCATTAGGCATGGATGAACTGAGGCTGCTGGCACAAACGTTTGCACAAAAAGACTGGCTGAGTTTGATAATCCGTAGTGTGGTTGTGGAGGGAAAAGTTCTTGTTCTAGCTGTTTTTATATGTTTTTGCTTTTTTTAAATAAATGTGATGTCACCATATAATATTGTGCAAGTATCTAGTCTGATTCAATTTCTTGCATGACATAAATGTGTTGTGCAATTATACAGACAAAATACTTGATGCAGTTCATGCAACCAGCAACTCTTGTAATACATTTTGTCGTTGTGCCCATTCTAAGCCTTTTCCGTGCTGTTCTTTCAATTTCCCAGATTACTATAACAATGGTGGCACAAACGGAGGAACGGGGGCATCCAGCACCCCATCGGGTGGCCCTGCAGCCAGCACAGCGCCAGGGTCGGGACAGGGTGCCTACAGCTCATACTACCAGACCGATGGAACCTACACTGCCGCCGCTTCTGCCCCCAAAGCAGCCAATAAGAAACCCCCCTTGCACCAGGGAGGGAAGTCGCCCTTCCCAGGCCCCCCGGGTGTGAGTGGTGGCTCCTCGGGGGGCTACCAGTCCAGCACTCCCTCGGGGCAGGGCTCCTATAACCAGTATGGCCAGGGCTATGGGCAGGCAAAGAAGAATTTCTCCCAGAACCAGGGGGGAGCAGGGGGATACTCCTACAGCACTGCCTACCCCAGCCAGGTGACCGGGGGAGCGGGAGCTAGCCAAGAATACAGCTATGAAGGTGAGTTAAAGAGAAGGCTAATTCTTGTGGTGGTTCTGGTGTAGTTTTGAAATATTATGTTTTGTTTTTTTTAAGCATTTAAATTTCAAATTTTAGATGGAAGTGTTATTTTTGTACGTCATTTTGTAATGTCACCATCTTTCCTCATAGGCTACAACAGCCAGTCCAATTACAGCTCGCAGGGAGGTGGCAACCAGGGTTTTGGCACGGACCAAGCTCAGTACCACAACCCAGTGGGCTATGGCAGAGGGGACCCCAGCATGAATTACCAGTACAGATAGACTGTGTCGCCCCATTTCAACAGCATAGTGACCCTTGATACCATCATCAGCACCAAGCACCCCACATCAGTGTCTCAAGCCTTCTCCAAAGAAAGCGATTGATGGCTAGCCTGTGCTCTATGGCTTTTCCATGTTTGCTTCTTATGTGCTTTTAGGGTTTGTATGTCGCAAATGTGGGCACAAAAAGAAGAGTCTGGACATTTTAGTTGTCAGAGCTGAATTAAGTGGTCTGTTTAAGTGGTCTGGTCAGTGCTTAGTCTTGTGTTTTAGGTTTATTTTTTAACGTATCCCACCAAACCAGTCCCCATTGTTAAAAATGAAAGGTGATGCTGCAAATTACTCACTCACTAGTACGGATTTGTTTTCCTCACTGTAAGGACAGTTGGGTAGCCACAGCTATTATTTTATCCTTGTGCAACCAGTACAAACTGTTGACCACTTGTAGTTTTTGACTACTGAGGATTGTTGTATTTTTTTTGTAATGATACAATAGGCCTGAGACCTGCTTGCTCATCTTTTTTCATTGCTTGTAATGTTGGCTTATTTTGTAATATTTTACCTTGTGTTATTTTACCTTTATAGTTACTTTAACAAATCCTTTTGGAGATTCCTCATTTCTGCTCAATGTAGCTTTCAGATGGGTGGGATCTTTTCTGTTAATGTATAAGAAAGTGTTTGTATCAATAAAGGATTTTTATTTTAAACAAAAGACCTTTTACTTTGAATTTTGAGAGCAATTTGGTGCTCTTGAATTGCTTGAAAACATTTTCCATCCAATCTTCCAGTTTTCACCACCACTCCATTCTGGGCAACTGTCCAGAAAGCTTCTGTCAAGACCAGTGGATTGATTAGTTTCACTCACAATTTTGACCAAACTTGGCAGATTGATGTATCTCACCACTGTTAGTGGTTATTAGTACTATTAAAAGTATTAACTGTAGTAGTAGTGCTAGTAGTATTAAAAGCTGAAGTAGTAGTAGCTTACTTTACTAGTAGCTTTGGTGTATTTGCTAAAGCAAGCACACTAAAAATGACAGCTATGTACTAGTAGCTTTAGTGATTCTGGTAAAGAGTCACATTCATGAGGGAAGGCTTGAAATCTGGGATTCACTTTTGAGAATTTACTTTTGTGATACACAGTGACGGTTGGTGCATTTTTCTCCAGGGGGGGCTATACCATAAATCCAGCAAACATGTACTAAGGTATCATCAGTGTATTTAAATAAATGAAAAGGCCTTTATTTGTATTTGCTGAGCTGAATGAACATTTGTTGTAATGAAACGTGCTTACGGTAAGTTAAGGTACTTCAATTAGTGCAAATTCTTTATAATAATTATCTTTTATACTACAATATGTAATGGTGAAAGTAACCGAAAAGTGCCTCAATAAGTGCAAAAGAAATCTGACAACACAAAACCCTGAGACAATGGCTGAAAATTATGAACACAATAAGACCTAATATAAAATAACATTTAAGAAAAATATAAATGAATACGGTATTACATTTGAAATACCCAGTGCCATCAAAAAGCTGAGTGAAGTGGCTCAAAGCCATATGACTTTTCACCTTGTGGCTTAAAATTTTTGTACATAAATGTTGCCCTTCTCTCCTTGAGAGATGCACATTTCTCAATGACTCTATGGCACCACAGAACTTGACACTTGTTTATTATTTTAGACAGGACGTGTCTGTTTTTGTCAACCTCTTCATTATGCTCATGGATCCCTGTCCTGTAGCCTTCATCAAGCTGAGCAGCTACGTTTACTTTCCTAAACATTTGCTTTTGTTTTTTCTGATATGTGGTTTAAATCATTCAAACCTGTCTGAATCCATGCTGAGCCAAGCCTTCCTACTAAACCAGCTACTTGTTGTATATATCATATATCATTAATTACAGTAACCGCCACCATATCTTTGACATCCAGACTGTGTGTGTGTGTGTGTGTCTATAGAAAGTCACTGAGACAAATCAATTGAATTTGATTCAACCTTAAATGTATATTATATTAATTGACATGGTGTTTGAGGATGAGGGAAGAAGAGGGTATGTTCTGTTTCACTTGTTACTTCTTTCTCTACTTTCATGGTTACACTTTTCTGCTCTGATCATAAAAAGTTTTTCAGATCAGATTACTTTGGTTACACATTGGATCTAAAAAATACCCTCCATGCATTAATGATTTCAATTTGTATTTGCGTTTCCAGTTTCTCCTCTCCAGCTCTTTACAGCGCTCATATAGACATTGTGGATAGATTTCACCCTGAGTATATAGACCTCACGTAGCCTGAACACATGTGAATCTGTTTTTTCTGGGTCCTGACATGACAATAGAGATCACACTTGAACAACTGTGGTACAGTATCTGTTAGTGGAGGTACAACATTTTAAATACTTAAATACTTCCTCATACTAAAGTAAATTAAAAATGGTGACTCAGATGTTACAGAGGTGCATTTAAGGATACAAAACCACCTCCTCCACATGAGTTTGCTACCTTATCACACAACACGTGTGTGTGTGCGTGCAAGGGAGATTGTTTGCAGCTCAGAAACCACACCTCCGTACCTCCCCTCTCCCCCCACTGAAGCCGCCCATAAAAAACACACACACACACACACACACACACACACAAGCTTCGACACTGTCACATCTGTTGCTGCAGTCTTACCACCGGCACAAAGGTCAAAAAAAAAAAGATACTTAAAAAAATGTGAGTATATTTAAAGTATATTTGAATGTGTCTTTGTGTGTGTGTGTGTGTGTGTGTGTGTGTGTGTGTGAGTGCAGAAAGAGAGATTTAAATGTCTTTAAAAAATATAGTAGTAGTAGTACTAGCTAAGTCAGTTTTTTACTTTTTGTTTTTGCTTTATTAAATCAGATTCATCACAAATGACTCTCTTCTTTTAATGCAGATTAAAACTCTGCAGTTCAACTCTGTATTTTAAAGTCAAAGTAAAGCATCTTACTTTCACTTTAAAATACAGAGTTGAACTCATGTAACCCTGCTACAGCGTAACTCACGACACTGCATGGAGAGAGTGGACTTACTGATTCATTATGGATGTGTGTAATGCAAGTAGGATACATCCAAGTGTTAAACTGAGGTCGGATCGGAGGCTAATGGAGTCCTTGCACACTTTTCATTCTGCGAGGGGACGACTGTCTTTTTGCCCCCACACACTTTTGTCATCTAGGATGTTTGGCCCCAATAAATATGGCTAGAATCTAATAAATAACACAAAGATTATTGTTAAAAAGGCCATAGAAATGTTTTATTACTTAAATAAACAGTAACAGGAGTCAGAAAAGAACAGAAATCATATGTGAGCCAAAGGTGACGTCATCCCCTCCTGGCTCTGGTCCACCGCCGTCTATTCAAGTAGATTGCAGATTACTTGATATAAACAAACAGTCCAGTTCCCATTCTGAAATATGTTATAGAGCAAACTGATATTTATAACTCAGCCTGATTTCGCAGGAGTTCAACCCATAGAAGTTATGATTAATCGTATTTATGTTTCCCACACTAAACTACCGGACATCTAGTTCTATACAAACAAGGTGATCTTGGTTAGCGTCTGCTTCGGCTCCCTGTAGGCTCTCTAGGTAGCAAGACTGCAAGGGAAGGTAGGGTTTTGCAAGTACAGTGATTGAAGTTGCATTATTGTACCTTAATAACAGCCTCACTGGTCTTTCAACAGAAATCTTGGACACAATAAACAGCCTTGATATCAGTTAACGTCGCCACTGTAGCACGTTGGAGCTACTCCATCAAAGTGAGAAGGAAATTATGGCACTTTGTCTGAAAGTATGCACACAGGTAAGATTTTTACCTCTAGTTTAGATTTTTAGATATAAAAAGTACGAGTCAACATCCAATAACATGTTTCAGTCAAAATAGGGGGGAGATGGCAGAAAAGCGATCTACATAGGTTCTACATAGAATTACACCCCGGGCGAGACCCCCTCCGAGCGCTCCCCCCCCCCCCCCCCCGAAATAAAAAAAACCCCCACAAAATTCTGCACAAACAGTCATGTTTTATTATAACAATATAAGTGATAACACACTTAAGAGAATCAATGAACACAATTCTGCACAAAACAGTATAAGTTATCAGAACTTAAATAAACACTATACACAATAAACACTATATACAAATAAACACTATACACTATACACTATACACTATATACATAAAAGTGGCAAAATATATACAATCAGATATATAAAAATGTAACAAGAGCAGAGATACAATAATATAAAATATTAAGAATAATATACAAATAAAATACAGAATAAATATTCTAAATAGCACAAATGTAAAAATACACTAAAGAAAATCTGTGACATTATGATGCTGGCTAGGGTATATCCTGTAGCATTAAACAAATACATTTTACAAACACACACACACAAATTCTTGAGGCATAAAAAAATGACTTGTAGATTTTCCTCATTGATATATTGCACAGACCCAATTAAATTTCCTGTTCCACAACAACTCATTTCTGGAGTCTAAGCGATGCTTCTGAACCCCCAATAGAAAACAGGCCAACAACTAACTAGATACTGCAGTAGTAATGATTGCATTTTTTTTTTAACTTACTAGAATTATACTGTGCCTGTGACATTGTGTAAAGCCAAAGACTTTACACAATGTAAAGCCAAAGACTTGAGTCGCCCAAGTCAAAAGTTGCGCTAAACAGCAATAATTTGAACTGAAATTATTAATGGTGCTTTGCAAAATGAGATTTTTGACATGCTGTCTTCATATTTGCAAATTTCCAAGACTGGATCGAAATTATGCAGCTGTGAAAATCTGCCAGGAGTTGGAGTCAGCGCTCACGTCCAGCCCTTGTCACCTGCGAGAGCTGGACCTGAATTACAACAATTTAAATGACTCAGACATGAAGATGCTCTCTGCTGGACTGATGAGTACAAACTGTAGACTGGAGGCACTGAGGTAAAATACCTCACTTCAAATAAAAGACATATAATTGACATATAATAATACATTTCATCAGGATTGGTGGCACGATCAAATCGTAGATTTTCCACGACAAAGAAGTGCTTTTTAATTAAGTTAAACCTTTCGTATAATGTTAAAGATATGAAATCCCCACATCTGTCATTCAGACTCAGTCACAACAACCTCAGTGAAACAGGTTGTGAGATGTTGGCCTCAGCGCTCAGCTCCAACCCTTCCCCGCTGAGAGAACTGGACCTGAGTTACAACGACCTGCAGGACTCAGGAGTGAAGCTGCTTTGTGGAGGGCTGACGAGTCCACACGGTCAGCTGAAAACACTTCGGTCAGTGTAACAATGTAGCTCCTATTCACTTTTGTGAATGACTATTGTGATTCTGGGGATGGGAAACTTAAATGCTTGTGTTAAAGGAATTGTTCCCATCAAATTCCTTCCTTTCAGTTATTCCTTATCCCAAGGTCTGGGAATACTCTGTTGGTCGGAGGGTGTCCAGGTGTCCATTTACAGTTGTAAACCAGCTGAACCAATCAATTACGTCAGTACAGACATTTGTCAGGCATACATGGTTTCAAAGCAAATTTCAAAAAGTCAGACGAAAGGCTATGAGACCAGCAAGGCCAGCAATTTAGGTATCAAGCAGGATTCGGTTACCAATTCAATATTGTGTATGTCTTTTTTATTGGTTAGGGATTCTGCAGCTCAGTTGGTAGGTGTGGCACTTACACATCTGAAACTGGTGGGTCACAGGTCTGATCTCCACAGCAGCCAAATGTCCAACCTTCACGTGTCATGTTGAAGTGCCCTTGAGCAAGACACTGGATCCCTACTTCCTCACTCAGAGTCAAATCAAATCACATTTATTTGTGTAGCCCTTAATCACCGTTACAGCCTCAAAGGGTTTCACAGTGCCCAAAGTGTGAAAACAATCAATGGTTAGTACACGACATCCCCCAGCCTTGGACCCTCACAGAGGACAAGGACAACTCCCAAAAAACCTTGGGAGGGTCTACTCAGAGAGGGATCCCCCTACCAGGATGGTCGGACGTGCAATAGATGCTACGTTTGGGCAAGCAGCGTATACACAATGCTTAAAAGTTTATTTAGGTAGGAAATCCAGATCTGATGTAGAGCATCACAGCAAACAGCAGCTCAGTCAGCGTCATCGCAGGACTAGGGTACCACTCAGACGCCAACTCTGCCGAGCTGCAGCCTGGAACAGATAGGAGACACACCCACACACACTCTCACTCACAGACAACATGACCAGCATCAGTGGGCAGGAGCAGGTAGACCAGGAGAATAGGGCATGTAGGCAGGATGCTAGTATCCATCGGCAGGAACCTGAGCTAGGGTGAGCTAACTGGTCTAACCTGGCTGTCTGATTGAGGCAGGCAGCCTGTTCCAGAGATGGGGAGCCCGGTAAGAAAAGGCTCTGTTACCTGCAGTTTTCTTTGTTAAAGTTGTAATGAAACATCTTCTGATGCTAAGCTAGGGCACATCATCAGTGATGTAACCTGGGGTCCTCGGGTCTTTCAACATCAGACACCCTCATTCAGGTGACCTGTCAGGTCTAAGGGTGGTCTTGGCGACATGCTGAGGGAACTTGAGTTGCCTGCCCAAGTCCACTGTCAGCTGCCAGTCCTGTGCAGTGTTGAGAAGCCCTGTTGTTGGGTTGTTTAGGTGTTGTTCTTGGCTTCTCTTCAGCTCTGATGAAGCTGATGGTTTCCTTCATGGGTTTTGACTTCTGGCAGCTGGTGATGGCACTGCAGGTGACCTCTGTGATGGTCTTGAGTACCTGATCGTGCCGCCAGTAGGTAAGCCCGAAAAGAGGACATTCAATAATCAATTCTCGATGATACAAAGGCATGTACTAAAATTTCTGCGACTGCCTTTGTTAGCATGGATCAAATCTTGGCGATATTGCAAAGATGATAAAATGCTGTTTTAGTAGTCTCCTTAATATGCAACTCGAATGAGACGGTAGGGTCGAATAGCTAACAGGAGATCGTTGACCACTCTTGTGAGTGCAAAGATCTAAGTATACTGGTGATCTCATCTCTAAGGACATCATTAGCAGAAAACAGAGAGCTATCAGAAGGGGAGGGATTCTGTGTTAGCTTAGTAACAGTGTTAAATAGAAACTTTGGTATGTTTTTATTTGCACTGATTAACCTAGAGACGTGTGAGGTTTTGGCTGACGAGAGTGCACATTTATAATGTAGCAGGCTATCATTCCAGGCAAGCCGGGAAGACTTCGAGTTTGGTCAATTGCCATTCACAATCAAATTTTCTACAGACTTGTAGAAGTGTCCTTAGTAAACCATGGTGCAAATTTCCTAGCGTGGTGTTTAAATTGTTAAATTGGTCTTGATCACAGCATCACCCTAAATTGTAAGTTGTTTGATTTCTGTAGGCTGTCGTTCTGCAAAGTCTCAGGAGATGGGTGTGCCTCGCTGGCCTCGGCTCTGATGTCTGACCTCTGCAACCTGAGGGAGCTGGACCTGAGCTTCAATCACCCAGCAGACCAAGGAGTCAAGCTGCTCACCGAAAGACTGGAGGATTCAAGCTGCAGTCTGGAGAAACTCAAGTTAGATTTCTCAGTTCCGTGATTAATCCAAGATTTGATTAATTTGGGGAGGTGTCGGGAGTTACTCTTCTTTTTTTTCACCTTCTGTCCCTCTGCTTCTCTCCTACAGTATGGACCATAATGAAGAGTGCTGGCTTGACTTGAAGCTACTGAGACAGTGTAAAAATACAATTACTTCAAATGAAATACTATAACATTGTGAAATGCTGTAATACTGTAAGTTAGGGCACAAACAATCCAGTTTATTAGCCAATACAGATAATAGGCAAGCAGCAAAATAGTGATTACTGTTGAGTCAACGGCCAGAAAGTATTGTAAACGTAAGTGAAGTATTGTAAACAAAAAAATATAAACTATCACTTAATTATTAAGAATTATCACTTTTTTGTGTTTACAAACCTTTTTTTGCATTTTTGGGGGGGGGGGGGGGGGGTTAGAGAGATGAAAGATGAAGAGGTTTGGGTTTTTGTCATAATCAACTATGGTGCAGTATCACAGGGAAATCCATAATGATTGACACACGACTCTCTTCTCTCTCTTGATTGCAGATGCATGTGATCTGACATTGGACCCCAACACAGCAGGCAGGAATATAATATTGCTGGAAGAGAACCAGAAAGCACAGCATGTTGATGAAGAGCAGCCACATCCTGATCATCCAGACAGATTCAAGAAGCGACAGGTGATGTGTAGAGAGGGTCTGACAGGTCGCCATTACTGGGAAGTTGAGTGTCATTCAACTAATGAAGTTGGAGTAGCATACAAAAGTATATCTAGGGAGGAAGATTCACAATTTTCATTGGGGAAAGATGAAACGTGTTGGTCCTTGTGTCTTGACTCGTTTCCGGGTTTTTGTCACAATGATTCATGTGTACATTTTTCCTATAACATGAGCCGAAACGGCAAACTAGGAGTGTATCTGGACTGGCCGGCTGGTATTTTGTCCTTCTACAGGGTCTCTCCTGATACAGTGACCCACCTGTACTCTGTCCATACAGTTTTCACTGAACCACTCTACCCTGCTTTCTCTATGGACTCGTTTGACACAATCTCCCTCTGCAAAATAAAGTAGCCTAAAATCCTCAGAGAACTTCAAAATTAGACCCAAGCTGGTAAATATGTATGGAGCCTCCAGTGGATGTTTGTCTGATCATGTTGTCTGCCATATTGTTGCTTGCTCCCTACTCCCTGCTAATCATCTTCTAGCTAAACATTCTTTGCAAGTTGCAAGATGGTGATAAATACAGGTCTCTCTTGCAGAGGGTGTCTAAGATGAGATACAATAAGATTTAAAGTTTTAACGATGGCCCATGGAGAAACTGGCAAATAGTAAAAGGGTACAGCCAATGAAATTGACAATTGATCACTGCGATATGAAAATATACCATAATATGCTGCATGAAAATGAAAACATGTATTAAAAATATGAAGACAAATGCAATATGTAACAAATGACAACTCAACGACAAATATATGAATATGAATATAGTACTGCTTATACAGTACTGTGCGGAGGCGACAGGACGCCGTTCTGCTAACACTTCACTTTAAAACTTTAGAGAACACATTTGCTCCCTAATCACTCTCTCTGCTCCACCTCTATTTTTAGTGTGTGTGTGTGTGTGTGTGTGTGTGTGTGTGTGTGTGTGTGTGTGTGTGTGTGTGTGTGTGTGTGTGTGTGTGTGTGTGTGTGTGTGTGTGTGTGTGTGTGTGTGTGTGTGTGTGTGTGTGTGTGTGTGTGTGTGTGTGTGTGTGTAAGTGGTCTTAGAAGGCCCATCATTCTGCTATGCTCCTCTACAGGATCCTGTTGGTCGACAAGAGAGAGAGAGAGACACGTAGATTATTGCTAACGCTGGAAACAGACCTTCAATGTGGGTCTAATGACTCCCTTTACACTCACACTAATATCTAACCGGCCCACCACCAATAAATGTTTTCAAATACTGCCATCTACACATGCATGTTCTCGTGAAAGGAAGTTAAAGTTAAAGGAAGTTTTGAGGAGGCCAATGTGCGTTTTGCACATAGCTGCATATTTGTGCATTTCTTTTGTAATAAAAAGTATTTTTGGAACCTTTAGGTGTTTCACTTGTAGGGCGGTGGATTATTGTGCGTGGCCACCAAAGGGCACTCTTATTTTTGTTAATTGATTGTGTGTGTGCAGCTATTGTGTTAGCCCTTTTTGGTTGGTTGGGGCCACCATAGAGCCACGGTTTGTTTTGCCTTTGAAAAGGTAGGAAGTGAAATTCACCCTCTCTTCAACCTTTCCTAAATCAATGTTTTAAAATAGTCATCCATGTAGTTTGTTTCCAAAATATGAATGTTGGGATGTTGATACCTATGAGCAAGTATATTTTGGGTCAACAGATGTTTGTGTGTTTTTGATACTGGATGCTGAACAGAACACAGTTTAATTTTCTTGGTAAAATACCTCACCTCCTTTTTGTTTCTTTGCTGTGTTTTTGTTTATGTGCTTTGCATTGGAGAAACAGCAAAAGTATTGTTGTTAACACAGTTTGTTTTGCCTTTGAAAAGACTACGACGAGAGTCAATGTGTGCTGCTGGCTGTCCTGTTTTGTTGAAAGGATCTAGTAAAGTTTGCTTTAACCCAGAA
This sequence comes from Hoplostethus mediterraneus, assembly GCA_034670385.1. Classification (NCBI taxonomy): domain Eukaryota; kingdom Metazoa; phylum Chordata; class Actinopteri; order Trachichthyiformes; family Trachichthyidae; genus Hoplostethus; species Hoplostethus mediterraneus. Next base: position 3,048,428 of record JAXDDW010000025.1, on the reverse strand, counting down.
GCCTCCTGTCCCCCTTACTCCCACCCAAACCCCAATCACACAACACAACGCAGAGACTAGTTGGGGGCTTGAGATATAGGAGAGAGGGTTACACACCCATCACCTATCACGTCTTTTACCCATCTCCCACATAAACCTGTCACTGTCAGACTTGGCTGCAATCTCTGAGACTCCATTTGTTTAAAACCCACTATATGGACTTCCTGTCTGGGTGTGTGATGTCACTTCCTCTGGCTATTGTTGTGAATTACGCTGTATGTGTTGTGTATGTGCATCTCCTCAGTCACATTTATGGATTGTGCACAAATTGACCCACAATGGAAGACACAAAACCAGCTAGGTCTACTCATACCTACTCAGACACACACACACATATTGACAAACATACAGAAACACACGCACATAGACTACCTGTCAGTAGTGTTGAGTATCCTATACATACTTTGAGTGGCTTGAGTGTCAGCCTGTATAGAGAGGTCCATGTAAAGTCCACATGTATACTGACACAGAATGGAGGGTCACAACCTGTCAGGACTGTATACTGCAGCGTTAGAGAAGTCAGCTGTCCCGTGTGTGTGTGTTGTCTGGTTTAGTACAACTATATACACGCACACACACACACACACACACACACACGGGAGGCATCCGACCTCAAACACCTGCTGTGCTGGCTCCAGACGCCCCGCTGATCCACTTAACCAAACATCCCGGGACATGGTTTATCCTTGCTGAGCTCTTCTTCCTGTGTCGCCCACCACTCTCTTCACGCTCCGTCCGTCCTTCCTCTCTTCAGCGACTCCCTGTCAGAGTCAAAGAGGGGGTTGTGTTGCAACGGCAGGAGGATGTAAGGGTTGAATTTTTTAAAAGGCCCGAATTAAGCCTGCAATGAGGAAGGTGAATAATTCAACCACCACGCGAGCACTCACACAACACTCACACCAACATTTTGAAAACTCATACATGCACAAAGCACACATATAGTACATATTGTCACAGTCTCAAGTATATACAAAACCACATACATGTACATGGATCTATAGTGTTAAACTGCAACTCAGTTCCTGTGAGTGTTGAAGAAAATACCCACTCATATCCGTATCCATATTGTTATGGAAAACACTGACCGCTTGGTGATGATTCTTGTCTTTCTGGGTCAACTTTGTTGTTTGGTTGGTGTATTCTTCTCATTCCCACTAACAACTGGCCAAATGTAGCTGATGTGACGTCACGTTGAGATATTTCCAGTGCGGCTACACTGGAGTTTGTGATGCCAATTCCTCGACAGCACCCTCAACAGACCAGAATGCATTGCAGCCCCAAGACATTTTGAGTAAGGGGTGGTCGCTTTTTCCCACGGCCCATATATGGGGGCTGTTGAATGTGATTCTGGGAAATGTAGGAAATCACTCAACAAGGCAGGTTGAGGGAAAGTGTGCATACCAAAAATGAACAAAACAACTCCAGGGGCCAAATGTATAAAACTGTGTAGATTTAGGTGTAGAAATCTGTGTACGCACAAAACAGGAAACAATGCATACGCTCAGATGTTTAAAACCCCACGTACGTCTGTTCCCACGTGTTTTTTCCTCATACATCTCAATCATCCTGAAATTGTGCGCACGTGCACGAGCCTTCTAACCATGCCCACAATTTACTATAAATGGCTTCCAACACCCCCCCAATTGCCTGGTTTGCATATAAAGGGCCAGCATTTAGTTTAGTTTTGAGGACAAATGGCGGAAGCATTTAAGAAGCAATAGAAGAAGAAGAAACACAATTTTACCGACTGTGCACTTGAAATAATGGTTCAATTCAATTCAATTCAGCTTTATTGCAGACACACCAGTGGGTCCATAGAAAAACAAATATACATAAAATACACATACGAGACACAACAGAACATACTCAAGACAAACTTTACAGAGGACAGATGTAAGAACATCACAAACATATCATTAAAAGGCTCTTACGCCAATGATTTCTCAGTCTAGACTTGTATCTGAGACAGCTCATACTAGGATTACTTAAAACCTCAATGATGCAGTTATCTGACTCATCCAAGCGGCACATAAAGTTATGCATGGAGTGCCTTAGGAGGGCCTCACATGTGGGCACACCATTGGACACGAATAGTTGGCTGGCACTATGCCATCTAGGTACCTGGAGCAGCAGCCTCATGGCATCATTATAGGCCACCTTTAGCTTCTGAAAGCTGCTTTTCCTATAGGAACACCAGAGGTAAGCTGTGTACATAGGTGTACAAAAAGCTTTAAATAGTGCACATTTGACCTGGTCAGAGCACATACTGAACTTACGTATGAGCATGTTAGCCTGAGCATATAGTCTACAACATTGTCTATAGATATCTCTAACATCATAGAGGTCATCAGAAAAGACATGTCCCAGGTATTTGATTTCCTGGCAAGTTTTAAGAGGAGAATCACAGAGGTCAAAGACAGGGAAAACTAGTTTCCTGTCCTCTCTAGTTCTTGCTATCATTATCATGCTCTTCTTTGCATTATACTTAATGTCATACTCTTCACCATAGTGGGAGCACACCCTCAATAATTGCTGCAGCCCTGCACTATAAGGGCTAATGATAACCAGGTCATCTGCATACATAAGATGGATCAAAATGACAGAAGAAAAGGCATATTATTTGGAAGCCTAAGCTCTGGCATTACCAACCAAATGAAACAAGTTGAATGGCAGAAAGTAACCGAAACCATCTCCCTTTTAAAAGCCCAATGCAACACTCTACCACAGAGCCACATTACAGCACGTCTGTTGTGGCTCTGGGGGTTTGTAAATGGCATAACCATGGCTTCAATGCATACCCATTGTCACCTGAGGGTATAAAATATTATATACATAAACAATATTATATACACATATTACATTTGGGAAACCAGACATCGCTGCAAATTGCATTTTGTTAGCCTGTTCAGCTGCTGTGTGGGAACCTGATGTATCTATTACTCAAAGAAATGATGCCACCCCACAGCATGGACATGACCCGGCTCAGGGCAGCTCAGGATATCCCTGATCTGTCCGCAAGCTCCCTCTGAAACGTCCCTGTCGCTAAAAACCCAATTGTTGTCAATACCTGTAGATGGAGGGGGATGGCAGGGTTTCTCCGAGAGTGCCGTTCCAACACAGGGCCCAGTTCAGCACACAATTTGAAGAGAACAGCTCTTGGAAATCCGTACGGAAAAGACTCGTTCTCGCCTAAATTGCGCAATAGGAAGATCTTCCAGCAAGCCAAAGCAGCCATTGTATCATTTGGCACAGCCATTACGCTCGGCTAGTGTAGGTTATTCTTACTCCCCAATAATACAGAATAAAAATTTGTATTTATATAAAGATCATGTATTTATTTGTTTATTCATATAAAGAGCATTATCATTATAATTATTATAAAGCATAGTGACAAACATATTTACTCACGATAGAACGAAGTGAAGGCTTGTCAAAAAAAGGCTGTTAAGCACTCACACATCACTATGTAATCATAGTGAAGGTTTTTTTAAACTATAGATTACATCCTAACACAATGGAAAGTTATCAAAACTACACTTTCATAGTAGCTTCTCCAACGCTATTTACGGTAATCCATAAATATTTCTCGTCTGCTACTCGGATGTTTTTCTCTAAAAAAAACCTTTAATTTTCGATGTCCAATATATCGTCAATTACAAGACAATAAATACGTGCGTAGTATTTTTAGATTTTTGTTTTTTTAAAGATTGAAAAAATTATGAAAACCGTCGGCCTGTTGGAGCGCGCGTCACTTCCGGTCTCTTTCAGCTAAGCAGGACTCAAGCATGGCTGACACCGGTGTAGTAGAGACGCTTCTACGGCGGATTGAGAAGGTGGATGATGGCGTCGACAGTCTAGATATTGCCGCCAGTCTCGGGGTGGACCACCAAGTCATCGTCGGAGCTGTGAAGAGTCTGCAGGCCCTTGGGGATGTGAGTTTACCGGGTTGAAGCGCAGCGGAAGTCAGAGTTACCATCAACAGTGTTCATTCAGTGTGACTGATGCAATAAGGACGTTAACAGTCAGGAACGGTCTGCCAGTTCGACTCCAAACAAACTAACTACAATTTACATTGTTAAAATGCCTCATTTTGCAGCAACACTTTCAGCTGACCAATTAGAGACCTGGTTGTTTGTTTCCTGCTGTACAGGTAATATCAGCTGAGCTGCGTTCCTCGAAGCACTGGGAGCTGTCAGGGGAGGGCAGTGAGATAGCTGAGCAGGGCAGCCATGAGGCCCGAGTCTTCAGCTCCATCCCACCTGAGGGCTTGCCCCAGAATGAACTCATGGTGAGTGCAAGTGTAACAGATTGTGTAACTGTCTACCACACAGGGATTCAAACCCCTCCAAGAAATGAACATTCATTGTGGTTACTTGCATCACATACATTGTCATAACACTTTACAACTAATTGTGATATTCTTGTACCTTTGCATCTGTTTCTGTGTAGAAACTAGCCTTTGGGAAGGTTGGCTTCAGCAAAGCCATGTCCAACAAGTGGATCCGTGTGGACAAGGGACATGAGGGTGGCCCCAGGATATTCAAGACTGTATGTGTTCCTTTTACCAACCTTTTAACATTGCCCGTTATGATGCTCACAGTATTTGTCCCCAGTCTAAAAAGGTGTGTGTTTGTCCTCAGGTGGAGAGCATAGAAGATCAGGTTAGAGAGAAGCTGCTGCTGTTGCAGAAAGGCCAGGCATCTCAGTTGGAGGAAAAGGAGAAGAATGAGCTGAAGAAGAGAAAACTGCTCTCTGAAGTGTAAGAGCCACATATTCATAACATATCAGAATAGGAATGCTTGGGAGCCCAGTTGAGTTAAAACAAATGCAAAACAGCTGTAGAGGGGGGCATGAAACTGCTGAACTAAAACCAGTTTGCTTTCTTAAATTGTGAATCTTATATGATCACGTCCTGATCAATGAACAGTAATCAGTACTCCCTTTTAGAGCCTTTATAAATATGAGCCATGCATGTTCTAGCCTATACGTACCTATGGTGATCAAGGATTTCAGAGTAGAAGGGCTGATTTTAATACTACTACTCTGGACCCCTTTGACATCTATGCATGATTTGAATGAGTAAAACTATGTTTGATAATAAAGTGGTACACATTGCGAACAAACCAACAAGTACACAGAGCCTGGCTCTTATTATAGAGGTGCTTCCAAGCACCAAATACACAGGTCAGGTCCTTGTTTTTATGCTTATTCATGTCTACCAGTAGATGGCAATAGATGGTTTATTGTGGCAGCATAGGGTGGGTTAGTGCCCTCCATAAATCAGTGTGAGGTTAGGATTTAATTTGATATTGATAGAGGTTAATTTGCAAAAGAGAATAGGCTGTTTTGATACACCTCGCACCTCACCAATTACTTTCTAACTCTTTTTGACCAAAATACAGATCTGCTTTACAGATTAATGTTGAGTGTTTACAGACAAAACAGCATTTGTGCTCTTGTCACTCTTAATTTTAGAGTGAACAAATGTATTCAATTAGTAAAATGCAAATAAAGCCATTAATCGGGTTAGTGTTGTCACCATGGTTCAACCCACCTAACGCTACCAACGACTATAATTGACTTCTTAATATTAGATGTATAATCAGAGTCAGTTATATTATAATATACCAAATCAATTCTGTCCACCTTTATATCTCTCTGTGGTTGTATGAGGTAATTGTGATTTGTGTGTTGTGTTCAGGACAGTGAAATCCTACTGGATCACTAAGGGCAGCTCCTTCAGCACCACCGTCACCAAACAGGAGACAGAGCTTACTCCAGAGATGATAGCCAGGTGAGTCCAGGGCTCAGATTCCCAGAAGAATCTAAGCATCGGGATTATCTTTGCATGTGGTCTTGGTTCTAAAAGTAGAGCTGGGAGACCTGCCTCTCTTTTGACTTCTGCCCCACATCTCCCCTCTGAGCTCAACCCGCTGCTGCAAAGAAGTGATCTACTATAAACTCATCTGCTTGGTGTTTGTGTGACAGCACTGGGTATGAGCTACAGTCTATACTGGTTTAAATCTATACGATACTTCATGATGTCTGCTGATTACAGAGCCTAGACATATGGAGCAGTTGTCCAGTCTGCCTTCCTCTGTCAGTCAGTGACGATGTGTAGGGCTTCAGACATTGGACACATAGAAGCCTCACCCATTAAAGGGGACAAGTCCAAAGACAAGGACTTTATCCTAAAGGCAGGGTGGGACAAATAAGGATTACCAAAAAGACAACATATATATGGCATGTTAGTCTAAGTCAAAGCTACAGTTAATCCATTCCTGTTTTTCCATAATTTTCCCTTCCTCCCTTAACAACTCTATTCTACCCACAACCTGATTTGTTTCCTGTGTGCTGTGTTGCAGTGGTAGCTGGAAAGACCTGAAATTTAAGCCCTATAACTTTGAGGCCATGGGCGTGGCCCCGGAGTCTGGCCACCTGCACCCTCTGATGAAGGTGCGAACACAGTTCAGGCAGATCTTCCTGGAGATGGGGTGAGTAGCTGTAAAGAACACAGCGGACAGTACTGTCAGTACTCACTCCTTCCACATCAGACGCACAGCATGAACCCTGTTCTCTGTAGTTTCACCGAGATGCCGACCAACAACTTCATAGAGAGCTCCTTCTGGAACTTTGACTCCCTGTTCCAGCCCCAGCAGCATCCAGCCAGAGACCAGCACGACACCTTCTTCCTGTCTGGTGAGTGTGTGTGAGTCGTTTTGTGCGTGAACTCCAATTGCACTTAGTTGTGTCGTTGTTCACTCATGATTTATTATTGTTTTTCCAGAGCCAGCTCTTGCCCGGGAGTTCCCGCAGGACTACCTGGAGAGAGTGAAGAAGGTTCACTCAGAGGGAGGCTTTGGTTCACAAGGGTGAGACATAAGGAGGCGTATTCTACACATACTGAATACCTTTTCAACACGCTCCGAGCAGTTATGTGTTGCATAACAGTAGCTTGTCATGATAAATGAATAGATTAAAAAAAAAACAGTTGGATGTGGATACTGGGGAACATTATTACAATGTCCTCGTGAAAATGGCGCACACAATAAATGTCACAGCAAATTTAGGATGTGTGTTTCTTTTTCTGTAGTTTGTCATTGCCCATAGTCGGCACCTGTTTGGATGTGCGTACGAGTAGCTTGATATTTTTGCTGGTGTCTCCTCTTCACAACAGCCATAAGACAATAATCCCCAATAACCTGCTGTCTCCCAGTTGTTGGTGCTTAAATGAAGACTCTTACTTGTCTGTTTATCTGCAGGTACAAATATGACTGGAAGATAGAGGAGGCTCAGAAGAACATCCTCCGCACACACACTACAGCTGTCAGCGCACGCATGTTGTATAAACTTGCACAGCAGGTGAGTCTTTCACACACACACTTTCAAATCTTCATGAAATAATGGCGATCTGCAGAAGCAGTGCCTATAGAGGCTTTGCAGTTGTGTCATAAATAACCAGGCAAGAAAGAGAGATGCCTGTATTGTTTCTGTGTTCCTGTCGATCCATTCAGTAACATTCAAAGTAAAAACAGATGGTTGTGTAAAAATTCAGGAAACACTACCCTGACCCTTCCTCTTAGCCTTGCCTATTTGTCGTCAATTATGTGTCTGAGCTCTTGTTTATTGGCTCTTGTTTATTTGATTCACTTATTTGTCTCATTTGTTTAAGATAAAGTAGGTTGCTAACTTATTGCACTCTTACCTTAACACTACTTATGCTCTTAGTTGCTTATTTAGGAAGGAAATGCACTTACAATTTCTGGTGACTAGTAGTTCTCTTGCCTACCTATGTTGAATACACTTATTGTAAGTCGCTTTGGATAAAAGCGTCTGCTAAATGACTGTAATGTAATGTAAAAATAAAAACTCTTGTCTTATGCCCTTCCCAGATATGTTTACAACAAAATAGCGATGGTTAACTGACCAGATACTATAATTTGCTAACTGATAAGATGACATTATTACATTATCTAAACACAAAATAAGTCTGATCTGTTCCAAGTCAAAAGCAGCACAGAAATTAACCATATCTATTAAATTCTGTTGAGACAGCCAAGTGTTACGTTCAGAAACACAATCAGCTGTTCTCATCCACTGCTGCCCAACAGCTGAGGACCTCCACTATGGCCGCTAGAGGCTGCACACCGTCTCCTGAAAGCCCTGTGTTGTACACGCGTCGTCATTAATCATGAAACTTGTCTCCCTCTCATCTCTCCACCCACCCGCCAGGAAAAGTTCACCCCGGTCAAGTACTTCTCCATTGACAGAGTGTTCAGGAATGAGACCTTGGATGCCACCCACCTGGCCGAGTTCCACCAGATAGAGGGGGTGGTGGCCGACTACGGGCTCACACTGGGAGACCTCATGGGCATCTTGCATCAGTTCTTCACCAAACTAGGTGAGGGGAGGGATCTATGGCAGTACATGACTGACGGTTTATTGTGAACCTTACTTTTATATATTATGAACTACCATGTTAGAAGGCCTGTGTATCAATTCAGTTCAGTTTTATTTCCCCATGAGGGGAAATTCTCCTTGCAGCCAAATGCATAAAAACATATAACTACACAAAGGTTCCTCACCCTGTTAGACTCTAAACTTTCTGCCAGAGGGGAAGAAAGTCAAATTCCCCATAAAGGGGATGATGTTCTCATCTGTACAATCTTGTTTTGTAGAGTTTGACACGTTTTATTGATTGTAATATCCATTTTCTAACCTGACACTATACACTGCTGCAGAATCAAAGTATTTTTAACAGAGTGCTGTATAAAAAGAGACTCCTCTTATTACTATCATCTGTAGTGGTTTGTGAGCCACAATAATCTGACCTGTCTGGCTTCTTTCATAGGAATTACCAAACTCCGCTTCAAGCCTGCCTACAACCCTTACACAGAGCCCAGCATGGAGGTCTTCAGCTACCACGAAGGTACGGTACAGCTCCTCTACATGTCCAGTACCATGGGTCGGATGATGGAGTTGGCTGGTGTCTGTCTGCAAGATAGCTTGAATGTAGTTCATCTTATTTACCACGACTCTCTCCTCTCTTTCTTGTACATTGATATGAATAGGTTAATGACAAAAACTAAGCTTTAAAAAAAACAAGGTTGAAACGATTCATCTCTCTCTCTGTTCCCTGCCTGTACAGGGCTAAAGAAGTGGGTGGAAGTTGGAAACTCGGGGGTCTTCAGACCAGAGATGCTGCTGCCCATGGGTCTTCCTGAGGATGTGTCCGTCATTGCCTGGGGGCTGTCTCTGGAGAGGTGAAACACACACACACACACACGCACACACACACACGCACACAGTTTTGGTTAAAGGGCAGGTTGCTTAGCTAAAAATGTATTTCTGGTTATATTTGTTTTTGTTGGTTTTTATGTTTGTTTTTATTTTATTTATAAGTCCTCTTGCAGCAATGGCTCTGTTATGGGTGTATTGCATGAATTCAGAGCCTTCTCCTCTCTCCTCCAGGCCCACCATGATTAAATATGGCATCAACAACATCAGAGAGCTGGTGGGACACAAGGTGAACCTACAGATGGTCTACGACAGCCCCATATGTCGACTGGACTCTTGAATCCTGCTCAGCCATATATTTTGGATGGACCTACCTTTACCATGTAACATTTTGTACACAACTATGTCCCACATGAGGAACCCGTCCACTCTCTGGTTACAATATGGACTCCCTTAATACCCATTTATCCTTAATCCAAGTTTGGCCACGGACTGCCAGTTAGGCCGATCTGTCTGAAAGAGATAGTGGTGGAAAGAGGACTTGCCTTTTCTCCATTTGGCACCTCAGACAGTCCAGCTGATGCTTGCTATCGGTAAACGGATTACAATGCACAAAGTGTTAATTTATCAAACCGCTGTAACACATTTGGCCAGCTATTGTATGATTATGACACTAGACTGCTGTGCAAAACATCACTGCTGAGGCTGCATGTGAGTCTTGAGTGTGTTACATACCACCAACACCCTTAACAACTATTTTTTTAACAGCCCCTTTGCCCCGGTTACACAAAATGGCTTACTTGTACAGGATAAAACAATAATGTTGGTATTTAACAATGGGCAAATAAAGATTTTTCCAAATACTGACAATGTCTCTGGTGGTTTTTGTTGTCAAGCACTGCTACTACAGGTCAAACCCTTGTTTATGTTGTGGGAGTTTCTATCCATTCTGGGAGACGGTGTGTATAGAGCTCCAGTTTTAACCTGATAACTGGATGATTGTTGTTTATCGAGCTGCATCCTTGCTGTTGATGGGTCTCTGAAGTTTCTGTCATGAAGGAGTGCGGCGTGTGACTGACTTTAATTTAAAGGATTTACGAGTTAGGCTATTTGTGTAATCCCAACGTTTGGGGATTACAATTAACCTCCCTACCCTCTCCCACTAGTAATAGTAGAAGGGGGACTCCCTCTTTCCATGTGTATGCTTGCGTGTGTCTGCACACTATTTTGCTGGTATTTTTGTGTGCAGGACCGATGATCTGGTAGACAGATGGGATGTACACAAAGAGCTAGCGGATAAAGAGGAAACATGGGTAAATCGTTTGTCATCAGTCAGAACATTTAATATAATTTCTACTCCCCGAGGTTTAATTTGATCTGTTATGTTTGTACTCATGATTTGCTACAATGTTAACATAATAGCTGGCACAGACTGCTCTGCCCTCCTGCTTTCACCCGCTCACTAGTTGCACGATCTAGGAGAATGGAAAACGAACCGGAAATATGTTTTTCGCAGTGCACATTTTTTTTTAAGTCACATTTTATCCTCATGTAATGTTTCCTCCCACGTTATTGCTTTTTGAGAACTTCTGTATTCAGTGATCTTAAGACATGCAAGGCCTCATGTCTAGTAGAATAGTGCTCTCTGTGACGCTACCTTCATCACACTAGGTCAGAGGTGCATTTGATTGAAGACATTTCTTTTTAACTTTTTTTAATTGGCTGAGCTCTTGTTACAAGGACTCACCAGAATGTGTCAGCAGATAAACATGAGTTTAACTGTTAACAGTGTATGTACATTTATATTAGTGTAAACTATAGACCCATATTTTATTTGTGGTGGAATTTGAAAGTTGCAAGAGAATCTGTGCATTTTGCAAATATTTATGTTTTGGAGCTTTAATATCTGCATTAAATTGAAAGGGATTTTGAACAGAGCCACACCAGGCGTGCAAAATGAGAATGGCTTTGTGATTTCAAGCATTCTTCATCCCATATTATATAACTTCTAAAGAGCAGAAGCTGCTGTGAGCAGTTAACAAAAGGGAAATTAGCTCACTTTCCTAGTCTGCCACATGCTTGCGTGCTATAAGCTGCGTGGATAGGCTCTGCATGCCAGATAGGGCAATCCATGAGTGAGCGTGACACCTGTTATAATTGCTGCAGGATTAAGTCTTGAATTGGTGGAACCCTGACTTCCTCTTAGGCTAATCCCCCCAGTGTCTAGAAATAACATCTTAAACCAGCCTGTTTGAGGGCCAGGTGGTCGGTTTACTAGTTGGAAGCACCCTTGTTGATGTGCAGACTAAACCACTAACACGTCTGTGTTGCAATTGGAGCGGTTTGCTTGTTTATTTATCAGGTGCAGATATTGGAATAACATGCACCAGTCTTGCTTTACTGTACAAAAAGTATTGTATCTGTGTTCATTTTATACAAATTTGAAGTTTACAGCTGCTTAATATGATTAATAATAATATGAGTTTCTGTTCTTCTGTATCTTCTGTCAACATACACTACACATTGAAAGCAGTAACAAAAGGATAACAGTGATGGCCTCAAATTAACTTTCACAATTAAGACACTTTATCTTAAATAAGGGCAGATGTAAGCGTGTGAGCTCTTGTCATTGGGCAATTTTACATCCCTCAGTTGGTACAACAAGTGGACAAACCCAGTAGCTGGACCTTAATCTTCACTGTCATGCTCCTTTTACAATCATAACTACACATCCACTGATGTGACTCACACTAAACACAGTTCCACTCTCACATTATATTACAGTCCCTTGCTTAGCATTGAATTAAAAATAAATAAATAAATAAATAAATAGTACATATGCTGTACCAACAGTGTATAACATGCAACTTGTAAGTTTGTAATCAAACTTCATCTCACCATTTATGTGACAAAATGGCATTTACAACAACTTTTTACTGAAGCTCGGGTATATGAAGAATATACACCAGTGATTTTTCACGGTAGTCCATTTTCGTATTTCATCCTTTGGCATCCGTTACATAATTCTGAGAAACCTTTTAAAATGTTATGCACAAGAGAGGGACATGGGAGAGTCATTGCATTTGATTTCCCAGCCTCGCTGAAGGTCTGACGGCAATGGAGGGAAATGCAAGCCAGGAGTTAACAACGTGACAACATTTATATGATAACATTTGATCTCACAAATTATATTTTGCTCCATAAACAGGAAACTTCAGTCACGTCAGCGTGTGTTGCAACATTTGCAGTCAGAGCTGAACATACGTAGTGAGGGCCCCTCAACTAAACAGTGGGCAGCCTTAAGTTCCAGCACTTTGTTGCTGTAGTCAACAAGCACAACCACTCCTTCCTCCTCTTCCTCCTCTTCCCCCTCCTCCAAATCAGAACTCTCTTGGGGTACTCATCTCTGCTGGGCTGCTGGGAAGGGCCAGAGAACTGTGGCTGGTGGGGCTGTGTGAGTGCGAGGGGAAGAAGGAGGGCATGTAGGGCATGGCGGCCAGCAGCAGCGGGCTGCTCTGGGGGCATTCGTTGTGGTGCAGGGGGATGATCACATCGTCCTGTTCCCAGACATGGAAGGCATTGGCGTGGGTAAGTGGCAGCACTTGAGGAGGGTGGTTTGGAGCGATGCACTGCAGGTTGTTGTCCTTGTCTTTGTCTTCATCACCAGGTGGACCCAGAAGACAATCTGCATGGGAAACAAGGAAGAGAGACGATTATAGTTTTATTACCATCAATAATAAGGGGATATGAAGTCAGGTATGAAGTTTGGTTTCTATAAAGACATCAGCCTAGTTTAAAATGTGCTGTATATGTGGTCAGACCTACTCTTAAATATGGCTAAAGGTAATTTATAAATACTGTTGCCCTTTCATTTCTATATCGTTATGCACCCAGATGTGCTGTGATGTTGTTTCATTTGTGCATCAAAAAGTAGGCTGCTGAAACAAGAATGATAATCCCTGACATTGTCTCTGTTGTATTGTGACTAATCTGATATATGACTAATGCAATGATGCTGGATGCTGTGAGCCCGATGACTGTAGGTTCCACTCTAAATGTGCTAAACTGGGGGTGGGATTGCCCTTAAATAGAATAAATAAATAGTAATAAAATAAATATAAATAGTAATTATATATTTAAAAGCATTAGCCTATTTAAAGAAGAAGTGTCGAATTAACAGAAGACCATACCTACTATGTCAATGGCCAGGTCTTTGATGAGATGTCCAACAATTGCATAGGCAACTCCAACAACTACCAGTGCAGCCATGAGCAGATACAGCACTGCCTTGGGCAAAGGGATGAGTTCCTTCGCTGCGGGTTTGTACTGCTTGTACAATGGGTCGTCTATCGAAGTGGAGTACGGGAAGGCTTGTGCTTCATCAGTGGAGTTCAAGCCGGTGATATTAAAGCCATTCATGGCTATGGACTATGCGATTATTCCTCCGCCTTGTCTGATCTCTCTTGGTTAAGTTGCACTCTTCCGACACTCAAGACAAGAGAGCGCTATATTCCCTTCTGCAGACGAGAAACGTGAAACGTGCATGTCAAAAGTGAATAAAAACGAGTTTGAGAAACAGTGATTCATCGGAAAGTACTTGCTTACCTTATTTCGCGACTGCAAATCCATCAAAATGTTTGAGTGCATGTTTGTCTTTGGGGTAAAGAACGAGTTTAGCTATTGGGGGTGCCCTGCTTAGCTGCAGAAGAGAAACAGCGAGGGTTGGTGTTAAGGTAAGTCTTAATTAACAGACGGACAAACTTGAGGAGTTTGTGCGTCGCGTAGTTCCCGTCTGCCCGCCTCCGTCTCTGTCCGTGGTGCTGAAACGAAACGCGGAGATTGTCGGGAGTTGTAAACTGTCAGGTCCGCCCACTTGACACCTCGCCCCAAACAAACAACACGCACACGAGCGCGCGCCCTTAATTCTTCTGTTTATAGATTATCCCGAGAAATCGCTCCTTAGACCTGCAAGGAAATAGTTCAATCAAACCCTAATAAGCCTAATAAGAAAATATTATGTCAAAAAACAGCATCAATAAGCCTACTATTGAAGAACATTTACTATTCAAACAAATGCAATTCCTCCCAGGAGCCTTTTAATCCTTTAACTGGAGGTGAAAGTGAACACAGCCACACACACAAACACCCCCCAGTGTCTCTAAAAGATAGGGGGCTAAACACAGATTTTTGACCCTCAAGGCTAAAGTAATAAATGTGAGACTCTTTCAACAGACAAACATATGAATTCAGAATACAGACAAACCAAAAAAGTTTAGTTTTATGTCCAGATTCTAAATCCCAAATGTGCTTTAACCTATCCCACGAAGGGTTTTGCATCACAAATCCCAGATATTTCATCATCTTATATTTAGGTAGATTTGTCACAGGATTAGTGTGTTGGTCCCTGTTAAATGCATTGCATAAAAATATTGTCACTTTATGGTGCAAAGTCCCATCATGAGAATGAATCATTTTGACAGAACCCCAGAACTAAATCATAGAGGTTATAATCCAAATGATTATTTATGATGAAGAGCATCCTAATTATCTGAGTATTAGACTGCCATAGCTGCTGTTTGTGTCAGGATGCGTGTGAGAGAGAGATGAAGGGTGGGGGTTGGGGGGTGCAAGAGCTTTCTTTCTGTTCATTTCATGTCACAAGTAAACCATCCTGTCAGCCTCCATCACCCCATACAGAAAAGACACAGAACACACAGCCTCTCCCATCAACTCATTTGGGGTGCAATTAGTCACAGTGTGTCCGATCTACACATGGCACAAAAGATGAAAGACCATTGGTCAAAAAAATGGAAAAGCAATTTCCTTACATAAGACCATGTAGAACACGCCTGAGCATCATGTACAACACGGGATTTGTTGGTTCTTTAATTCCCCCCCCCCCCACACACACACACATATACATACTTCAAAGCGGCAGTGGCAGACATGCAATGAGGCTGGAGAGGATGGAGGTCTTTATCTGTCCAGTGGCCTGCCCACCCCCATATCCCTCATGTGCTGATGGAGTCA
Organism: Hoplostethus mediterraneus; assembly: GCA_034670385.1. Taxonomy (NCBI): domain Eukaryota; kingdom Metazoa; phylum Chordata; class Actinopteri; order Trachichthyiformes; family Trachichthyidae; genus Hoplostethus; species Hoplostethus mediterraneus. The sequence continues at coordinate 3,033,122 of JAXDDW010000025.1, read as the reverse complement.
AAACGGTTAGACAGACTACCCCAGAGATTATCTGTTCAACATTGAGGACGTGTTGTTCTGTGGGGTTCAGCATTCCTTTATTGTCAAGGAGATGAATTGACTGAAGTAGAGAGAGAGAGAATGTCTGAGTGAGAGATGATAGGAAAATGTGTGCATGTGAATTTATTTTGAAGCCAGAGGAAATGACTGTGTGCTTGTGTGTGTCCATTTGTGAATGGTTGAGTTCAGGCAAAAATTCCTAATCCAATCATTATTTCCCATAACAATGCTTATATTCAGATGTTCAGTCCCTATAGTGTTACCAAGAGAAGGAACAGTGAGGACACTGAGGGACGAAATAATACCTGGGGCTCTGCCAGAACTTATCCTTTGGCGGATGACCCTGCCAAGGACCCAGTCTCCAAAGTTTTTGATGGACTTATTGTAATACAACACCAGTAACACAAGACTGACCCAGACACTTGCGACAAAGTCACTAGCTGATTACAGCACTGACAGAGAACATAAATGCTATAGGTTTTGCATTGGCACTGTGTCCTACAGAGATCCTAGTAGAATAATGTTCTACATGGAGCAAAAGATGCTCCTGTAAACCAGTTGGTGTATCCCTCCTCGTTGGCAGCAGGTAAACATACTAAGCACAAATATACTCTCTCTCTCTCTCTCTCACACACACACACACACACACACACAGAAAGAGAGAGAGAGCACGCGCGCATTTGTGAGCAACTTGTGTTAAACAGAAATGGATGCTTAAACAAAATTATGTGAAGAGATGAAAATGTATACTTCTGATTCTAAAACAGATGGGTGTTGTAGAAACAAAGTTTTGTAGGCACAGTTCAATATCAAACTGTCATCTTTAGTTGTTTAGTTTAGTTTATCTCTGCGAACCTTTTGCTGTCGTAACTGTAGCTAGCTTAATTTGGCAAAGGTAACGAGCTAACTAGCGTCGGTTGTTAGCTAAAGGTAACGTTTTGGCTTAGTTAAAGTTGACGTTTTGGCGTAAGCTAACTATAAGATGTCGTATTTTAACTGCTAACAATGTGACTAGTGTATGTACATGGATTTTTCATTATTTCATTATAAATGTTATTATAAGTGGTAGGAATTGATGCTCTTTGTGACTTTTCTCTCCAACGTAGAATAAAACGAGGGGTAAAAGTCGACCTGTGGTCCAAATGAATTTATTAGCAATTATTGATTTGTCCCTCCCTTTTATTCTGATTCATGCATAGCGTGTGGGAGTTTTTCTCAAGAAGGACAGACCCCCAGAGCAGACCATGGCACAGTCCTTCCCAGGAAAACCAGCTCCAACCTGCCAGTCCACCCCCAAACCTGGGCACCTCCTGGTGTTGTCCAGCTGGGAAGGTATTTAAATTGATTCAGTCCTAAAATTGTAGGTATTGCACTTCAAACACTATAAGACAAACATCTTGCATCGAAACTGCACCCCCCCCCCTGCTTTGTGTTGTTTGACACACAGGGTCTCTCTGTGTGTCCTCAGGATGTCATGAACCAGACAGGGGAGGACACCTTGTCATTTGTGACCCTTGATGAGGTCCATGGGCAGCACAGGTGCAGAGTTATGTAATCTGAAAGCAAAGTGTAGCCATATGCCATCTGCTGTGTACATTTTACTGACTAATCCGATGTGCTCTTATGTTGTTAAACTGACAAAGTAGGCTAGTGTATTTACCATAGGCTTGTTTTCAAGTACTACTTCTGCTTTGTGATTTAGCCCAAAAAGCACATATTGGATAAGAAAGGTTGTTAAATTCCTCATCACCTAAGACATTGACAATGTTATCACCTATGCCTCTCTAAGGGCCACGATAAACCGTCATACTCAAGTTTTCTTCTTCTATTCTTGGAAGTGAGGAGTCAGGTGTGATCCTGGACATCTTCAGCATCAGTGAGAGAGATGAGTCACTGAGAAGTGAGACACCAACTGAGGAGGCTGCTGAGGCTGCATGCTCTTCCTCTCCTCACAGCTCAAAGATAGAGGAGATTGGCAAAAGTGCTCAAGACCTGATAGAGAGGATCAACCAGAGCCGAGCCATGGACCAAGAAATCATGGCCAGCTTCGAGAACAAACTACTAAGTAAGGTCAGTGTTGTGGTTGTGATAAGGCAGTCAGCCCAATTATCGACCTTAGTAATTTAGTGTGCATTAGGAAATGAATTATCTATGTTAAATACATGGTGAACTAGACTATCATTTTCTGTTTTTGTGTGTGTGAGACACCTCCCTGCACCCATGTGATCTTTACACCTCCACCAGGTGAATGAAGTGTGTCAGCAGGTAAAGGAGCAGATGTTCACCAGCTACGAGGAGCACGGCCGCGGGATGGAGGCCAGTCTCCAGGAGCTGTCTGAGGTGCTGGAGAGGAGCAGCCAGCTCAGCTCAGAGCTGCAGGGGGTCAGCCAGACCCTGTCAGCCCTCAACACAGGTCTACTACAGACACCAGGGCCGTGACCAAAGAGGGTTTGTCAGGTAGAGGCAGGCAGCCATTATGAGCCTCTCTGATTGTTGTCCTGTTTGTAGTTGGAAGTCAGTTCTTTGTAAAATCACTAATGAATATTTTATGTTTGTTTCCATGATGTTTTTAAGCCAACACAAAGCAGACATTCTTTACCACCTCATTTATTGTTACCTGAAAGGTAAAACTGATCCTGGATCAGCATTCCAACTGAGTTCCCTGATGAGTATTATCCAGAACTCTCACGCTCCTGGTTGTTATGTCACAATAGTCATGTCAGTTTGTGTGTTCCTTGTGGAATCTGTGTGTAGTTGAGTTTCCAGTGGAATGTTGGATAATAAGTAATGTTTATTGACTCATCTATTTAGCCCTCTTCAGTGCTTATTTTTATCTTATGCTTTGGCTTTACACCAAGTGGATGTAGAGATTTTGGCACAAGCTTTTGTTCATTATTAAAGCATCAGCTACAAAACTTTTCATGGCAATGTTTGTTGGTTCCTACCGCCCTTTTGCTGCACACATTGCAAACAGTAATATCAGCTTTTATGATATTTTTAGTAACTAAAGCCTTGATTCCCATCTTCTATATTGAAAACTCATGATTATGCCATGAGTTAATACAGTATGAACAGCAAACTGCACTAGAGTGAGATGAGGATTACTAGTAAAATCCTCACTGAACCACCACATGGCAATTGACAAAGCATTGTATTCTGATGAAAACAAGACGATTGACAACTGGTGTTATGTAATGTTAGGTAATGTGAAGGACCTCATGGTACTGGTATAGTCCATGATAAAAGAACATGCCTACATCCATCACATGCCAAAAACCTAACTTCTGTTTATGCCAACATAACATTGTGATGTTTTATCTTATTTTCATAACAATGCACAACCTGGTTCAACACAATTGTCGAGTTTGTTAGGTGTGTGTGTGTGTGTGTGTGAGAGAGAGAGTGAGTGACTGACTTCAACACGATTTCCCTTCATTTCAACACTAAGAATACACAATTTGGCTCAACTTAACTTTTGATAAAACTGCTTCACATAGCAACTCAGGCTCAGAGTTTATGACCTCATATTGTACTGATTTAAACTGATATATAATAAAACCTCAAATGTATCCGCTTCCACTTCAAGATAAAGATGTCAAGATTCAAGAATCATGACATCTTTACCACGATGAAATCACTTGACATAGCAAAAACACAATTTGTGTTTGTCATGCACTCCCCATAACACATTCAGTGAAATAAATTACTCTTAAATCACTCCTAAATCTGTGATCACCAATTGTGTTAAATAAGCTTTTATTAAAAGCTCTGATCAACAACCTTGACCTTTGACAACCCATGCAAAATGATGACATCTGGGGATATAGTCAGTAAAGTGCAAACAGCATTCAGTTTGATAGATTTAACACAGTAATTGAAGGGTGAGCTAAATATGATTCTTTTCTTTTTTTCTTTTACCAATTATCAAATGAAAGAGCATAACCAGATAAAACTGAAAAATAGGTTCAAAGGCAATTCAAATCCAAACAAGTTGGGGGGCTTCAAGCAAAGTTATTTTACTTGAATATATATTGTGTATTGTGGTAGTGTTACATTACTTTGCTTACATCAATAACTGCTGCAAATCTGTACCCACACAATCTCAAACATACCCGTGGATCTTGACCTCATTCAAAACTGTCACTTACAGTCTTACATACTTACAGTCACTAGAGCAAATGACCATGAAATTCTATTGAATGAATGTAACTGCCATTATACACTGGGAAATTGGAAACTAAAAATAAACCATTGCTAGGGTATAGTGACTGAGAGTAGAAAAATAGCTCTCTTTAAAGTTGAAAAATCTACTTTAGAATAATTACACTCCACAAGAGTCCACAAGTTCATTGACAGACTTCCTGTTGAAAACCTGAATGTTATTTCTCTCAAAGCTGTACATATACACATGTAAAGCAAATACATATTCCACAAACTTGAGGGAAAAAAAAACATTTCCATTATGCGGATGGAAATCCATCAAAGTAATCTGAAAGTGGTTTGTGCCAATTACAGAGTTGACAGGAGATTGATTTTTTTGACAGGAGGTTCAGGATGTTAGTTGGATATCTGCAGTAAGAGGCTGGATCTATTTGCCCACAGTGAAGGACTGCAATCCAGTGATGGCTCTGCCCAGAATCAGGGCATGGATGTCATGAGTACCTAGAGGAGGAGATAAACGGTATGGCTCAGGATGAATAGGTACAATACATGTATAGGTGGGACACGTGTGGGTATTCATTGGGATTATGATCTTCTCTTCGTAAGAAAATATTCATCAGTATTATCAATATTCATATTCATCATCAGCTGTGAAGCAATCAAGTTCAAATTAAACTTATAAATGTATATTGGTCCAGATGTTACTGCTAAATATTGCCTCTTTTGATACTCTGCTCAGTTACACTTCAGACAATGTTGACCCCTGCTGGTGAAAATATGGCAGTGAAAATTGTGCCAGTGTCAATTTTCATCCCATGTACCTAAAATAAAATTTAAACACTCCTTCCCCTTTCAGTTTCTACAGATATACTATACTTATATATTCATGTACTTGTTTTGCTTGACTTTGTAAACATGCCTGGACAACATATTCCCTGCACCCTCACCTTCGTAAGTGTTGACAGCTTCCAAGTTCATGACGTGACGGATGATGTGGTACTCGTCAGCGATGCCGTTTCCTCCCAGCATGTCTCTGGCCTGCCTGGCGATGTCCAGCGATTTACCACAGCTGTTCCTCTTCAGCATGGATATCATCTCTGGGGCTGCTCTGGTGAGAAACACATACAGACACAGCAAATGAGACGATGGAAGCTAAGATCCAGGGCTATTACATTCTGAAATAGTTTGGCTGATGTACGTTCCCTCTGGGTCTACTCTGAAGGGACACAGGCATGGTCACAATTTATGAGAAATTATTTTTTTCAGGACAGTAATACTTGAAAAAGTAGATGTTGGTAGGGATTCTCTCCTTGCTCAAGGGCACTTCAGCAGGGCAGATGCTTGCTGTCACTGGGCTTGAACCCAAGCTGTCTGGTTGAAGGATGGTCTCCCTTACTCACTACAGTGATAATTCCATCTAATAGACCTATCTAATCTAATACACGACAGTTAGAAATTCCTACTGTATTTACTTCTTTTCATCGATGAGTCTTCCCAGCTGCAGACAGGATTGTAGGCCAATGGTGATCTCTGTCAGCATGTCAGCCATTTTCTTCTGCATCAGCTGATTCCTGGCCAGTGGCACACCAAACTGGATTCTGTTTTAGAAAGAAGATTAGAAATGTAACCATGATTGATCTGTAATGCATCAAGCAAAACTTTGAGTTACTGAATTCCTTGAGGCCACTAAGCAAAGCAGGTCGGGTGTCAAAAATGTTGAAAATGGCCGTACTCAGACAGACTCTAAATTGAATTTTCATCCAATTCTAAACCATCAAAATTAAATTACTCTGATACCGGAGACACAGGAATGACTCAACACTCTTGTGTGATACAAGCATAGCATAGAAATAATCTAAGGGCCAGCCGTGGGCCCCTGACTTCTCACCTGTCTAGTGTGTACTGACGAGCAGCATGGAAACAGAACTCTGCAGCACCCAGAGCACCCCATGCGATACCGTACCGGGCGTTGTTCAAGCAGCCGAAAGGACCCTGGAACCAGAGAAAGCAGAGGGATGAACAGTTGCTCCTGTGTGAAGTATAGATTTCAAAGTGTTCAATTCTATCTACCGCCTTCATCACAGTTCCATAAATTCATATAAAACTACTTAAATGCAATTGTATTCTACTCTGTGTGCAGTAACCAGTGAGTCAGACTTTATTTCATGTGCATATTATGGACATATAGAACAAACTTTTATGATGACTTGGACATCTATGATAGTTACAATCCACTCCACTCACCGCCAGGCCAGAGACTTTAGGCAGCATGTTCTCTTCAGGAACCTCCACCTCATCCATGATGATCATACCGGTGGCAGATGCCCTCAGGGAAAACTTTCCCTCGATCTTGGGGGTGGAGAAGCCCTTCATGTCGCGCTCTAAGATGAAGCCCCGGACCTTCCCATCGTCACATTTGGCCCAGACTACAGCGATATCTGCTACTGGGGAGTTGGTGATCCTGGTGAAGGTGAAAGCGTAAAAGGAATCAAATGTTATGGAGAGGCCTTTGTGTTATGCAATGTCGTGGTCTGTCTAGTTACACAATAGAGATAATGAACAAAGAATGTATGGTAGTGGATTTTTTTTTCACATTTCAGCATAAAACATGCTGAGGCTGCAGTAAATATACTATAACCTGTAAACCTATAATCTTATGTCTACAGACTAGATGGATAAGACCAAATTCAATCCCTAGACAACCCTTAAGCTCATTCAATACTACAGACATTAGATAAATGTCTCAGGCAGTTTGATGGTTTAACAGTGAAGGGCTCCACCAAGTGGACAAAAAAGTCTTACACAATGGCATGTTGTTTATAAGTCATATGGTGTCCTGGGACACAACAAAAAGCTTGACCTTGAAAATAGAAGTGCTACTCAGAATTTCAAATAATATATTCAATGACAGAAAAAAACATGGGACAAAAACAAAGTAAATAAATAAATGTTTTTGTCATGTACCCTGCAAGTCCTTATAGTTTACACAGAATTCATCAGAGACTTCCAAGGGCAAAATTTCAAAACTAACTAATGAAATATATGCTGGTGTATTTACTGGAAACAAGTGCAACTATTTAATCATGATACAGTTAATTATCGTGGTCTCTATTGTATCTCCCATAGGCACACTGGTCCCATGAATTTGTTTACATTCTTAGGCTCCTGTTATTATGACCATGACCCTGCCGAAAATAGTACTCCTGGGATAAAGGACATCTGAGCACACACAAACATTTCTGCTCTTGCAGTGATGCGTGATAAATAACCTGATTCATAATCTTTTATGTCCTTGCTCAGCTGTCAAGCTTTGAAAAAAAGTATAGTCATATACTCTTCTATCAGAAAGCAAAAGACAGGCCTTTGATTAAGGTAATGTAATAAATAAATAAATAAAAGTGCAAACTCGCTATTAATATCAACTCTCTATTGCTGTATGTTATGAACATAGTGACAGTCTTGGGAGCCAAAGTAGGATAACATTTGAAATCCAGAATGGTTCTCCTTTCAAAGAAACCACTTCTACATTTCTATTAAAGTTAATTATATCCACTACATAAAGAATTCAACTTAATCTGCTCACCAGGTCTTTGAGCCAGTGAGAGTGTAGGTGCGGCTGGATGGATTGTACTTGGCTCTGGTTTCCATACCGCCGGGGTCACTGCCGTGGTTAGGCTCCGTCAAGCCAAAGCAACCCAGGATCTCTCCACTAGCTGGGAGGAGTCAGAGGATTAAGACAGTGATAATAATGCTGGGATAAATCAATAAAGAATAATCAAATAACTTTTTATTGATTAAGTGTAAAGATGAGGTCAATAGGATGTTTCATTATCACTGGGAACAGGGACATAATTCTGTGTGTACTCATGGTTATTGTGAGCAGATAATAATGTCCTCTATATGTTTACGTATATATGTTTACGTTGTTTCTCCTCTCTTTCTCCTTACCCAGTCTGGGGAGGTATTTGTCTTTCTGCTCCTCTGTGCCGTAGGCGTTGATGGGGTGCATGACGAGCGAGGACTGCACACTCATGACGGAGCGGTAGCCGCTGTCCACTCTCTCTACTTCTCTGGCAATCAGGCCGTAAGCCACATAGCTCGTCCCAGCACAGCCATAACCTTTATGACAAAGGGAGACATGGGGAGCCAAAGGGAAAGAAGATTAGAAGTGTCAGCGAAAGCAATATGTGGAGCATGATATGAATTAAAGTTAACCAAGTAAAGTATTATAGGCTCATGTTTTGATGATTTTGGCATGGTACACACAGTCAGAGATTAATCAAAAACAAACAACCATTGAGCCCACAGTGTACAGATGACCAAAGTCCATCCCAGATAGTTATTTAATGCTGGAGGCTGGAGATATTTAGCTGTTTCATAAGAGAAGTATGTTTAAACTTTAAAACCTACAAGAGTATGCTATAGTAAACACAGATCTGTGGTTGATTCTGTTTAGGTCAGCAAAAAGAGATGGAAGGATATATACATGTGGTCTTGCCACTGTAACATACATGTAATGACTAGTGAGCAGTGCACTTGTTAAAGGGACATGGATGTAAAAGAGTTGAGATTGGCTCAGACTCACCTTTAATAGTTGGGCCCAGGACACCCAGCTCTCCCATCTCTGACACAATCTCTCTGTGGAACACTAAAAGAAAATGACATAACAAGCTGTCGGATGTATTAAAGTTCCACCACTGACATTCCATTATTACAGCTTAAGTGCACACGATGAACAAGCCAACAAAAGTGTTAAATAAATAAATAAATATTGCTGCATTCACGTCATATGGGAATAACCGACAGAACAATTTCATGAACTCATGAACAATGTTCAGAAAGTGCAATTAGAATGAAGCCTCTGGACTGGGGAGTACGGCTGTGAAGGCAACATGTAGACTCCATAAAGCTGAATGCAGACTCAAGTAATGAATTGAATGCCCTAGATCCTGCATGCAGGGGGATGAATATGAGTCTCTCATTCTTGCTTACCTTCATTTCTGTTTGCCATCAGGATGCGGGGCATGAGTTTTTCCTGGCAGTAGGTGCGGAAGGAGTCCCTGATCATAATCTCCTCCTCAGTCAGCTGGCCCTCCAGCTCCAGGGCATCACGCCAGTTGAATTGGACTTTGGCTGTCAGACATTTATTAGACAAACAATTAGAAAGCCAACAAACCATACTTAACGATGTGTTTGAGTGTGTGCTTCGATTTCAAATCGTCACTTGGGAGTGTGATTTCAGAAGTTAGCAGACTAACGTTATATCAACACCTACGTGCTTTGGGCTTCTGCTCTGTCTTCTCTGCATCTGTAGAAATACAACCCACATATTAGCCAGTTATTAGAAACGTCCACAGTGTCATCTATTAAGTGTAAAAATGTACATTTTGGTCAATTATAACTTAATAAGATGGATAGTAAGGAAAGAAAACACTATCTTACCCTTAAAACCCTGTTAATAACAACAAAAAATGACATATGCTCTGTTACTAAATCCTCATCAGCCTATATTTTCCTCACTGGTTATAGCTGACCCCAGTGTGACTATGATGGTAACATGTAATGGTAATTACGCAGTCTAGCCGGTGCTGCAGTTCCCTGTGATCTGGAAGCTGAGATGATGACACATCTCTGATGGTTGACTAAGACACGGCACACAGCGCTTCTCAATGCCATGGCGGGGATTATTCTATTAGAATGAAAAGCAAATTGGAAAACATTTTAATCACATTCAAGTTGGTCATCTCAGATCAAGTGGAATCAATAAAAAATTAAACCATAAGCAATGACATGAGCTTTCACGCTCCCCATACAGTAACTACCAACCAGTAATTCCTGTTGAAATGACTTGCTGGACTAGTCATTGTCAAAGAGTCACCCTCTCAGAAGCAACCCTAACCTTACCTTTGAGAAAAGCAACAACTGCTACTGGTTGGTTGGCAAGCTAGGCTAACTCGCTAAGCTATTTAGTCACGTCAGCTTACGTTAGCTAGTCAATTGTCAACGGCAGATAACTTCCGAGCGACCATAACGACATCCTAGACGAGCAGTGTCTTTTGTAAATACTAGAATATGATGATAACTGTAGTAGGAACATTTACCTGTGTTTAATCGTACAATACGTCTGCGTCCTAGCTTCACTTCTCCACCTCTTATGTTGATAGGGCAGAAAGAGTGAACGTCAAAACGGGGATACGTCATCGCGTAAAGCAAACCAACGTGGTTAACTTGTGTCGCCATGTTGAGTGTGGTGAACTATGTACCATGATTAAACAAGTATTGCCTAAATGTCCTTGTACTAATTGAACCTATTGTTTATGTTATTAGACGACACATCTCACATTTATAGATTCTATTGCGGAGGAACTATTTGTTTGTGTCCTTCCGTCATCACTAAAGATGGCTTCTTTTGAAGGCCATTAGAACTAAATTGTGCTAACTGGAAACATTTCTGATTGGCTCATGCGCAGGGGCGTGAAGCTCCACGCCGTTGCTCAGGTTCATCTTTCAGTTCCCAGAATAAATAGACCCCCAATCTTTTGGCGTACCAGACAATAGGTCAAACCTTCTATGAAGTCCTATTTTTTATTATGCTTTGCCCAATATTCCTGTCGGCAGGATGATTTGGCTTATACATTCTTTATCATCATATTGATGTGTTATCATAACAGGGCTGCACAAGCAAGCATTTTCAGGGAGCGTTTTGACTTGTTACGCAAAATATTCCTTGCAGGAGACAGGAGAGAAATTTCCCCACTCATTTCATAATGTTAAGCAATGGTGTACCACCAGGGTGCAGCATTCATTAAGACAAACCCACGTTCCAGTTTGATTGTAGAAATGATAAAATCCAGTTAATTACTTTGGTTTATCTCGTGTAACCAGTTGTGTTGCAGAAGGAGACACATTTGATATTTTGCCTTCTGATGGTATCGTGGTCAAACTGCTCGTGGTTAATGAAATATGGATATCTGCCACTGTCGCACCCCAGCAAGCGTCCTTCACCACTGTCTTTTTTGTTGTTTCAGAACAGTTCAGAATTATACAGCCATGGTACATAATAGGCACATTCTCTCATACACACATTTTGAGTCGCTCTTCTCTATAACAAAGAGGAGAAATCTATCCAAGCAGATCACACAGAGTGGAGAATCAGACTCAGTCATCACCTGTTATAGGTTGAATTATGAATGAATAGATTGCATTTATAATTAATGTTATCTTGAACTTCATTAGACCAAAAACTGTTATGCTTTGTCATTGCTTTGCTGCCACACAGGCCTTTTTAATGGTCTGATGAAAACATATTCAGTCAGCCTAGTGGTACCCTACATTTCCCATGCTGTAGAAAGCCACATACGTACTACAAAACTCCTGTGATTACATTTTTGCATTAGTTTTACAGCCTCTTTATTTTGGGACGGTTTAGATAGTATTATAGTTTGCATCCTCTGTATATTATTGTTGTTTACCAAAATGAGACTTATAACCATAGTCAGCCTATCCCTATGTTCGTAAATGTTAGAAGAAATGAATAGCGTCCCGTTAGAAGGGCTCCGTGAATGCCAAGTCCTGCCCCCGGTCAGTCATTCGCTGGTCTCCTTGTCAACCAGAGTTCGGTGCGTTTTCATTGGTTATTACTCTCCTCCAAAGAATTTCTCTGTAAATGTTGTCAGGACAGTTGAGATTTGGAGCGGACTTCTACCAAGTGTTACAACTGACAGACCCGCAACGCGATAATCTCTGTCAAAACTGGGAGTATGATATAGTCTTCAGTTTTTTATCTCATTTGAACCGGAAGACACACATCCATCATGGAACTGGAGGAGAAGCCGAAATATGGTAATTATTTAAAGCCCAAAACCACCATGCTTCACTTCATCTGCCCTGCGGTATCACAGGCACAGCGACTTAGAGTACTTTCGTTTTTTTATGAAGGAAGATGATACTCAGCACAAGCCTGCAGCTACTTTATCCTGTTTGCGTGCAGGATACAAAATGTTAGTTTTTTTTTATTAGTTTCTCTCGTTGTTGCAAGCTTCCCCTAGCTGGCAATTGAAGAACTGTAGTCCAGTTTCCCTCTCACCTCTAATGATTGGGAACTTCTGCATATCCACACCTAAATATTTGCCTGTAGAGTAGTGAATTGTGAATAGTGCTGTCCAGTACATATACCGTGCAGAAACCTAAGTATTCTGTCTGTCATGAAATGAAAAGGCGCAGTGCCTAATACAGTAAGTAGGCTGTGAGTTCAACAGCCTAGTATATTGTCAGGGTGTAGGGTACAATGTCCCAGTTTAGCTTTTGCTTGTCCAGTTGCTGCTACATTCCTCAGACTGGTGACTTGCCAGCTTAGCTCAGACACAAACATGACGCTCAGCTATGTATAGAAGATATCTGGTTAGAAAGTACCTCAAATATAAGAGCAGTGTCTTCATTTGCCATAAGTATGCCTTGATTTTATCTTCATATGACATCTGCTCTTTTCATCATGCTCATTAGCAGGGGTATATATTTCTAGTTTAATATTCTTTTGAAGTCCATCTGTATTGTTGGAAACAGGATCTCTCTGACTGCAATGGGGTGGCCACTCCAGAGTGTATACTCTGCTGTTGTTATTTTAGGTTAAGCAATCCCTCCTTACCCCAAGTACCCTTTATAAATGTGTTTTAGCAGCGACACACCCTGTTATACGGGTGGTATGGCATACGCCCTCCGTAAGCAGCCCACAGGGGAAGTGTCTTCATAGAGAGAAATTAAGGCTGAAAAGATTCACTCGAAGAAAAGGCAAGTTGCACTGTAGGGATTCTAACATTGATTGAATATTGCCTCATGTTTTGGGGTGACAACCTTCTTTTGTACACCTTATGTTAGGCTGTTTTTGCCAGTTTTTTTAAAGAGATTTCGCTACACATTCAGTTATGTAGCGATGTATTGGGTTTATTTAGCTTGTGCAGGGTGTTGTCAAGTAGGGATACATCATAGGACGAGGGCTTGATGGTTGTCTCCCTCCTCTCTATAGTCTGGCAGTCATCATGTAGCTGTAATGTTGTGTTTCCTCCTCTCCTCTGCACACACCCTTTCCTCCCTGCCGGTCTCGTGATTGCTAATTGATTTTCATTACCAACCCTCATTTCTACCCTTCACACTTGCCACTACAATATTGTTTGTAATAACCAGAATTCATATAATGTGCCAAGCATTTAGATAGTATAACTCAGAACAAGATGATAAATGGGAAGATATAGAGGAGAAACATAATTGCATTTAGGCCCATGGGATTAACCAGTGGTGATTTGACCGCAAATGCACTTAAGGACTGACTGTGGATGTCAATAGCTTCATGAAACTTTTAGTGAGACACCATCCACATTCAAATATTTCTCATCAAAATGATCAATACATCTTGTGACTTCAGGCAATCCAACTAAAAAGGAGGTGAGGTTATTATTAGCGTAAGAGTCCCTCTTTGCATTCATTAACATGATGGATGGTCCCAACTAATGTTGCTGTTGTTGCCAATGCCACGCGCCTTCATTTCATAGCAGTTTTACATACTTGAACTGAAAGAGTTGGTCAGAGGATTTACACCATAATGTATATAATAATAATGTATTTTTCATCTGTGCACCACATTTTCCAGTTCTGAGGAATGTGTTTAATATCTTTTAACCACACATTCATCTCTTTTCAATGCTGTATTCACAACACATTTGTTTTTAACATGCCATGCCACAGCGTGTGTAGGATACTTCCCTAACACACTGTACGATCCACCACTGTTACATGTTGGAGTAATTTCAGGCTGAGATATATCAAGAAACCTCAATGACAGGATCTGACCCAGCCTGCAGCCCTGCTGTAGATTAGGTGTAATTAAAAGCCATATTTAGAAGAGTGGTTTGAAACCTGATCCTGAGTCTCTCTGATCTCTCTTTCAAGGTTTTGCAGTTTGCTAGCTGTATTTAAGAGTTTAGCCTTTTGCCTATTCCAGCTGTTTTCAGTTAAACTGTCTTGTTACCACGCAGTCGTTTTATTCTCACGAGTCACAAACGGCTGTGCCCTCCAGAAGAAGGAAGGCCTGCATCATTACAGCCATGCTTTTCCCTTTTAATATGCTCGATCATGGTCGCATAACCCAAACAGAATCGTGTGACTTCACTAACTTGCCAGTGATTCTGCCAGCTAGCCTACAGTCTGAAGCACAAAGGCATGTTCAGAGCTGTGTGAGACTGAATGGTTATTAAGGTCAGGCAGAATGAGTTTGCAGACTAAAAGAGACAAGACCGTTCCTATAATTGGGATGTTTAGTTACAGAACTAGCACCACCCGTAGGAGCCACTGGGAACTCCCTGCTCTATTTATGTGTCGTTTCTAGTGGGCTTCCTTCCCAAACCAGTAGCTGCGTATGTTGACCTTGGCTGATGTTACTGACCCTCTTTGGAGTAGATGTTACTCTTTGTTAGCGGGAATACACACATTACTGACTCTTTGACAACGTCTTTATTTCGGGTTAATGTTCCTTAAAATGTTTTATTTAAATCTTTTGCATTTGAGTCAGGAATGTGGACTTGGCTCCTGAGGAATGAGGTCAATTAAAAATAACTTTTATAGATTAGGAAATGTTATTGTGTTTGCTTCCTGTTTTGCTTGGTGCACTCTTCTGCACTCTGGAGGAAAGTGAAAGTGATGTATGAATATGGTCTCTTTCAATGCAGTGCCTTCTGTGTGTGACTGAACGCTCCCTACTGAAGTAGCCAGTTGTACCAAGTGAGATAATGGTTAGATGTTAGGAGCTGATCATTTATCATCTTGTAAGACGGGAGAAGTGATGTCATTGCTGTTATGAGACACTGTTATGAGGTCAGTAAGGGCCCTAGCAAGACTGCACTTTGTAAAGATGGAGATTTTGTCAAGGGGATTGTCTAGGAGAGATGGACTGAGATTTGGTGTTACAGCTGACTTTTGATAACATATTGTACCATGTGTAGCTTAGCCGAGACCACAAGAATTGAATTTCTCGAGGGGAATGCCCTAAAAATAGAAGACTATACCAACTGTACGAGGGTGTCCATGCTGATATTAATTATCCCAGTGGTGGTGCAGAGGTGTATTGTTAGTGTTATCAACCCCCTAGGTCCATCTGTGATTAATATAGACTTGTGTAGTTGTGCAGACACAGATACAGCATAGAAACAGACCTTGCATATGTAGGACAACATTTTTCTTTACTCCAGTTGTAACCACATTATCAGCAGCAGTTGTGTTATCTCCAGCAGTCAGCATTGGAGAACTTCCTACCAGACAGCGTTGTCACATATGCTGAATGCCTCACAAACTGTCAGGTTCACATGATATTTATTTAATTACATTTCCTTATTTTAAAAAGGTGTGACTCTTTGGTGTAAGTGCGACAGCTTAAGAATGGTCTGTTTTTGTTAGATTGTGTTAGCTAGTGGTGTTGCTTCCTCTGTGAGCTCCGGTAGATAGATTTGAACTTGGACTTCAACACTCCCCACCCACTTACTGTAATGAAAGACATGTGGGAGACCAGACAGAGAGGGAGGTATAAGAGTCTGCCTACTGTATTGCCTCTTTATGACATCATAGTCCTGTCTAGAATGTTGTGCTCCAGTAGCTAATAGACGAGTCTGACTAAAGTGATGGTTGCAGTAGAAACCACACCAATCAAAAAGCTTCACATTTTGGTCGGTCAGTCAAAACAAAGATTCACTATCAAGCCATCAGCAAACCTTGGCTGGGTGCTATACAACTTACAAGATAACAGGGGGCACACAGGTTACTTGTTCATTAAGCTTAAGACGATATGAATTTATTTTCTAGGAAGGGAAGGTAGTCCATAAGTCACACTTGTAACAGAAGTAGTCATTTTGCAGATGATTATTAATTGTTCAATAATAATAATAATAATAATAATCGGAAAGAAATCTTGCATGATACTTATCGGGGAAGATAATGGAATTTGTGTCTCTTTAGAGGATTTTTGGGAAATTATATGGCATTTGATAATTTAATCAAAACTCTTACTCATGCAGCAAATGTTATTTGTCTTTATAATGATTTTAGGGAATGCAGAGGGGCATCGTGCACAGTAATGGTTTACTGAAATTGGATTAGATCCCTTGGAAAGCATCCTTTTAACAGATTAAACTGTTGCCTATTACTGCCCACTGCCACCCACCATGCTTTCCTCTAGTACAACCCCAATGTTTGTGTATTGAGATGCCATACAATTTCTTGGCATTGCAATTGTCTTAACGTCATGGCACTCATTGGGTTGTCCTATGTGACAAGCCCCAGCCATGCTGGGTTAAAACAAATGTTTTAACCCAAATGTTTTGAATTATTTGCAAATACTATTTAACCTCTGGTATCATCTGCCAGGGTTCATCAGTGAGCACACAATAGAGAGAAGAGGTAACTGTTGTTGGGATGTTGTGCTGTTTATCGTGCCTTGTATCATGCAACAGATTCAATTGCTAGAAAATGGAAGCCCTGTTTCACATTCATTCAGTAAAAGCCCTTGTGTCTGTGGAAAATCAGCTATGCCAAAGCCAAGGCTCCTAATGGGCCTTCCCATGTGAAGCAACATTGGCCATGACAAGAGAACAGAACAGATGGAAAGTTTCAGTCATTTTAGCTGAATCTTCTGTTTCTGTAAGCATCTGTGCAAAGACTTTGGAACAATCAGTCCGTCTGTGCACACTATATGAGCATCCAATGTCCTCTGTTGCCTTTGACGACTGAATGCAGAGAGCAGAGAGCAGTCCAAGAACTCCCTTGCATGCAAACACCCACACTGAAAGCAGGGGCAACATCAGGATTTGGTTTTGATCTCTTTATGGCTCTGTGAACCTCGGTACAGCAGCATGGAGCCAATGCAATACTGCAGTATGCCCACAAGATGGGAGGAAAACACTGACAGGGTAAAGGGGGAAAAAATCACTTGGCCTCATTAGCTGATCAGCCTTGTGTAAATGTGTTAATATCCAATGCAGATAGACTTGACAGGCCACAAGGTGAAACATGAGCCACAGTAGTTGAAGTAATGCATTTTTGGCATGTGCTCCACTGCAGGTGATGTTGTTTGTTACCTGCATTCTTCAGACTGAAATATCCTGCACACCTGAATCTCATCATCCGTCCTTCACAGCAGCTACACAACAATCCCACTCACCACTGGAGGGAACGGTCGAGGCAAATTCCTTCTTGTTTTTTCCAAACACATGTTCCCGATAGCATCTGTGCAACTTGGTATTCAACGCACCCCCCCCTCTCTCTCTTTCTCTCTCTCTCTCTCTCTCTCTCTCATGCACACACACACACACACCTAAACAGCAGGGGGAGGGGTCAGCAACTATTTGTGTGTCCACGCCTCTTATCAGCCCCACTCCCAGCCTTCCCTGTTGAGTTACCTGCCTGTTTAAATGGCTCCCTGGAGACACAGGCAGAGATAGAGGAATAGAAACGAGGAATAAAAGTGGAAAGACAGACAGTGAGGAGTCTGTTGGAGAGAAAGAAGCAGAAGAGGAGGAGAAAGAAGGAGATGGACAGGTGGAGTGAGGCAGCTGTTGCAGGAAAAACACAGGAAGGACTCTGAGGTGGAGCGTTGCTGCCTTGGTTCACAGCTATTCTGGAACAGGTTGGACAGGTTTCTCCCTCCACAATACCTGTGTCTCCCCCTCTCTTCATAATTTATACACACACGCCGGTGGGAAGGAGAAGGAAGTAAAGCAGGAAAAAAAGGGCTGGGGAAAAAAGGTGGAGAGCGTGAAAGGGTTTTCCGTTCATTTGAACATTTGGCCCACAAAGGAATTTCAAGATGCCTGAGGAAGAAGCGTATTATGGAAAGCATGGTAACCACTTACTGCTCTTCATCTTGGTTTTAGTTTTGAGTTGACTACAAATGTTTTCCTTTTTGTTTTTAATCTGAGAAGCATCAGGTAATTTCTTTACAAAGTATCTTTATTGACTCATCTACTTCTCACTGCTGAAAAAAGGAATCTGTCTTTTGAAGGCTGTTAAGGGGAAAAGTAATTTGTTTTGAGTGAAACTAGAGTGGCGGTATCAGCATGACTACATAGCGAGGAGGGAATGGGTGTGTGTGTGTGTGTGTGGGGGGAACCTGCTACTGCTGATTGTACAGGTGTGCTAGAGTGCAGGCAGCTCTTTATCTGCACTTTGTCTTGCACAAATGTTACTGTGCTGTGTGTTGATAAGGATTAAAGCAGCTGATTAGTAAGGATAGACTATTTTTTTTATACCTGTGTCACTGGTTGTTATGGCTAAATGAGTTAACAAGGCTGCCTTTTTCTTCCTAGTCAAATCTCTGTAAGATTCTATCTTTGTTGTTGCATTCATCCATTAAAATACACTTTGTTGTTCTATCTGGAATACAGGGCTCACCTTGACTCAACTATACCATATCAAGAAGGGCAGAAAAATACTCACTCCACACATACATGTAATACTACACCCATGCTCTCTATTTCTCTTTTCCTTAGAGGAAGCAGTGTTGGGACTTATGCATCTCTTATGCATCTGTCTGGTAAATGCTTGCTGCAGCATTATCAGCCTGACCACATACATTATTAATGTGCCAAGACGCCAGGGAGAATATCATACTCTGTCTAGACCCAGTGACTCAGGTGTCAGGACTTGCTCCCACATATGCATGATGCTACATGTACATATACATGTTGTGGTGTTATGGGGTTGGTTATTAGTGCTTTGGGGGGTTGAAAGTCCTGACAAGGCAGAGATGCTGTCATGTTGGTCATTTTCAGAGTACTTTAAAAATATTTTTGCATTAGAGCAACTCACTACTCTTTTCTATGTTGGAGATCACCCACCTGCTGACTGAAAACTATGAAATGAGGCCTAAATCTTTTCAGGCATGATTAGTACATATAGGTTGCAGATGTAGGTTTATTTACAGTGACCTTAGGTAACCTGCAGTTAACGTTACTAGATGTCTGAGCATACTATGCTTATCAGAAGCCTGCAGTGCATAGTCTGGCAGAGCAGGCACTCCTCTCGGTTGGACTTGACACTGAGGCTTCTCAGTTTTTATCGTACCACCACAGAAAGCTTAATTGCTAATTTGTATGAATGAATAAATGAATGAACAAATTAATGAAAACTGCAAAATGTGAAATCAACTTATTTTGACTGAGGACAAAACTGCCCTTTGGTTTATAGGGGTGAGTGTTTGTGGCAATACTTCAAATTCAAGTTTTACCTTTTAAAGATGATCTATACAATATGAAATCCATGGTTAAGGCATAAACCATAAATCTGTTTAAAGTATAGTCTAACTCGTCTACTCTTCTACTTCTTCTACTACAGTAAATGTTTCAGACCCCCTCTAGTGGCTGTGTAAGGTACTCTAGGTCTGTATTTCACATGGGGCATGCTTCTGCTTAGTCACCAGGGAGGAATTTGTCGGGTTGCCAGGCGTGTCTGCCTGGAGGGGAAAAGTAATCTGACAGGAGAATGGGAGGAAAAGCACTACTGTTTCTTTAACCTTAAATCGGCTACCTCATGAAGACGTTTAAACTGGCAGCTCTGTCAGGACTCTGGGTGCAAGGGGCATCTTTGTATTAAGTCGTAATCAGCAGAGATTAAGATGGCACTAGTGCATCCTCTCTGTTGCTTAAATTCACAGTAATGAGCCATGTGTTCAGTCATAATACTGAGAGATAAATATAATTATTTTTTGTTTAGGTGAACCAAGGAAGTATGACGCTTCCTTCAAGGGCCCAATCCATAACCGGTGAGTAAAGATTTGATACTATCCCTGGTTTTTACAGTGTGCAGGAAAGTACAGCTCGTGTTTCATCCCTCCAAACCTTTCCTTGTTCTCTTTATTCTAGGGGCTGCACAGACATTGTGTGCTGCATCCTCTTCATTCTTGCCATACTGGGTTATGTTGCAGTGGGAATACTTGGTAAGGAAAGAGGACCACGACTTGGGTTTGTTGTTGCGATGCACTGTTGAGGTCATGTTTGCGCCACTGAGATCTTAGGTGAAGGCTTCGGTGATACTATTACGTACTAATACTGACAAAGAACACACATCTGCCAGACTGTTGTATAAGCTTTACCAGTGATCTGTGCTGTTCTGCTCTGATGGATTGGTCACTTGGTGGTTTTTCTGTCATGCTCCTCTCCCAGCCTGGTCCCAGGGTGACCCCAGGAAGGTGATCTACCCCACAGACAGTAGAGGCCAGTTCTGTGGGCAGGCTGGCACCCCACTGGAGTAAGTTTCCTGCCTATCATGGATTTCACTGTTGACAAATGATCACTGAAATGGTCATTATCATTTGTTCTTTTAAAATCTCACTCGTTTGTTTAAGTTCTTTCTTCCTCTTAGTGTATGTGCCTTTGTCTGCCTTAAACAGGAACAAGCGACTGTTGTTCTACTTCAACATCATGAAGTGTGCCAGCCCCATGGTGCTGCTGGAGTTCCAGTGTCCCACCACGCAGGTGTGAACTTCCCTCTCCATCCACACTCATCATGGGTCGAAAGTTATCCGCCCTTCCTCCTGTTTTTGTAAACTGTACATTTGATTTCTGTTTGCTCCTTTACCAGTATGGACAAAATTATATTTGTCTTACCTTTCATTCCTGTCCCACCCTGCTGTACTGCAGGTTTAATCATGAGCGGTGAATGCTTCTGATGCAGTAAGACTCCTGTAGCTGATTTAACCATCATGCTGGAATTTCTGCTTCAATCTTAGATGTGTGTGGAGCAGTGCCCTGATAAGTTCATGACTCTTATCAAGGCCAAGGTCAGCAAGAAGGATTTTGACTACTACAAGAACTTCTGCAAGGAAGAAGTGACTGACACAATGGTGCGTAGAATGACGTGGGGAATTTTATTATCTTGTTGTTATCTTGTTTTAACCTTCCACGGATTCTTATAGCCAATGGCAACGTGTTGGATTTTAGTTATTATTTTCTTTGTTTCAAATGCAGTTTTGGATGTTCTGTGTTTCAGAGTGTGCCAGAGATCCTGAAGTCAGGTCTATGTCCTGCCATGCTGACCCCCAGCAAGCCCTGTGAGTTGACTACCTACCAATCCATTTGTAAAATATTCTCCCCGCCCTCCATCATTTAGTCCTCTTTGCTCTATGTAAACCCCTCATGTCTTGTTGCTGCATTACGAAGGCAAAACAGATCAAAACCGGTTTTTATTTTGTGTACTTCCAGAGCTTAAACGCTGGTCTGACTAAAAATGTATGGAAATTAATTTAGAGATCTTAAAAAGATTGGGATTTGAACAAAACGTCCTGAATGTATTTCCAATAGACGTGGCTGCACATTTTATATAATTGTAGGCCCTCAGTCATTTCACATTTTGATGTTTGTTGCTGTCACGAATGATCTCCAACTAATGGCCCAGATGACCTTCATAATGCCCAGCCACTAGCAGCATACATCCTACTGAACAATCCAGTCTGGAGAAAGTAGTAATTTCAGTGGAAAACTTCTCCTCTAGTTGGTCCACACTATTTATTGCACAGCCTGTCATACTGTAACTGTGCCACAGCTTTTCTAACCATTATTTATCCAGTGAAGGACTTGCTGAGCAGGCAGGCTCTTTTTCAGCACCGCCCTGCTTTACAGGAAAGCTCTTCTATACATCCACAGCTGGTTGAGGGCCAGTAAAACCACAGTCCTCTATTGTCCGCCATTGACCAACTGATTTTCTTAAGTTGTCTTTTCTTGCACTCCCCTCCAGTCACCCGTAGGTGCTTCCCAGCCCTGGGTCAGAAAGGAGGGAAGATCACTGTGGGAAACAACTCTCACTTTGATGATGGGACTGGGACCCTGCGGGATGCCAAGGATCTAATTGATGGAGTCAAGTGAGTACATCACTGGCATTGTTGTGACAAAAGGATGTCATGCCTTCATACTGTCACTGTCACCATTTTTGAGACAACACACTGTAGTATATTTGTATCTATTGTATTAGACTTGACTATGTCCTCTACTGTGGCCTTATAAATATGACCTCAAGGGGAAGAATATTACATCAAGGAATCTTTCCCACAGGAATGCCACTGTGGTGATTGAGGCTCGTCAGGTGGTCATGAAAATCTTTGAGGATTACACACATTCCTGGTACTGGATCTTGATGTAAGTGACTATCCCTCACTGTAAAATTCACTTCCTGCAACGTGTTCACTCTGTTCCTGCAGAACTGCAAAGGTGTACAAAAACAAAACGCTGCACTTTGCGAGCCAAGCATGAAATGATATCACCTGTTTATAGTGCTCACTTTGCCTGCTTGCCTCCTCTTATCACAGCCTCAATTCTCTCCCTCTAGAGGGTTGGTTATTGCGATGCTCACCAGCCTGCTCTTCATCGTCCTCCTGCGCTTCCTGGCAGGGATCATGGTCTGGGTCATGATTGTCATGGTGATACTGGTCATAGGATATGGTAAGGGATGAAGTAGCTTCTCCTGAGACATGATCATGGTGGTTCTGATGCTGCGTTCCAGAGATTTTGGATAGTCTCAAATTCTGAATTCCTACTAGGAAAACTGTAGTGGGCCCTTCAAGTCGGAATTCCAAGTAGGAAACTCAGGCTTTTCTGAACCCTCATGTTGCTGAGATGCAGTTATTGGTTTTGATCAATTGAGTTTGATTTTCAGCATCACATGACCTTAAAACTCATCAAAATATTAAAAAAAAAAACACTGTCAAATATCATTGACATAACATTATCTGTTGCATAGGGAACATTTACATTTGGCAAAGAAAATCTTACATGCGTCCATGTTTCTCCCCTGGTCTTCTGAGGGCATCTGAGCTGGAACACATGGAGACTGTCATTACCAACTAGAAGTTAATTTCTGACTTTCAATGGGACGCAGCACAATGAACTACATTTGCTGTAGGAACTGCATTACAAAAACATCTCGGTTTAGAATAAAAAAATGTTTATATCATTTTCATTGTTAGAGAAATCCTTTTCCTTACTACCATTGTCACTCTAACAATGCTTTATCTCTCCTTTGTGGTTTGTTTGTGCATTGCTGCTGGTTAGGGATCTTTCACTGCTACATGGAGTACGCTGCCCTGAAGGGAGAGCCTGGCGCCAACGTGACGCTGCAGGACCTGGGCTTCCAGACAGACTTCTCAGTCTACCTGCAGATCAGACAGACCTGGCTGGCCTTCAGTGAGTACACAGCACATCCATTACAAAACTGGTTCAACTGGTGCCCATACAGTCAAACTGAAGTTACTGTAAACATTCACAATGGATCTGCACAGTGTGTTCTCATCATGTTTTCTCTGTCCTCCCCCCTTAGTGATTATCCTGGCCATTGTGGAGGTCGTAATCATCCTGCTGCTCATCTTCCTCAGGAAGAGGATCCTCATTGCCATTGCTCTTATCAAAGAGGCCAGCAGGTCAGACTTCACATTTGAGCTCTGGCCACTAAAAGACATTTAGGGGAGAGAATAGCAGGGGTGGAAAAACAGATCAATGAAAGCTAAATGTTAAATGACTCCGATTTTAAAAATCATTTTAGTGCGACTCATAAAATGGATTGAAATGTCAAGTGAATGGCACAGCCACAGATGATGTCATTGAAATACAACTCATAATGAGGATAGATTTTGAGGATAGACTTTTCCACTTTGACTTGGATGTGGGTAGCCAGTCTTTCTCCTCCTCAGCGGTTCTGTTATTGTTTTGTTTACAGAGCCATCGGGCATGTCATGTCTTCCCTCTTCTACCCCCTGTTCACTTTTTTCCTACTGGCCATGGTCATCGCCTACTGGGCCGTAACTGCTGTGTATCCTTTCAAGTTACAGTGAATGGTGCTGAATGTTATTATTATTAGGGTTTACTTTAGCACTGAAAGCAGACTTGGGACTAGAAGGTTGCCCTTTTAGGCTAGCACCAGGGTCTTAGACTGGATGTGAGCTGCTACAGGGAGCCAGTGTAGAGAACGGAGAGGGGAGTTTGTGTGGGAGAACTTGGGGCGGTTGAACACCAGACGGGCTGCAGCTTTCTGAAGAAGCTCCAGAGGTCTGATGGCAGACGCCGGGGCACCAGCAAGGAGGGAGTTACAGTAGTCCAGGCGGGAGATGACAAGAGCCTGGATGAGCACCTGATGTTGTAATCACCATGTAATCATCATAATCCTTGACAGAAGTGATCAGTTTCTTGTCCACCTCTAACGAGCCCATCTACAAAGTGTTCAATGAGACAGTCTGTGAGCACTCGAGGAAAACCTGTGACCCGGCCGTGAGTTTTCTCAAATCCTAGTTCATACATCAACACCAAAATATTGAACCCACAGCTACTGAACTATGTGATTGTTGTGTTAGTTGTTATATTGAGCTACTAAATCCCTTTGAGATAACTCTTTATAAATCTGTTCAGAACTTCACCACCACTCATATGAAAGCGGAGTGCCCTGACTCCGAGTGCCTGTTTGCCTTCTACGGCGGAGAGACTGTTTACCACAAGTACCTGATCGGCCTGCAGTTCTACAACGTCTTCCTCTTCTTCTGGTGTGCCAACTTTGTCACGGCTCTGGGACAGATGACCCTGGCCGGGGCCTTCGCCTCCTACTATTGGGCCTTCGTCAAGCCAGATGACATGCCTGCCTTCCCAATCTTTTCTTCACTGGGGAGATCCCTCAGGTGTGTGTGTGTGTGTGTGTGTGTGTGTGTGTGTGTGTGTGTGTGTGTGTGTGTGTGTGTGTGTGTGTGTGTGTGTGTGTGTGTGTGTGTGTGTGTGTGTGTGTGTGTGTGTGTGTGTGTGTGTGTGTGTGTGTGTGTGTGTGTGTGTGTGTGTGTGTGTGTGTGTGGGCTTTGTCACATGTTGTCTACACCAGTCGTCTTTCATTTGATACACGTTTACATGGTACATTAATTCGTGTGTGAGTTGTGTTTTTTGATACATGAGTGTCCCCTTTCAGTAGTTACTCATGACATATGATACATTCTACTTCCTTAACTTTCTGAATGCAGCATTTATATCTGTTTCTTAGAAGTTTGTGTGGGATTTGGTATCAATTTTGTCTCCCCCTGTGTCAGGTATCACACAGGAACTTTGGCCTTCGGCTCCCTCATCCTTTCCATTGTTCAGATCATCAGGGTTCTGCTGGAGTATCTGGACCACAAGCTTAAAGGTCTGTTACCTTTGTTAAGCACAACACTATATAGACATCTACTTTATGCCCCAATCCATACGTATGATAACACACACAGATGATAGCAGCACCACACGGGTAGGATTTACTCCATCCAGACAATTTAGATAGTAGAAAAAGTAGAAAAAGATTGCAGAAAATGTATTTATATTAGTTCTGTTGTTACAGTAGACGTTGCTGCTTGTGTGTCCCTCACAGGAGCCCAGAATAAGTTCGTCAAGTTCCTGCTGTGCTGTCTGAAGTGCTGCTTCTGGTGTCTGGAGAAATTCATCAAGTTCCTCAACAGAAATGCCTACATTATGGTGTGTGTGGGTTACTCATTCTGCCCTACTATCATGATCTTGAAACGTTTAGTCTTGGGTGTAATGAGTGCCTTTTGTCACTAGGTGGCGATATACGGCAAAAACTTCTGCACCTCTGCCAGAGATGCCTTCTTCCTCCTGATGAGGAACATGATCAGGTGAGTGTACATAAATTATTTTATTTTTTTCATTTCTGATTTCATACCGTTGTTATTTTGATGTAAACTACACTTCTCTTTGATCTCTCAGGGTAGCGGTGCTGGACAAAGTGACAGATTTCCTCCTGTTCTTGGGCAAGCTCCTCATTGTGGGGCTTGTAGGTGAGTCACTTATTGACTTTGCCATTCATTTCATCCTTAGTCTTTCACGCTTGAATGTTTCATTTGAGTTTGATAAGCTTTTCATTGTGGGAAATGTAAAAGCTGAATTGTCTTCTGTCTTGCCACCCCAGGAATCTTTGCGTTCTTTTTCTTCTCTGGGAGAGTGAAGGCCTTTGAGGATACGGCCCCCAATCTCCACTACTACTGGGTACCCATCCTGGTGAGTCTGTATTGCCTTTCAGTCTCATATTTCTACAAATGGCTCGGAGAATCCAGAGCTAACACAGGGCTTTATATAATGATTATAACCCTGGGCAAACTGTTAGGAGATAATTTAGCATGATGTACAGAAGGTTTTCTTTTCTGTTTTTTCCCTCTGGTTTTCATTTTTTTTGGACCAGCAATATCTTTGTTTCTGATCATGTCCATGATGATTACGTTCTGGGCTAAATGTGTCTGTGTGTTTCTCGTTGTCCTCACCAGACGGTAGGTGGTTGGCTCCTACCTCATTGCCCATGGTTTCTTCAGCGTTTATGCCATGTGTGTGGACACACTCTTCCTCTGCTTCTGTAAGTAGTACCTCCTCATTCTACGTATTTGGGTTACGGAAGTGCTAGATGTACTGTATATCCATGCATGCAGGAAAGGGATACTGCAAATATCGAGTGTCACATTCATGAAAAGGAAGACTAAATCATCCAGGGCTTCATGGAAAATGCCTCAATGATTCACTGAATCAAAACTTCCTCACTTTTTGAACTCTCTTTGCTTTTGGTGCTGGGCTGCGACTAATTCTAAATTGCATGAGTGTGGTGTTCCTCACTTCAAATTTTCAGCACCATTTTGAATATAACAATCTATGGCTTGCAGTATGTTAACTTGCTAATTGCTGGTGTTGAACTGTTAACTTTTAATCTGAAATGCTTGTGGGTGCCTTGGCTTGCGGTTTTGACTTTCTGTCTCTCTCCCTCTCTCCTGTCTCTCCCTCTCTCTTCCCTCATTTCGCCACCTACCCTTCCTACTGGTCCTCTGACACCTCACTGTCCTGATTTCAATAATGATTTCCTACTACATCCGTTAACACACACACACACACACACACACACACACACACACACACACACACACACACACACACACACACACACACACACACAATAAGGTGAAGACCTGGAGCGCAATGACGGGTCCGCTGCGAGGCCTTATTACATGTCTTCGACACTCCATGAGATTCTGTGGGAGAACAAGGCTGAGGATCCATCTCCCGCTCAACCTCGGCAACCGGAGGATGAAGACATCCAATTGAAACAGCAGCAGACTCAGATGCAGGAGAAGGAGGAGGCAGCTTAGTTAGGAGGAGTAGTACGGGGAAAAGACACTGTTGGCAAGCACTGTCTGTCTCTCCACCAGATATGTTACTAAGTTAAGGGCGTAATGCTCAATGGACATTCATGCACCACTTTGTGAATTAAAACTGACAACTCTTGTCACGGCTGGAGACATCCTCAAATAATGAGAGTAGTGATCTGATACTTCGATGATCCCCGTAGGGAGGTCAGAGTGCAGGAGGTCAGCCCCAGAACAACACACCTTAACGCCCCCCCCCGCCACTAGACAAGCCTTGCAAATAAATCATTGGTCTACAAGGCAAAGTGGGAGTGATCGCTGATTTCTACCAATCTAAAAAGACACGGCTGGTTGACGCCACCCACACCTGAGCCTCGTTTTGACTGGGGCTGTGATTGGTGGAAATAATCAGACTTCACTTTTTGAAATGCTATCTGAGAGGTTTAGGAATTTGAAAGGGGTGATAATGGAGGACTTCCAAGCCGGTAGGGATTCAGTGTCTTGCTCAAGGACACTTCAGCAGTGTGGATGGCTTGCCAATATGGGGGCTTGAACCAAAGTCCTCCACTCTGCTGCCAACATTGTATTAGCAACTTTGTAAATCGTAGCTGTCCAGTGCAATCATAACATCAAAAATAGTTTTCTTTTACTTTCAACACGAGGAAACATGGGACATGATGTTGAGGATCTGATGGTTTGATAGAACATCAAGCATGTCTCCAGTATTGACGAGGTGTTTCCAATGTGTGCAGAAATACGTGACTTATACACTACTGACGTATACACAAGTGTGCATGGATCCAATCAAATCTTAAGGGCGGCCTCCTTTTGGAAAAAATGGTTTAGAAAGTTGCACTTGTTGACAACCGTGTCTTTCCTCGCTTATGGTGATGTTGTGCTTCTGATATCTAGTTGGTTAATGGTAGTTTTGGACACGTTGAAAAACTGTTGAATTGCCACGTTCAACTCATTTTCTGGTTGATATGAAGCGATCGGCCTGTGCTGGAGCAAACTGACATGTTGAGACTTGGTTTTTGCCTTTTTTTTAAGAAGAGTTCCCACCACTGCCACTGGCCAATAGAAACTTGAAGCCATTTATGTGCCTAATTTACAGTATTAGTCGGTCTAATGTTCACACCTTGAACCTAAAAGTTTTAAAGGTATCTAATTGTTTACAGTTAATGCACTCAAAACCAGGTGTTTATCACCACTACTTTTAGTATGCTCTACTATCAATGCACTGTTTTATTTTCTGTCCACTAGTCTTACTAAGCCATACGTGATTTTATATCTCTATGAACACTTGTTGTAGCGATTTCCTTATATGTGGAACTTTTTACTGTAAAGCGATGCATTTGCATTCATTACCTCTTCGCCATGAAACATGTGCCTCTTGGTTTGATAAACGGTGTTGACGGCAGTGAGTCTCGACTGCATGAAGCTGAGGGATTTGAACTGCCTGAATGGCGGCTCTGTAGTTTTTTCTGCATGTTGTTAGTGATCGTCTAAACAGTTGATTAAAGCTCAGTGTTTCTGTTACCCGCCTATTTCACTCTTTTCTGTGTAAATGTGTGGAGCCGGCAACAAGCAAAGGTAACTTTTGTAACACTGTTCTACTATAGACTTACTTCCTTGACTGTAATTTTAAATCTCTTTAAAAGTTTGCTTTTGCCCTACGAAACGCTGCCATTGTGATAAGTGTGACTGATAGTGTAGATCTGATTGCCTTACGTTGATCACGTTTTCTTTTCATCGTTTTATAGTGGAGGATCTTGAGAGGAATGACGGCAGTGCAGAAAGGCCTTACCTGATGCCAGAGAGCCTCCGCAAAGTCCTGAATAAGAAGAACAAGACACCGCCTGCTGAGTAGGGCACCTCCTGACGGTGTTGGTGACAGCGTGGCGGAGCTGAAATCCACCATGGAGTGGGATTTTGTACAGTGGAATATGTCTTTTAAAAACACGCTTGAGGAAGGACCACATGCCATCAGTCACTAAGTGCCTGAGTGACAATCAGTATAGTCGTGTCATCCGTTGTGTGTGATGATGTGTCATAACTTGAGTCCAAAATGTAAGTGTCGTCCCCTCAGGGTCCAAAAGGGGCTTCGCGATCCCCACAATTGCGTTTTAATGCTGCATGTCTCTGTTTCTTATGAGTGAGGCAAATGTATTTTTCATGATGTCAGATATTAGATATTTAGAACTGTGTAGTTTTTAGAATATATTTTTTAAAGATGATCCGTTTATATTTTGAACAAAACAACCATACATGCTTTCAGTGTGTTGTAAATGTTTGGTTATCAAAGAACCAGGTGTATTTGAGCATGTTGTATTTTTTAATATTTCGGAGTGTATTACATGAAGGTGAGCTTTAAACTAATCTATTAAAAGGTGTTTGAACTATATACACAGGTTTTTGTTTTTTCATTGTTTTTTTTTTTGTATCAAATGTTTAACTATGAGCGCTATGTAACATTAAAATAAATATTTAATCTTAATTTAATATTTAATCTCTAATCGTCAGGCCTTGTCCACAACGCTAGTCATTTCTTTAGACTCTTAGGAAACAGTCTTGTGCAATGGTGGATCAGCACAGCTGTGGAGAAAGATTGAAATGGGAGCTGAAGCTAAACGTACCATGAAATTGATGTCTGGGGACACTTTGTGTGAGGTTCTTGTGTCTTGCCTGTTGAGTAACATGAACATGTTTGTTTTTGAAATAAAAAATAGTTACTCATAACCAGAGGCATAACAACTTGTACTGTATGGTTTATCATGACAGTATCAGTTATCAAGTATCAATTTCACCATCCACGTCTGCTGTTCTACACTAGAGTTTGGCCCACTTCACCCCGCCCAGCGCTCAGTTTACACATCAGCACCAAGCGCGTGGTTCTTTCTGCATGCGCCAGACAAAGCGTTGTTTATCGCCTGTGGTTGTAATGCTGACTTTAGTGTCATCTGATGCTCTCAGGAAAGGTCTGCCTTCCACAGATTACAATGCGGTCAGATAATGCTGCAGTATTATATCTCACCCTCATCCTAGGAGTCCTAATCAGGACCACATTGTTAGAAAAAAAAGAAAAGAAAACATCACCTGCAGTGGTGTGATGACGTTGCCTTGTTTTTGGCGCTCTGGTTTCACAGGGAGGACAACGTGGACCGTGAAAAATATATCGCATGACAAAGGACTTTGAAGTAACTAAATCACAATAACAAAGACAACAGATGAGTCATATTAAGTTGAATGTCGGTTAAGCTATCGATCTGTCTGTGTATTTAATATGTGTATCTCGATTATCCTTTTGAGTCAGAAGTTTGTGTCACCCTTTTCTAAGCCTTGTTAGCAACTCTAGTCTTTATGAACAACATTGAGCAATGACCTTGCCTTTTCAATGGCAGAGCATCACCTACTTTTATTGTGTTCTTTGGCATTGTAGCAAGCCCTTTGTGGTTTAAAAGGGAACACTTAATGTAGGGCAATATTGGGACCAGGCTGCTTTTTGCTTTTATCTTCTTATGCCACACCTCGCCCAGAAGTCTTAGTCATCGAATGTAAACGCAACGCCGATTTTTAACCCTCACACGTTAAACTTCATTCGAGTAGACAACACAGGAAGCACGTGAAGAGTCGCCGTTCACTCATTGGCATCGTGATTTGTTTCTTCCCACGAAATATAACTTCTGTTGTTTGTTATTAAACAGTGAGTGATTTATTGAGGGACTGGATCACAGAGGATGCTGTTTGCTCAGCGGTTTTGCGTCAGAGATCCTAAGAGGTTATGGGATTGTTGGGCAGTGAGGGATTCCTTTCATTCCAGTCCCCATGGAGAACACCTGAGTAGCCTGAGTGGTCCAGTAGCAGGAGTGGTATGGTCCTTGAGGCGGACTGGTATGCACTTCATATATGCCACTGTGGCACTGGCAACCCTAAACCTGTTTAAGCTTCTTATTAATACCTTAGTGGGATATTTCTCCCTTTTCACATTAATTTGGAGCATTTTTTCATAACTGGGTAGGAATATATAAGATTTTTGTCAAATGTAAACCAAGCAAAGAACTAGAAAGTAACTAAGGTTGCTAAGGAATGAAACTCAAGGCTTTCTCTCAAGCTGAGAGGCCGGCGTTCACTGTGAAGTATAAATCAAAGCCAAGTGCAGTGGGAGGAATCTGACCTAATTCAGCAATAATATTTCTAAAAACAAATGATGCTGTAAGTATGCCAAGAATGGAATCACTAGCAGAAAAGCATTCTTGCGTAAAGCGTCTATGAGAGTATTGATCTGGAGTCGCTGATCACATGATCATTATATAAACTTGAGAGGAAAACTGACCTTTTCAAAACTTCTCTGTTGGGTTCAGAGTTCCTATTCAAAAATAAGCCTGCTTCATAAATGCAGAGCCTCGTCTTTCCTTTTGGGTCAGTTTAGCTTGAATTCTGCACAATGCTTGTATTCTATATAGTTTTAGCCCCTCATTGTATTCTGATCTCATCTGCTTCAATGTGATGTTAAATGTGTGAGAGAGTGTCATCAATCAACTGTCATCATCAATGCATTTCTCCTTGATGAAGGGAATTTATAGCAACAACTGGAGCACTTTGAGGCTCTAGAGTATTATAATATCAATGCCTGGATATTGATATATGATCAAAGCTGACTTATTTCCTTAGTTTGAAAGATGAAATCATGTACAATGTGAAGCCAACGACACACTGTATCTTTGACATACGGGTCAGCCTCACATGACACTCATGAATGCAAGGATTTTCAAAAGGTATTTGTTTCTTGTTCTGTGTAGATAAAGAACCGACTGTCTACATTCCTCACCACAGCTGTAGCCTTCATGCTTCAGTCTTTCTCTGAACTCTATGGCCTGCATTCTGTGAACAGCCTTAGACCCTTAGTTTGTATGGCTCTCTGCTCTGGAGTATTGGTTTCTACTGTTACGTAGCAAACCCACGATTCGACCACGGCAGAATGCAGACATGTCGTAAACAAGAGGCTTGAAAGCATTCGATGGACTGCAGCACAAGAGTCTTACACAATTTGGAGAGCTTTCGACAGACACGCAGGTGTGGCGTACCTAATATGTTAGGTGTTTTTTTGCC
This sequence comes from Hoplostethus mediterraneus, assembly GCA_034670385.1. Lineage (NCBI taxonomy): Eukaryota > Metazoa > Chordata > Actinopteri > Trachichthyiformes > Trachichthyidae > Hoplostethus > Hoplostethus mediterraneus. Next base: position 3,000,646 of record JAXDDW010000025.1, on the reverse strand, counting down.
ACAGTGAAATATTTTTCATATGACCCTGCAAAGGCTGATGGTAGTAAGAAGCAATGTTGAACCACAGGAAGCAGTCACCCTAACCTGATTTGAAAGTTTGGGCTTTTACATGAAAAAACAGTTTCGACTGTCCTCAACTTGAGACTGTAATCAAGATAGGCAAAGTCAACTCAAACCTTTAGAAATGCCCTTCTCTTCAACTTACACAGCTTATACAATATATTAACAGATAGGACTTGAATACAGGTTTTGGGGCCATTACGCTTCTGTTTACAACCTGAGCTAATATATGATGCCTCCACTATCAACAATGGAACAGACTCAAGGGAAGCGCCACACCTAATGGCGTCACAAGTTGAGCGCAATGGCGTAACTGGCTGGATGGAAAGATCTCAGGCCAAGATCTCAGTAGAAGAGGAAACGTGACTCTCAGCGCACTTAGCGGTGTCTGTTTTTCAAGTTTTGTGCCATTGTGATGCCAAAAGGACAAATATGAACCTTTGAGATGTAGTCAGTTCATTTATTCACAAGGTGAGACAAGCATTCAGAGGAAAAACTATTTCCTGTGCTCCTCTACATCAGCCCCACGTCATTCATGCAACAGGTTCATGAGGTTGCATACACTCTTGTTTGCGACTGACTAAATAAGAGCATGTGATAGTTGGTTGTCTGTCTGTTTCGGGCACCCTGGCACAGAGAAGGGCTATATGTCTGTTGTTGACGGGTATCAACACACCAACATGCTCAGGAACGAACAGTTATCTTTCATGGAAATGTTAAGCAGGTTTTCACTTTCTTGGATAAGCCGGTGCCAAGTTGTTTACTGAAATGAGGAGGACATGGAAAAGACACAGTCACAGTCACACCCTAGTGACCTGGCCTTGACCGCTGATTGTTTTTGCACGCTGCAGATCAAAACTAAAATGGATTAAAAACAAGCATGTTTATCACCAGTGTACAAAAGTATTTTGAAAAAAGGTTTCATATGGTAGTCAAATGGCAAACACAGAGAGACAGACAGACGGGGAGACACAATGACAAGCAGACACACAGTCAGCCAGACAGGCAGACATGCAGACAGACATATAGACCGAACTATTGAAGATAGTTGAGATAGTATGTACATTTGTATGAGAGTGCAAATTTGCAATTAAATTACAAATGTATGTGCGAGGTACGTGGAGGTCCGGGGCATCAGTCATCTTTGAGCACCATGTTAGCTAGCATGTTAACTAGCATGTTAACTAGCGCAGGCACAATGCTTTTTTTTGTTATTGTAAATCTGCGTGTGTGTTTTCGAAATGTCTCAACAGTTAACATTGGTATCGGATCTGAGCATAATTGCTTGCAGTGGATGGATGATGCGTCTTGTAACTGACTGGCCCAAGGGTACTTGCATCACTTGTGGGGGACAACATGGTGGTGGTAACCAATGGTCACATGGTTAAAGTTGTTTTAGTCAAGTCAAGAGTTTTATTTGTCACATACATATACATGCAGTGAAATGCAAAGTGGCAATGCTCACGGGAATGTGCAAAAGGGCATATTACAAAATATTTAACATTAAAAAACCAGCACAATATTTACAGTGCAAGAAATATAAAAAATACAATAGGTAAGAGCATCAGTAAAAGCCTAACTTATAACATGCGAATGATTGTCCTGTAGTCCACTCAGTACGTCAACTGTAGGGCTGGCATCTTGAAATACAAGCCTCATGACATAAGGTCAACGGGAAGAAACGTTGTCAGATCCTAGTGATTTATAACCCTGATAACATGACAACACTCAAGCCAGATCATGGGAAGTGGAGATTTCGATCTCTGCCTTCAGAAATGCTGGGCATGCAATGGAGTCGCATAGTCGATCAAATGAATGAAATTGCTCGGGCTTATAGTTGAAATACCTAGTACAACAATTGTACATTTTAAAAAGCTCTCATTCGGGAAAAATCACATATAGGCTACTTCAGAATATGTTTAGAGATATATTTGAAAGTATATGTTTTGGCCAGTGTGTACATTGGTAGTGACATTTGTTCAGAATATAGGCCTGTTTTGAGTTATTCTTTTGTACTATATATAGGCCTACTTACATATATGTATATCTATATATACATATATGTATATCTATATGTATTTACATATATTACTACATACATACATACATACTTACATATATGTATATCTATATGTATATCTATATATATAGTCAATAGCAAATAGGAAGAAAATCTATCTCCGGTGTCCAAAATATAAGTGCAAATCGTTTTTTTAATATTTTGAATTGCGTAAAAGATTATCAAACACATATCCCACGGTAATCCCTTTATGACACAAAACTACAATAATCCATGTAATACATTTTAGAAGTACACTATACAAATACTGTGTAAAAACAAAGCTCTTATAGAAAGAGCATACTGATAATAAAACCCCACATTAAGTACGATAAGGTCCCAATAAAGATACTACTAGGTACCACAGACACACTATCGGTCCCGCTACTGTGACAGACCCCTCCCTCGTGGAAACCTTCAGCAGAGTCACCACCCACTATAAAGCAGTGAGTTTCGCCCGGCCTGTCCAGTGCGTCCGACCGCAGCATGGAAACTTCACAGCGAGTATCGGCAGGATTAAAAACATTTTACTGCAGAGAGAGGCGAGTTTAGTTGGTGTAGTCTTCCTCGGTCTCGGCTCTGTTACTTAGTATAGACGAACAGATCCGCGTTGAGAAGTCATACACGTCTATCCGGACTTAAAATGTAACGTAATATTTTGCAGGAAAATCTTTGCAATTGTAATACTTGCGCACTAATGTAGTTCAAAACAAGAGAGAGAAATTATTTTTAATATCAAGATGCAGCCCTAAACCTACTATCTCGCTTAGTGGGGGTTTATTTTTTATTTTTTTTACTTTAGCACTTATTATTTATTCTTGTCAAAATGGAAAATAACACTCCATAAACGACCAGACGAGATGGGAAAATGGGAGCTAACAATGGTAAGACAAACTTTTGAAATGATTTGAAGGATAAACTTTTCCAGTTGAAATGAAACGCCTGACTGAAAACCCAGGCTAACGAGGCTAGGCTTGACGTGCTGAGGCTCAGTGCATTTCTACAGAGCCAGACTAGCCAGCCAGGGATTATTCTGTCTATGACATTGGATTTAATCAAAAACTTTAAAATATAAAAAGCCAGAAAGTATTTGTGATGAGTGATGAGACGCTTCTTGTATGCTGTTGAAATGAATTGAACTGTGTTATAGATACATATTCAATACATATTCCTTTTGATGTCTGTGATACTGACTGGTAAGGTGGCTGGCCCTGCAGTGGAAGGTTTGCTACTGAAGTTTACATTTCACTGCTAGTACTTGCTTTTATTCTTGTTTTGTTCTTATTCTTCTATGTTTATTGTTTATTTTTATGCACCAATCACCAAGACAAATTCCTCATATGTGATAATATATTCGGCAATAAACTTGTTTCTGATTCTAAATGCCAGAGTAGTATAGTGTGTTTATCCTAGTTAGCTCAGACTACAGGCTGTCTGCATGGGCTTTACTGAAGCTGTTCAGGACCCTACATTTGTGTGTGATATAGCTATATTTGTGTTTATTTCCCTTTGTGTACTGACATTAAGCATCTATCACTGAGTCTTATTAGCACCATGCTCCAGTGGGCTGTGAGGACAGATGAGCCCTGTTACCACTCCAGGGTCTGTTCATACATCCATCCTCAACTGTACAAGCATGTTACCAGGTTTCACAAAAAAAAAAACACATAACCTGCCACATAACCAGATGATCTCACAAGCTAACACAAAGAAGCCTAACTTTTCTTTTTAAAATGTGTTTGGATTTGGCCTGGCTGTTCAGATTGGACCAGTTGCCACCAGTGCCCCTGTTGACAATGAGTAACTTACAGTAGGACACAATGCACAATTTCCCCTCTGTGCGAGTCTAGTTTTTTTTTTTTAAAGGACAATGCAGCGTGTGTGTGACAGCAGTGGTCAGCAGTAGCAGCCAGTGCAATCACTGTTTTATTTCCTGACCAATGTATGATTTTGGTCTGGTGTAAATAATAAATAATGTAAGAAATGAACGCTGTGAGGCATAGCCAGCCCCATATTTCATCTACCCCTATAATATATCTTGTGAGTAATGCCTGTCATGTGCTTGGTGCCCAGACATGAGCTTGGAATAGAAGAGACAAATTATAAGTTTAGAAATCCTCCTTTTAAGATACAAGAAAATGTCTAGATCATGTCTAGACAAATTGGCCAATAGAATGATTCAGATCCTTCAATGACACATGATATGCTTGTATTAATGCACAGAACAACCACAGGGGAGCACAACAGGTTTTCCACTCTGCTTGCGTGTCAAGCGAGGTGGTTAAAGGCCACATTTTATTACCAATCATACAAGATATTGAAGCTGTTTTGCTTTCTCTCCAGCTCAGCACTTTTGTACAACTTTTGCATCTGAAACCAGACGGGTTAGATGCGGATTATGCAAAAACTGTTATTGACACCCAGGCTCAATGTAGAAACCAGGCGGCTCACTGACAGTGAAGAGGGCGTTTATGGGTTTCAGTGGGCTTGGGTGTGTGTTTTGTCTTCTATGGATGAAAAGACTGGTGACATAAACAAGAGGTGCTTTGATGCACAGGGGCAAGTGAAAAGGTGGAGGTGAGATGAGGGATGCAGCAAGGGGGCGTATTGAAGTGGAGGATACACAAGGACAATGATGAGGTCGATGTTAGCTTGCAAAGGCTCATAATGGGAACAAAGATTTCAAAGAGAATGTACTGTTTTATTATTGTTATTGAAGGGGGTTGCACGTTTGATTTATCAAGAGAAGATAGAAGAAGAAGATTCTCAAACGGCAACGCCTGAACAAGGTGCTCCGTATTTGCATTAGATAAATCCTGGTCCTCCAGATGATAATAATGGTGTCAAGTGCTGTTGAGCATCCTGGAGGAGCTATTGCTAAAACACAGATGGCTGTCAGATCAAACGCGGTCTGATCTCTCGTCTGAAAATGTAATGGTTCCTCGCGCTTGGTGGTAGCGAACAGGGTCTTTTGACAGATTAGTCCTCAATCTGTTTTTGTGTCGGTCAGTGGAGGGTGAGTAACGGTGGTGACATCGAGAGTGTGCTGACATTTAGGCGATGTTTTGCGTTTGTTTTTAATATTTTGCTTACGATGCAGTAACCTTTTGATAATCCTGTATTTGTCCATAAACATAAATTACAGAATACCTGGAAATTTGAGGTTACTGCTTAGTCAGTAAATTGTGAAAAATGAAAACTAAAATACTGGCGAGTGTCAGCATGTAAACCGGATGACCACTTGATAATTATTGGCTGCGGAATCTGCTCCACCTGAGCAGCTTATCATTACATGCTCACCTGTTTGTGTGGTAGTCATAGGCTTGAACTGATGGTTGTGACTATCAGAGAAATACTGCATAGTTGCTGTGACTCATACGGGATCACGTTGAGGCTTAGCGGGGTTTTGTGTCACTTGTTTGTCTGTCTGTTGACCTAAGTGTTTGGTTATGGAGGCTTGCTTCTATTTCTGTCTCCCCACGGCCCGGCCTCCGACCCTAGTGTTGTGACCAGCAACATAACTAAATATATCCTGCTGACCTGTACCTGTATGTTTCAAGGCTACTCAAGACACTGGCTACTCGGACCATGGGGTGGAATCCATGTTAGCCCCTTTCTTAGTGTAAATGTGCCTCTAAACAACCTTTTCTTTTTTTCTCAACCTCTCTCCAACCCAGAACCCAGTGCAGGAATGGGGTGAGGAGATTGAGGAGGGTGCGGTGTACGGGATCACCCTGCGCCGGGAGCCCGTTCCCTCCTCCCCCGACACCGGCGAGCCTAAGCCGTGCTGCGCTTTTGTCCAGTACCGGACCAGCAAGGTGCGGCGTCTGAAGGCCGCCACTCTGGAGCTGCTGGTGCACCATCTCCTGGACCCCGGCTGCCAGGAGCCGGACTACGGGAGGATCTTCCTCTCCACATACAGAACCTTCACCTGCAGCTCAACGCTCATAGAACTGCTCTTCCAGAGGTACAGCAGCACGAGTCCCTGTTATCGTCTTCTTTCAACCAGCGTAGGCCTTTATGTCACTTAACAACATAGAAGATTTGACCTTTTATACAACTGTCAAAAGCTTCCTTGGCTTTTTTTTTGCACCACTGTACGCCATTTTCAACCTCTTTCTTTCTGTAGTTAATGTTTAGTTGAATTAGCTAAGCATTTGGGCGATGGCGCCGCCGCTCCCCTCGCCATTAACTCAAAGTGGAACGCTCATTCACATTCAAATTCACACTCGCACGTCCATTCACACATTCTCTGCTTGGGTCTTTGTCTCCGTCCCCCCTCTGGGTTTCTGCATTCAGCTGTCAGACTCGGTAACCTTTTCGGTGTGGTTTCACCTTTTCCTCCTGGATATTATCTGGATATTATCTCCCCGTTGCTCCGCTCTGCCCAACTTTCAGAAAGCACAATCCTTTTGAAACGCATTCCTGGTAATCGCACAAGTGTACAGTCATTTTGCCTGAGACTGTTGGGACACAGATAAAAGGCGATCGCTCACATGCTAGCTTTTGAAAAACAACTTTGCTTGTGCATTGGTTGCGTCAGAGCCTTTTTATACTTTGTTTCCCTGACAAAACAATAATCTCCTGCCATCTTTGATGTAGTAATAATAAGTACCTAGTAGGTGCTCATTACCTTTCGACAACAACAATTATGCACAGAGCCGTTTTAGATTATGGTTAGCATGAGGTCACGTTCGGGGTGGCTGCGAGGGAGGGACATACAATAATGTCAACAGCCTGAAGAGTCTGTCTGAGAGCGCAGTAGCCATTTTTCATAGCGATGTGCCTGACTGTCCCTGTTTGCTCCTCATAGGGACAGTGCTGCCGCAGACCTGGATAACAGTGAATGCTACAGGAGGTGGGTGGATAACTTTTCCCATCATCATCTTCATTCAAATCCTATGGAGCCTATTAAGAGTTTCACTACAAATAGATATATCCAAGTCACTTACTAGACTGGATTTTTTTACTCCATGAAATAAAGAACATTTTTCATTTACAGTTTAATTTAGCTGACACTATATGAGAGCAACTTACAATGAGTGATGGACCTTAGATAATAGATATATAATGCATATCTTTTCTAAACAAACAGAACTCATATGTGCACTGTTTCAGGCCACACCAACACGGCCCATCACCCAGAGTCCTAGGCACTTAAATCCAGCATCAGGGTGGTCTGGATTGGATTTGAATCAACTTTGTTCAACCGTCCCTTTTTTCCGGCCCCCTGATTTGTCAGACTATTGAAACACAACTAATATTGCAGCGTATTATCTCTACATTTAACATCTAACCAGGAACAACAGCTCTCTGTCCGTCAGCAGCCATAGATCAGTGAGCTCAAGTTGAATCCTCGAGCAAGGCACTTAATCCCTACCTGCTCACTCACTGTACGTCACTCTGGCTAAGGCTGTCAGTTAAATAGCTAAAGTGTTAAATGTAATGATTGTACCACTGTGTCCCCAGCCCTCTGCTAGCCATTGTCCAGACATGGTTGGACGACTACAGTGAGGACTTCAGGGATCCCCCCCTGCACCCCTCGCTCAGGCTGCTGCTGGACCACCTGAGGATCAGCTCTGCTGTGACCGACAACATGCGTAGCCAGCCAAATTTCTGTTCCCTGGCTGGACAAGCTGAGGCGCTGCTGAAGAGGTTCCAGAAGGAAGGTAACATAACCATGTAACCATAGCTGAATACCTTCGACACACAGCTCTACATTACATTCTGCTTTTTGTTTTTCTCATCACATCCTTAAAGCCTAACATATTATTAAGGAACAACAATAATATGATGAAGAACTACTGTTATTGTATCCCAACATGTGTCATTTGACAACCAATACCTAAAATACAGATAAGAGCAATAAAATCATCAAATACAACAAAGATGATTTATTTATTTATTTTTTATTTTATTTGATCAGTGTGTGTGACCATCATTTTTCCTGATCCCCTCTCTGTCTCTGTTTCTTCAGAAGCTGAGACCAACAGCACTTCTGCCCAGGCAGATCTGGAGCAAGACGAGGACGGTTCGGGTTCAGAAGGTGAAAACTGTCCAGATCAAGGTGGCATCATGGATTTCTCCGTCTGGTCGGTGGCAGAGCAGCTCACCAGACTGGACTCTGTAAGTGAGAAGTTTCATTGTCTGTTTCATTTGGTCTGGATCACGGGAGAAGCTCTTAACTCACATTGCCAATAGAAAATGAACCATACTTTATGATACCACCTGACCCGGGCTTCCTTGTGCTATGTGAGGTTTGTTGAAAGCTGCAAAAGGCTAATGATTAATTTTTGCGGCATTCCAGGCTCTGTTTGTCAAAGTGGTGCCTTACCAGTGTCTGGGCTGTGTGTGGTCCCAGAGAGACAAGAAGGAGAACATGTCTCCCACCATCCGGGCCACCATCGCTCAGTTCAACGCCATCACCAACCGGGTCATCACCTCAGTGCTCTGCAAGCCTGCTGCCAACACCTCCAGCCCCACCTCCTCCCGCAGGCCGCTCACCATGCCAACACAGAGGGCCCGCGTGATCGAGAAATGGATCAGAGTAGCACAGGTCAGTCATGGGGAAGCTAGGCTACTTGTCTTAAAGCCACAATGAATGGAAACCCAGACGTTTGAATCCAGCTCCCCTGCACACCACAAGGCTACATGTGCTTGCAAGAGTCATATCAGACCAGGTTTACCCCTCAGAGTTTGATTCACTAAAGCATTTATCAGGACTATGACCAGGAACACAAAATCAGGGTAAATGGAATATTTCAAATGAATGGGAGTAGTATATCAGTAGTGACTCCATGAATTCAATATTAATCAGTTGTTTCTTCTTCAGGAATGTCGTCAGCTGAAGAACTTTTCCTCTCTCAGGGCAATCCTGTCGGCCCTTCAGTCTAATGCAGTGTACAGGCTGAGGAAGACCTGGGCTGCTGTTAGCAGGTAGGCACTGCAGGGACGTGACACAGGAACGTGACTGGGCCATACACGTTTAAAAGACAATGGTGTTGCTCTCTATGGCTGTTGTATTTTATCTACATAATCACCCTTTAACAAGGACATTGACCCTCATCAAATAACATTTTAATGTCTCTGAAGATGCAAGTCAGCAAATGTCTAACTTTTGGGCGACCCATATTTCATCTCAGGTCATACATAATGATATTTCATTGTAGTAAATGATGTTCCTGTCAGAGGTAACTGAACCATAACCTCATATAATTTGTTGTAAACATATGGTCTTCGGCCAAGTCGTGAAATCTAAAATTTAGACATCTGCTCTTGTACATAATTGCAACGTGTCTGTAGCTGTATATTTGATACACATGGTTTCTATTCTGTTTCAGGGATAGCATGGCCACCTTCGATAACCTCTGGGAAACCTTCCCTGATGAGAACTGCGTTCTGTCTAACAGAGAGATCCTGGTTGAGGTGAGACTGATGAAAAGATGGAAAAGCACAGAAGGGACGGTTTAGCCTGTTGTGAACCATGTCAGATTTATGGGGTTAGGGGTGGATACGGACACATTCTCAAGAGTTTACTTGGGAAATAAGCTATGTGCAAACTTATTGTCTCAAAGTTAATGTTACCAATGCAAACAAACCCACTGAGCTGACTCAGTGTCAGTCCTTGTACCAAAATATTAGGTAATAACTTTGTGTGTGGGTGGGGTCCTTCAATACAATGAATTGAAGGCTAATCATATTGTAAACAAGGTCAGTGGTGGGGCAACAGTGTTTTGACAGCGGGCACCATACTGGAATTACAAGGTACAAATTGGGGCTTTAAGAATTTGCGATCTTAAAGACCAAGTTCTTAATCCAAATATTATTTTCTTTATGTTATGGACTTTAGGTAATAGATATATAATACCTTTTTTTTCTCAACAAATGACATAGAACTCATATGGACCCTGTTTCACTTGACACTGAAAGACAACACGCCACACCTTACACATGTTCCAGTGTGGCGTGGCGTGTTCCAAGTCTTCAGTGTACTGTACATGACTTTTCTACTTACTTAATAAATAAAAGCCCACTTAAGTTAATGTTTAGAGAATGGCTTAACAGAGCGTTAATAGGAGGCTAGTGTCCTGAGGAACAGCGTGTTCCATTTTGTCCTCCTCTGGGCCGTTGCGTCAGAGCTGCCTTGTGTCTCGTTACAATGAAAGGCCTCATAAGTCAATAGATGAGCCATACCTTTTGTCCGCCACATCCAAGCCACATACAATCGTTCAAATAGATTTGCTGAAATGCCTTTACACAATGTTTTCGTCTCATTGTTCGCCTCCCTTCCACTTTTCATCGCAATCAGTTTCAGGCACTCCCTTTTTCAATAAAGGAAGCTTTTATCTGTGTAAACACTATCACATGTATGTACTTTAGCCTAATCCACGTGTTCCTTTAGGCAGGAAACGCATTGTATACACACATGTACATACAGAGAAAGTGCTCAAAAGTTTCTACTGCAAATTTCTGTATAATAAAACCAAATCTGGTATATATATATATTGTGATTATATACGAGTGTGAATTCATCTAGTCCTCCAGTTTACTCATACTTTTATTTTGAGCCCTTGTTTGCATTCATGTAGACGTACACACACACACACACACACACACATAGTGAAAATCGTGGCCAATATTTGTCTTTTAGATCAATGGATTTGACAACGGGACCCTGTATGTTCTCATAACCTTCAACTGAGTGCAGCTCTATCTGCCCCCCTCTCACAGGACGGAGGCCAACCAGCCGTGGATAACATTTCTCCCAAGATATCCAAGCGGTGTCCGTTCCCCAGACAGATGGTAAGCCGTACCTCAGAGTGAGAACAGGGTTTTGACGTTTTGCAGAGGTCAGATGAAGGCTGCTGCCATAAGTCACTGAGGTTCTAGTTCAACCTAAATGTTTCGCTGTAGGTTTCATTTACAGCAAAAGGGGCTGTTGGAATATAGCACAAATGGTATCACATGGCAACCTATTCAGTTTCTTATAATCCTTCACCGCTGGAAAGGGGGATTTGCTGTTGTCTGCTTAGTATTTTAACCTAAGCCTCATTTTACTTTCAGCTTTTCGAGGAGTCGCATACAGAATCCCAATCCTCCCGTATTATACTAAAACCACAAGACTGATTTTTCCCAGTGTGGGAGGAGGATCTCTGGCATGGCAGAGGCTCAAGTCTATCTTTAGCCTCTCTCGATGTCTCTGATGAGTTTGAAACGGCCTCAGATTACCAGGATTAAAGGACAGTAATAATAGAGTAGACGGGAGCCTTTTTATGAGTCATATGCGCATTCTCCTGGGCCGTAACCTGAACCGGCTGACCTGCAACCCCCGGTGGCTCTCGACCCATTTGGCACAGGGGAATACATCTGGAAGAAGAAGGCACGGAAAATTACTGATTGCTTGAAAATCGCACAATAGCCACGGTGCTGCTGGTGTAGCCCGCCATGACAAATGGAAGCTCTAGCTCTAGCCTTGCAGCGCTGTACTCCTGCCGCTGATGAACAGTATGTCTGCGTGTTGTTTCTCTGCAGAGTACCTCGAGTGGAGTGGTTCCCTACCTGGGCACCTACCTGACCGTCCTCACCATGCTGGACACTGCCCTGCCAGACACTATGGAGGTACAGACTGTGGCCTGAGTGGCAGTTCAAGTGTGACACGTTGGTTCTCCATTTGAAATGAATGTAGATATAATAACAATAATGTGTATTAACACTTATTAGATTAATCCAATCATGTAGCAAACAACCTTAAGTATATAGCTGGGTGTATTTAGTCATAGTACCGTATAGCCTTGTCTCTTTTTCTGGTATAATCAAGCGTAGATGTACAGTAGTATCATTATTTGAATCATAATATATTCATCTCTCTTAACAGGGGGGACTCATAAACTTTGAGAAGAGGAGGAGGGTAAGTGGATCCTCTTTCAATGTCTCTTTTTTCCCTTTCATTTTATTTACAATAGACCGCAAAGCAAGATGTACACAATACAAAGGTGTGCAACAAATATTATATTTCATGTCCTGTTATCAACACTGTATTTTCTCTGGGTCTCCTGAGTGGCTGGGGGTGTATGTTCGTGTTGATAGGGTATTCTCTGACACCTGTTTTGTCGCGCTTGATACGCTGGAGGGGAGAGACCTGTGCACCTTTTCTTTAACTTTCTTTAACTCCTCTCTCTTAAAAGGCCTTTGCTACAGCTTCACGACCGTTCAAAGTATCACTGTGTTTTGTTGCTCAAGGCAAAGTTATGTAACCATACAGGTGTCATGAGTCACGGCGGCTCATGCCACCTGTCCCCTACCGGTCAGTCCGGTTTACCTGTTTTTCTCTCTCTCTCTCTCTCTGTCACTACAGGAGTTTGAGATTCTATCACAGATTCGCTTGCTCCAGGCGTCCTGTACCCAGTACAGCTTGCCACATCACCCCAGAATCGCTGCCTGGCTGCAGGGACACAAGCTGCTCACTGACCAGGAGAGGTGAGGTGGAGGAAGTGTCTTTCAGGCTCAACATGATGATTTTAAAAAAAATAAAAAAATGTACCTCTTACATTTGGAAGACAAATCAAGACACGCCCCCTCTTTCCCTCTTTCCGCAAACTTGACAGGGTTCACCAGTTCAGTGAGAAGTTGGACAGGAGCGTGTTGTAGAATGTGGCAGTTCAAGGCTAATGGCACCTTGAGTCGTTACATCTGATGTGTACATTGTATTTCATACGCTATGTAAACAAACACAGGCGTGTAGGTTCCTGATGAAAATTCTCTGCCGAAATCCACGTTGAGTCTTAGTCAGAGCTTTATCCTACAGAACCACTGATGACTTTTAAAGAAATCGTGACACTTTCATATAAATAAATGTCTGTTTTTCTACTCAATTGATATAACGCTGTAGTGATTCAACCTATAGTCAGTTCATGAAAGCTTTTACATTTGCTGTTCTCATCACCCGGTGTCAGGTAGTTATTTCTGGCACACAGGCAAGTGAAGCGTTTTAGGTTTCTGGAAGCAGCAACAGCGGCTTGTTTGGAATAAAGACAAGAACTAAATAGTTCGCCGCAGACAGAGAAAACACCAGTACAGACAGAACAGAAAATACAAAGGAAAAAGACGCCACAGTGCTGCTGATGCCCCAAAGTGCCCCAACATTCACCAACCACTGATGAGTAACTTTTCTTACATAAATGAAATATTGACTTTTTGTTTTGTAACAGCTATGAACTGTCTCGACAACTGGAGCCTCCAGTGGATCTGTGCTCCCCAACCCCCTGGGCCCATCGCGCACTCACAAAGAAACTCTCCTCGTGAGTATTTTACCACAGTCTAGTCTACTGTTGACACAAGCATGGTACATTGTGTTCACATAGAGGAACCTGAGCACAACAAATACACTTTGAAGTCACAGTGTGGTTGTCAAAATGGACTTGCCCTTTGGTCACTTTTGCCATCACTTGACTCTACTGTCATGAATACTGTGTGGTGTATACTTTTTTTAAAGAATTTTTATGCCACATAAAAGGGAAAATGAGAAAAGATATTCTCAGTCTTCTCAGGATTTTACCTGCATTGAAATAATTCTTTTGATCGTTTGCTTTGGCGGTGACGGTTTGGTTCCATACATTCATTGTTTGACTAACAAGATGTCTGCATGGTGACGTGATAGAATACCATAATGCATTTGATCCTGCTCCTTTGGTACATGCTGTAGTTGTATCTCTGTCTGCAGCCTCCTGACAGTGGGTGAGGGATCTAAGAAGCTATTTGCTGACCAGATCAGCGTGTCGTCTTCTGGATCCAGTGGATCTGAGATGGAGGATCTATCCTCACCGACCTCTGCTTGCTCCATCAGACTGCAGGTAAACTGTGTGTGTGTGTATGTGTAGTACATATGTGCATCTGTCTCATATGTCGTGTTTGTGTCCATCCCTCCTTTTGTCCTCATTTGTGCTCAGTTGTGTCCTTGTTCTAGCGTTGCCATGCCTCCATCTGATGGATCTCTGTGTTCAGCAAAACATCCACTATTTACCGTTCACAAACAATCATCCTCTTTAAGCCGCCAAACAGACCCTGAAGCAGTTCTAATGAGCAGTAAAATACATTGAATGGCCTTCACTTCAAACGTGGGCCACTTATATATATATATATATATATATATATATATATATATATATATATATACAGCAAATCCTCATCGATGGGCTATCAAGTGTGTGTGTGTCCTTGAAAAATGGAATTTCTACTGAGCAGGTCCTTAGCTGAGCTGTAGAAGTGTTTTTGTAATGATTCACGCTCAGCAGGTTGTTCCCTGCAGGAAAATCAATTCCTCTAACAGACCGACTCAGTAAGTGCTGTGATTGGCCGTGTTGCCAGTGGCACTCATCGATATTCTTTCCCCCTCTGGTCTCTCTCGCTTGCTTTACTTCTCTCTCTTCAGTCCTTTTCCAACTCTTGCAACAACGTGTCCGAGGCCTTCTCCTCCCCCTCGTCCTCCTCCTCTACCTCCCCCTGCTCCTCCACCGTCTCCTCTCCGGATACCGCCACTCCTTCCGGCTCGTCGTCCAGCTCCCAGCCGGATCTCTGCACTCCAGCCGCGTCCAGTGGTGGCGCTCGGCCTAAACCCACCCTGGCGTCGCAGCACAAACGCTCCGTGTCCATGACCTCCCTGCCTGTCTACAACCGTCAGGTGGCTGACTCTTGCGTCATCCGGGTCAGCGTGGACCTAGGCAGCAACAATGGCAACATGTATAAGAGCATTCTGGTGAGTTTACCCTGAGATCGGGGTTCGAAAATATTAGGTCTTAAGTGCTCGGTGACTTTTTCCATGTCTAAAGCTAGTAGATATTTAGTAAATATAGATACATAATGGATATGCAAGAGGAATGACTAAATGGATTATTTGTGTCCTGGTAGGGCCAGTAGAACAGGCAACGCACTTGACCCCAATTCTTTGATTTAAGATGTCAACACAAGGTTGCAATGGACTCTGAAACCGGGAAACATAATGTTTTTTTTTTTTTAATGTCAATAACTTCCTACTTCTTTTATTTCTGTGTTTAATGGCGCTTTTGTCTGTCTTTGCCCTTCATAGTTGACCAGCCAGGACAAAACTGCTCAGGTGATTCAGAGGGCGTTGGAGAAGCATCACCTTGAACACATGAGGTGCCAGGACTTCACCCTCACCCAGGTCATCTCCCAGGACAGAGGTCGGAAAAGAGAAGGTTGTAAAAATACACAGTACAGTAATATCAAAAGAATAACTGAAATATTGCAGCTAAATGATAAACGAACACTTTAAGTGACTGACCCTGTCTTTTCTCTTTTCAGAGTTGCTCATACCAGACAAGTCAAATGTCTTCTATGCTATGTCAACCACAGCAAACTTTGACTTTGTGCTGCGCCAATTCCCAAAACGCCAGAAGAAACCACTGAGAGTGACTGCCAATCTTGGACGATACACAAAATAGTGCCTCTGGTGGTGTGGAGCTGATTTCTACCCAAGTCGACACATGCAAGATGCTTACAAGGCTGGACGGAGCTCACGGGATTGTACCAGAAAATTAGCTTATTTTTAATAGTTGTTCATAAGGAAAGAAGAAAAAAGGCATACCAAGTAGAGTATGTCCTCCAAGTTGGTGCTTCCATTGGATACCAAAGAGGTGAACATGTGAAGTAGTCACAGTAACTGACAAGATGACGCAATGGCACTTTATGAAGAGGAATGCACTCTTCAGAAACCGAGACCGGTTTTAAAAACACTTAATTCCTGGTTGGAATAAACTCTTTGTGAATCCCACCATTGAATCTCCAAAAAGCTAAACACATTCCTTGACAATGGGTTGGGTTGCTTTTACTTCTTTGGAAATGGTCACAAGATCGAAGCACATGTCAGGATCAAGGATACGTGTGTAAATAGCGTAAATGTTACACGTCAGATCTAACAGTCTTTCTAGCTTTGAGACTGCTGAATAAATGTAGGTGTACTCCACAGGCCACCTTATCCCCCCCAGAGAGCAACATGTGCCAAAAGCAGTGGCCTATTTATACATGGACATTTAGTCCTGACTGACAATTTCTCAATGCAGCTGAGCACCATTAATAACCTGTGTGTTTAAAAGGGAATGGGGTCAAATGCTGTATAAAGGGTGTACAGTAGTACACTGAACACTAGAAGCCCCTGGACAGGTTTAAGCTGCTTGAAAGGTGATAGCCTTGTGTGTGTACGTGTGTGTGTGTGTACGTGTGTGTGTGTGTGTGTGTACGTGTGTGTGTGTACGTGTGTGTGTGTGTGTGTACGTGTGTGTGTGGGCCAGTGCTATCTGATAAATGGGTGGGAACGTTCTCACCAGGATCACTATGTTCCCTCGGAGCGTCAGCCCGACTGTGCCAGTGTGGCTGCAGTGCTGTTCGTGTGCGGCAGAAGGGAAGAGTGGCTGCCCGACTGGAAGGATGGCATTCCAGCCCGCGTAACCATGGTAGCAGCAGGAACTCCGATGGACCGCTCTCCGACTACACACGAGTGACACACTTGCGAAAGGCTCCTCGAGTAGTGCTGATGTCAATGAGTTGAAGCTAAACTTGTGTAGGCCATGTAGAATTTCAGTGTTAGGGCTGTAATGAAATGTGATTTTTTTTTTTTTTTCTTTTCAGCTTTTAGGTTTTGTAACATTTTGTATTTATTTGTACTGCAGTTCCACTGTGGTTCATGTTGATTGATTGTGCACCTTCTGTTGATTAACACAGTCTGCTGATTTACTAGGTTGCTCTAAGTTGTCTCCTGAGTCGCAGAAAAATAGAAAAAAAAAGAAAAAAATCTGTGATCGATGTGGGATGATTTCTGTGATTGTCTGATTGGCACTGATGATATTCAAAATCTCAACACTAAAACTTTAATTTTAATTTACCAATTCAGAAAATGATTTAACAAATTTGGTTCAGACTGATGAAACCTGGATGTAACCGGTGTTAAACTGGCTTGACTAGAGCTGAAAGGGGAGCTTGGGTATCATTTCAATGAAGTTGATGATGAACACATTCTCACAGTCACCGCTAAGGGGAGTAGTTGCAACAAGAGGAGGTGACACGTGGTAAAATCCCAGCCTTCTACTCAACCTTTCCACTGGAGCGCTTGGGCGTTAAATGCCTTGCTCAAGGGTTGTCTGGCTGTCGAGGGAAGGAGTAGTGTGTCTTATTAACTCGTCTCAGCTGATCTGGGGCTTTAAACCAGCAAACTCTTGCCTACAAGCCTGCTTCTCTAAACACTGCCACCTCACCTCCCTTGATCGTTGAGTCTTGAAAATATGTCTCGTAGCGTACCAAAAGATTGTTACTTTTTGTTAACTCTTGTCAATCAATGAAGATCGTAACATGTAAACAAAAAGAATGACACTGTTAGCTTTGAAG
Source organism: Hoplostethus mediterraneus (assembly GCA_034670385.1). Lineage (NCBI taxonomy): Eukaryota > Metazoa > Chordata > Actinopteri > Trachichthyiformes > Trachichthyidae > Hoplostethus > Hoplostethus mediterraneus. The sequence continues at coordinate 2,983,134 of JAXDDW010000025.1, read as the reverse complement.
ATAGGTTAAAAACAAGAAGTTCCTAATAAACACTGTTTTCAAGCCTATTTTTCTGACTCATCACTATTTTTGTACCATTACAACTAAGTCAAATTCGGTCACTCAATGGGGCAATGGAATTAATTATTATAATATTTTATTATTATTATTTATTTCACAACACCGTAACAAGGAGCTTTTCCAAAGAAACATGAGTGGGACAGGAAATCTGGTTTAGGTCAGGATCATGATATTAGTCAGGTTTTAAGAATGTTTTTTTTTTATCACACCGGAAATCTTTTTTAAAACATGTGACTTATACACGACATAACTGCCCGCTACAGAAGAACTTGAATAAATGTCGTAAAAATACAAAATCACTTTTAATATGTTGAATTGTTTGGTTATGTGTTTCATGAAAAAAAGGTGATGTTGCTAGTGCTGGTGTCCAATCTTCACATGGAGGCTGTTTATAAACGGTAAGAAGAGGTGTAACCAGTAGTGGGGAACCTAGTTACGTTTTACTGTTATTGAACGGCAGCAGACAGAAATATTTATAACACAGCGCTATATCAAATGTTGCCACTAGATGGCGCCAGCTTTATGGCGAGCCATTGACGAGCTACTGTACTAGAAAGATGTATTTACATCCATACCCCACATGGATGCAGTAGTATCCCACTGGCACAGGAAGTCCCCTCCATTCAGTCCACTCTCACACATTGGGTTCCCTGGATTGATTTGAAATGATGATGATGAAATGCGGCAATGTAAGAGACGCTTTGTGCCTAGATGTTGTATTATTAATCCTCATAGCCTCAGGTTATCATTGACGGGTAATGGAACAGGTGCATGATGGTGATGGCCTCCTGGAGTGATTTCAGTCCCACAAAGCAACGTTCTTCCTCTCTGTCAGAACTGGGATGTTGAGTTGAGTTTGGGTGTTTTTTTATCGTGGGGTGATTTTAAAAAAAACGCTTTTTCATTCCTGTAACATGGATCAAGTGATAACGTCTAGACTAGGAGGCCTCCAACTTTATGCACCTAGTCCAGCGGCTCACCTGCTCAGATGATTTGTCCATTAGAGGATTCCTGTCAGGACAGACCTAGAAAGAGTCTGTGCTGTATTGAGCGCTGCCGGCTCATCTACCCACTCAATGCACTTGACTGCAGTAGTCGCACACTCAGCAGAAGGATACGGGTTTGGATTCATTAAATAAAAAAGCCTCGTCTCACCATGCAATGCTGCAGCTCCCTACTACTGTGTGTGTGTGTGTGTGTGTGTGTGTGTGTGTGAGATGCATAGGTCAGCAGTTCTGGAGGAGAAACAGGACGCTGCTCTCCTCTCATACTCTCTCATGTATTATGTATGTCTGATGTCCGGCCGTAAGCTTGACTCTGTATGTGAGCTGCCTGTGTGCTGCCCTTCGCCCTTAGAAAATTCAAAATGCTATCATCTTTGGTGCACACGGTCCCTTTGGTGGTGCTGCTCTGCGGGCCAGGTGAGAAATTCAAGGTCTTATCCGGATTTGCCCAGGAAATCGGTTAGCAGGTCTCCAATGAGGATTGATGAGACGTGGAGTTTGGATGTCAATAAAATCGATGGCCTCCTCCTCTCTTGACCTCAGAGTGCTTGAGGAAGTCAGTTCACACCCCGCTTTGCAAGGATTCTCCGGTAATGTGATAACTGGCTTGCAGTGAGGTCACGGTTCTCCTCTCCATCACCTCCACAGAAAGTCTATCCTCTACATAGGCACTTCTGCCACACAGCACAAGGCTTATTCCATTTAGATCCTGCGCACTGGATATGAAGAAAGTGTTGCGCTCTCTTTCCACTGGGTCTGCAATGTTATTAGCTTTACTAATGGAACCGGTGGTCGCTGCATTGCCGCAAGAAACTTACAGGACAGTCAGTATTCTGGAGATGACAGCATTTTATCATTTGGCTGTTTCATAACTAGACTGACTGCAGGCCAATGGATGCCACGGCACTGTTAGGCAACACTTTCCTCCGAACTGTGCAAAGACTTGTAAAGCTAACGACAGCCAACTGTCCTCTGCCTCACCTGGTCGACTCTTCTGAAGAAGAGAAGGGCATTCGATTGTTTTTCCAGCTCAGAGCCAGAGGAATGCGGGCATGTGTCGACAGCCTATGTGTCTGTGTGTGAATATGTGCGCGCATGTGTCGAGGTCAGTAAGTCGATGGCCTGTTTTCGGCATCCTAAAAAAACCCCCCGTAACAAAGTCCACTTCAAAGCCCTGTTCGCACGTGCCCAGCTCAACCTTGTTCCCCATTCTCTGAAGAGGAAGCTGGGGGTGCTTGTGTTGTGATAGCCCAAGTACTGACACCACGTGCACACACACACACACACACACACACACACACACACACACACACAGAGAGAGAGAGAAATCGTGAGGTTTTACAGATTCACACAGACCCACACTATGTACACAGCAGACGGTCGGGCCTGTTCACACCTAGATATTCTTGGTAGTTTACAGATTAGTCGGTGCCATATGTGCACACACTCATCCATATGCATGTCGGTCGAAGTGTGACCTCGCTCAGTTGAAATACGCGCTCGTGTTTGCGTAGACATTTCAAACTCGCGTACAGATGTTTTCCTGCCCACACAAGATATTCTTATCTCTCTGCCTCTTTCTCTACGTTCTCCCTCACGTGAACGCAGGATGGCAACGACATTTATCCTTTTCCTTTCCTGTCGTTTCTTCTCCATCCCCTTGCCTCCACACCTCGGCTCACTTACCACACACTGGAAGCTCACGCGCGGATGTGTCACACGTATTCAATTTCATTGCTCTATTTATAAAAATCCCTGGCCCGTAGTTGGTGGTGTTTCTCGCCTCTCAACTGTGACACTATTGTTGGAATTTGAAACACATTATTTACAAAAGGTGTCACCGTTGAATCGGTGCTGCGTCTCTTTTTTTACGACCGCTGTTACTGCCTGACATAAGCTCATTCATGGTTCTCCTCCAGCCCGCGTAAGCTAAGCATTTACTGCTCTAGCTGACTTACTGCCTCCGCTACTGACTACTGGTTTTACTACCTGCCACTACACATTGCTGCTGTCAGGAGTTTTGTTTTTCTTTACTTGAATTGAAATTGTATATGGTCATTTATGTGTCATTACATTTAGGTCCATGAAACCTAAAACAAATGCTTGTATACATTTCAAAATATGTGGGCATCAGTGAGAAAATGAGCATTCTTTTAATATTTCCCATCTTACTTTCTGCAGGTGGATGTTTCGTTTGTCCAACAGTAGCCGGACGTCTTGCCGTGCACCGGGTTTCAGATCAGGGGGATCTGTGGTGACCTTTGACCCGGTGGCTTGGATCCTATTTGACTGTGCCGCGACTGTTCTCTCACTGCTGTTTTCTGCACTCTGGCTTTAAGTGAATTGCAATGAAACACGTTTTCTCTATTCTGGTTGATCAGGAGGAGAATAGTTACTTCAACATGTTTCCAACCATTATTTCCTCATTTTGCTCAGCGGAGAGGTTAATGTGTTTTTCCGTGCTCTCCCTGGCGTCTCTGGTTAGGGGTGTATATTTGCGGCGTGAGTCAAGTGCTCATGTGTGTCTGTAGGTGTTCAGCGTGCTTGTGTGCATACGTGTGGCTATGCATTGTGTGTGTGTGTGTGTGTGTATGTGTGTGTGTGTGTGTGTGTGTGTGAATGGAGATGTGGGGAGCCCAAGCGCTCCTCGAGTGTGACTCACGCTTGGACGTGTACAGCTCCAATCACTCACGCTTGGCCCAAGCACATGGCTCTCCGACAACACACTCCCTGCCTTCTAGTGCTGGCCTTCTCCCTCTCTCTCTCTCTCTCTGTCTCTCACTGTCTCTCACTGTCTCTCTCCCACTCTTTCTCTGAGCTTTGCTTTTTTTCTGTTTTACCAAGAACCCACCCATATCCTATGCCTCTGCCTCCTGCTTCATGGACAATGGCAACCATTATTATTCCCTGTATATGTCGATAACCTACTTTTGCTTGAAAAAACAAAAAGCAGGGCAAGCAGGAACAGGTTTCGCTTTCAGATTTCATCTCACTCCTCCGTCCCTTGTCGAGCATATTTTCTTTCACTTCCATGCAAACAGTTGCAGTTTTTTTGCTTACGCGCTATCCAGATGTTGCTCGTTGGCATGGCGCTGTTCAGTTTTCATCGCCCCTGTTGCTGAGTTTAATTTTTTTGCATGGCAGATTCTTCCTGAGGCTCGTTCTAAACACGTCCCCGCTGCTCATGTTTAGCTGCTATTAATAAGGAGACGTCTGCGCAGGAGTTACTTGAGAAAATAACTCTGCCACGAGTCCGAGTAGGTTTTTTGGAAGAGGGAGGGCTTCTAGGAAAAGAGGGTGAGCGAGGACAAGATCGGAGGCCAAATTAAATTTAGAAGCTTCCCCGTACTCCGCGATGCTGCACGCAGATCCAGTTGCATGTTCTCACACATGACATTAGCGACTCTTTGCCCAGTGAAAAAAAAAACACAATACCCACTCCTTGTTTAATTGGTGACATTTTCGCTACAGCTACGTTCCCAGGCGATGAGACAAAGGCTCACAGGTTTAGTTATTCCAGTCTCTGTTTGCTCACGGCTGAGGCTGAAGGTCAGTGTGCAAATAGAGTATCTGAAGCAGCGCTGCGGTACTGCTGACTGTCATCGGCCAGCATTATGAGAGGTTCTGTAAAAACCTGGCGTTACAGGTTCAGTGACCCTCATACCCCTGACTGACTCAAATCCAGGCTTAACCCGTCTGCCCGACTTGCGAAAGCCTTTCAGAAATGCAGCCTGTGTGTATTTATCTCTGGTCTAGCCTCCTTCTGTTTGGCTGTCTCCCTCTAACCCCCACAGCCAAGTCAATCACATCACAACAGAGCCACAACCTTGGCCTACAATGTGAAGCTCAGATACTTCTGGAGGGATACAAGTCTACCTAAATCACCGTAGGGGGTCGACTTTGTGTTAAGCATCCTGTGCAGTGGGATTAGTCAACTCCTCGGGAATGTAAAACAGCTCCGAGTCATCTCGTCGAGCGTTGAGCCGCTGACACGTGATGCTGCGTTGGCCGCCGCCGAGTGATTGAAATTTGCGCTGAAACTTTGGTGGTGGTGGCACACTTTTTACACAGCACGCAAAGCAGTGAAACGCCAAACACAAGCAACAGCTGACGCATTCTTCCTCCTTCCGACTTGCTCTCATTCCCACCAGCGCCCCATCCTGTCCCCGTCCCCCTTTGACAGAGTGTGTGTGTGTGTGTGTGTGTGTGTGTGTGTGTGTGTGTGTGTGTGTGTGTCTCTGGGGCTTGCTTCACGTATCCTGCCGCCTTGGCCCCAGGGAAGGTGTTACTGTAACACGTTACCTGCCGACTGCATGTGAGCAACTACTCACATGGGGCCTGCCGTTCATCCCTCCCTCCCTCCCTCCCTCTCTCCCTCCCTCTCCCCCCCCCCCCCCCCCTCCAGGTGTTTGGATTAGAGGAGGAAGGATTGAGTAGAGGAGGAGGAGTAGAGGCCCCTGCTGTAAACTGACTCCTCTGCTGTCACAGTGTACATTTATAGCCCCACTTCTTCACTTCCTCGCTTCTCTCACTCTGTCTATCTTAGTGTTCAAGCCCCCCCCACAATTTCGCTGCTGTTTTCGCCAACTCTGTTGACATTACTTCTTCTTCTTTTTTAGATAAGAGCAGCTGTTTGCATTTGCTGTTTGTGCTCCAGCGTCTCTTAACAACCTGTGCTGTGACCCGGCGCCGTCAACCTCAGCAGTGTGTTCCAAACATGGGGAAACCATCTGCTCGCCGGGAAACCAAACACTCCTTAAATCTTTGCGGCAAATGATGCTTATCAAACTTTTGGATATGTTTCTCTCATCGTGTCCAATGTGCATGAGATGCCCCAAATAGAAAATGATACTGAAGATAGTCATTTCAGGCATTGCACTCTGGTCATATTTTGGCAGACAAATAAAGGGCCGTAATCCTTCTCAACAAATGATGCAATGATTGATGATTAGAAACCAAAGGACACTGAAGCAAGTTTAATAACCTCACAAACAAAGAAAAGCACATATATCTGAAATATTTACAATCTAACTATGATGAAAACTACATGTTGTTTTGTATTTTGCAAGCAAAATAGTGAAATTCATAAAACAGATGATCGGTTTCATCAGTAGCAGAATTCATTTCAATGTTCTCACCCGTACCAATTGTAGTGTTTCAGGTAATATTTTAAATAATGTATTTTATCTTTAACACATTTCTTGAGTTGTCTTAGATTCTGCTGCCACTGAGGCCATATTTTGCTAGAAAAGTTAGAAAAACTGATCATCTTCCTCAGTGCAGCATCTCCCTCGTTGGGTAAACACGAGAGAAGCAGCTATTCATTTCTTGTCCTATATGTCCTGTTTGTCAGTCGTCAACAGAAGTTTCAAGGGCTGTTTTTAGTGTTATTGCACCAGGAAGCCCCCCCCCTCCTCCTCCTCCCCTCTTTTGTTGTTGTCTTTCAGTTCAGTCTGTCCTTTGACACTCTATACAAGGAACAGGAAGTTCTCCTTTTGTCCCCAGGCTGTTCACAATAATTCAGCAATGAGGGTTACAGGTGTAACCTTACTGGACTGATTCACTGTCCTGACGTCCGTGCGCTGTGTGCGCGCATGTTGGGTATCTTATATGGTATTTTTGTCAGTGTGTGTGTGTGTGTGTGCGTGTGAGCTCCTCTCTGGAGGCAGCTTTACCAGGGCACATGGGAGAACAGGAACCCCAGCCCTCGCTGCTCTCCTTACAGTCACTTGAACCAGGACGGCCCTAGACAGATGGATGGGCCTGTTGACACTAATCCACTGTATGAGGTAATGGAGTTAGCCTGTGTTTGTGCACTCCTTCCCTGCCACTCCTGACTTACTGACTGGCCTACTTACCACCAACTCACGTGGCACCAGAGTGAAACCGTCCACACACCTTCTGCTGGGTTTCTTTCTCAGAAGCTTAGGAGTGGATAAGATAGTGTAGTGTAGTGTGTGTGTGTGTGTGTGTGTGTGTGTGTGTGTGTGTGTGTGTGTGTGTGTGTGTGTTAGGGTTAGAGTTTTATGAGAGGAGAACTGATCCTATCTCCACCCTTACTGTTAGTATAGTATAGTATATAATGGCGATAAGACCCTCAATTGATCATTAATGATTTCTAGGTGTGTGTGTGTGTGTGTGTGTGTGTGTGTGCGCGTGCACAATGGTTCATTTGTTCATGTTTAACAAGGCTTGGAGAGCAGAGGTAGCGTCCTATTTCCAAGTCAGTTTTATCAACCATGTCAAATCCCTGTCCCTATATGAGAGAGACATAGTGAGTAGTAATCTCTAACCACTGTGGTTGTAGTAACCAGGTAATACTGACTGTACTAATGTTACTAAGTCAAACATGTGATACGTTATGTCCCTATATGGCTTTAAAACCAGACTCATATCAGAGGAAGGTATGGATTAGTTCAAAGGTTAAGGTTTGCGGTGGTTATGCACCAAGGTCATTGTAACAAATGCTGTAGCACATGGCTCAGAGTAAATGTCAGTGGTGTGTGTGTGTGTGTGTGTGAGTGTGTACTGTGTGTGTGAGTGCCTCTTAGCAGGTGGGTGTAGACCTGCTGAACCTATGGAGGCCTCCAAGAAACTCACTGACCCAGATGGACATGTACACATGCTGTCCTTTCCTCCTTCTCTTGCAAACCATAACATAACAACCTTAAAGACTTTGTTATGTACCTCAGGTGCCTTGCATGCAGCTGAATGGCATTGAGAGATAGTGAACTGATTCTCTCTGCAGTAAACACAACAGTGTACTTACATTGGCTCTGAATGTGATTCACACTCAGCGTCCTTGAGTCTGCAAGCTTTAGGCTAGATGGATCTCTGAAACTGACCCTGAGATGACTCACCCTCCCTCGCTCTGCCTGGGGTCTGATAACTGTATTTAGAGGTCTGTTGTACAATTAGGGTAGGAGAACTATTATTCCAATTAATCCCCCTTTAATTTCCTGCGTGAGTTTCCTCCACGGGCACCTCATTCATTTTTTTTGTATTCATTCATTTGCTGTTTTTTCTTCCCCCTCCTCCTGTGTAACCTCCGAGGGAGTACAATGGAGAGATCGTGACTGAGTCCAGTGAGGGGCAGTTCATGAGAGGGAGAATGAAAGAGTGAGAGGAAAAGAGAGATAGGGAGCAAGAGGGAAAGAGAGTCAGAGGACACACAGAGAGAGAGAGAGAGAGAGGGGGAGTTTCTGAGAGGGAGAATGAAAGAATGAGAGGAAAAGAGAGAGAGAGCAAGAGCGGAATAAGAACAGCAAGTGAGAGAGAAAGAGGGTGAGCTGCAGAGACGTGGACGGAGATACAAGGCCTGTCATTGTGCGAGGGCCGATGACCGGTTGGCACAATAAACCAGATCCACATGGAGGCCTATGTGGAATCCAGGCTCTTGGCCCAACCCTTTGTCCGTGGCAGGAAGCCATCCCCACCGCGGGGATAACATTATCCTGCAACATGTCAGTCAACGGGACTCTCTCTCTCTCTGCACCTGCACGGCACCGGTGCTGGCCGGGGACGCCATGAACTCCTGGCGAGCCGGTTACTTCACTGGCACCAAAGTCACTCGAACGCGTCTCCGATTCCACCGTCTTTCGTAACAACTCAACCTTGATAAATAATGCCATTCAGAGGATTATTCAATGGGACACTGAATTCAATTGAGTGTTCATATTCTAGAAAATAAGTACACCACAACTTGGAAAAGGAGATACATATATATACAGGATATATACAGTACTGTGCAAAAGACTTAGGCACGTGTAAAAAAGAAAGTCTGTATTTCAATGCTTTCAAAAATAATGAAATGAAAAGTTGCTTAAAAAAAAACTATAAAGAGCAGTAATGTAAAACACTAATGCAGAAAACTAAAAAAGAAACATCTAAGACCAGGTGTATATAAAAAAAATCTAGGGGGCCTAAGACTTTTGCACAGTACTGTATATACGTGTGTTTTTCCCTGGACTTGAATGTGGCCCCTGTTGAAGCGGTATCCGGGGGGCGGCTCCAGTGATGTTTACGCAGTGCAGCGCTGACCTCTGACCCTGTTAGGAAATGGGCCGTGTGTCTTTTTTTTTTCTGACACCTGACCCCGAGCAACACTCTTACACAAGGCCACTCTGGAATGTCAACGCTCAGCTCAGGAGCCTCTCAGGTCTCACTCACCTGAGGCCCGGTTGTTTGCTACAAACTGGATCGCACTGGATGAGAAACTAGGTTCGGTGGCTTTGTGCGCGAGGAAGAATCAGTTTCACCGTGACAGAGTCTGTACGCGCGCGTGTGTGTGTGTGTGTGTGTGTGTGAGAAAAAGATGTGTCAAGAGGTGTGTGTGTGTGTGTGCTTGCAGCGCCTTTATGGGGAGCACAGTAGCATCTATGTATAAGAAATGACTAAAACGCTTGCACAAAACATGTACTGTCACTGTGCCAAGAAACATAACCAATGTATAAGCTGTCACACCGCATGTATACAACCCCCGTCTCGTTGTTTGTGACTCACCCCCACCACCACCAACCTCCCTTTCTATGTAAAGGCCACCACGGATTAGATAACACCGGTCTGTGCACTCACTCTCATACAAAAGGCTCTTTTTATAAAGCGTTGCATAACGGGCCGCTGAATGCAGTTTAACTCCTCTGGTTTCATGTCATATCTCAGCTTATCTGAGCGGGGAGACCCTTCTCTGAGGTTTATCTCCTCCGCCCTCCCGCCGTATCTCCTTTCCTCTGGAAAACCGCAGTGATGTCGACGCCCTGCCGCTGCGTGGGACACTTCTGTCATCGTTCCCCGCTCTGTGATTAATGCCGTTTTATTGCAGCAGCGGGGTCATGTTTTGGGTTGGAACGAGAAGCCCGCGTGTTGTGATGTGAATCTCAATGGGACAGTGGAGGCATTGCCCGGGAATTGACTTGGCCTCGTTTTCCAAACGTCAGCCTTTGAAAAAGACACCGAGAGAGAGAATGTTTTGCACAGATGAATCGTAAATCTAGTTTTTAATGGATGCGTTTGTAGCATAATGGAAACCATTATTCTTTGAGTCATTGTTAGGGCCTGTAATAATTGAAAATTGAGCAGCTTGGCAGACAACAGAATAAATAATCTACTCATTTTTTATTTTATTTTATTTCTAGTTAAGCATTGGAGTCAATGAGCATTATCGTGGATGTGCTGTTGACTTCTGCTGCATGAAATATTAAATTCTTAAAATAGTCTGCTGTTATTAATGCATTGTAATAAATAGCAGTTGCATTTAAATGTATGAAAAATACTTTTTTTGTCAAGGGAGACTTTTATCATCTGAAGTCAAGGGAATGTATTTGGTTGAAAAGCGTCTCAGTATCTTAAAGACGGTGACTCGTCAACCTGACCCCAGCAGCGCACCCATCTCCTCTCGCTGAATGTTCTCATGCTGAATGGTTGAGGCATAAGCTCTGCGTTAACATCGTCTGTTATGTGAATCGTTTTGTCAATAATCCAGCTCATAGTCTCATGGCTGGAGTGCCAGTGGTGTGATGGGAAGTGTGCGCTCTCCCCAGTATGTGACACACTGCCCTGAATGGCAGACTCATAATGGAAGGCTGTAGTCACCCGCCCACACCCTCACATAGTCAGCTGCTGCCAGGGGCCCCCAAAGAGAGGCTCTGCTCACATTCCTGTCTGAGTAGAAAATAAAAATCACCCCATCAACCGCTCTCTCTTCCTCTCCCTCTTCCTCTCCTCTCTCTCCCCCTCTCCCATTTTCTCTCTCTCTTTCTCACCCCATCCCACTCATGAACCAAATACCCCCTTTGTTTTTGTCTCCTTAAAAGGTGGCCTTGTTTCTTAATCTCTCTCTCTCTCTCTCTCTCTCTCTCTCGCTCGCGCTCTCTCTCTCTTGCATCCATCCGGCCCAAAGACAAACAGTCACGGCCCTGCAGCAACGGTCGGGGGAAACTAAAACAGAACCCATTGAAAGATAACGGTCACTTTTAAGAGGGGTCGTCACGGCGACAGCACATTCCTACGGCCAGCCGTTTTAAGACCGAGTCTAGCCCAGAGCCAGCGAGCGTCACTACAGTTTAGCCTGTCAGTCTGGAATCCCGCAGGCTGAGGCTGCTGTATATGGTCAGGATTCCTGGAGCACAGACCAGATTTCCCCAGAAGTCAGGGAGGAGGGAGAGAGAGAGGGGGGGGGGGGGGGAGGGAGGGCAAGGGGAGGGCCAAGTCCGAATGAATTTTGGCTTGCCCTACTTTGCTGGAGCCTCGCTTTGCCCCACCCCACCTCCCTACCCCTCTCTTACCCCACAGCCTAACGGGCTGCAGCTGCAGCTGCTTTGCTACGGCGCGCAGGTTCACCCAAAGTTCCGCTACTTGAAAACTTATTTCGTGGAAGAAGTGGAGCAGGGCGGGGTCGTGTTGGAGAAAGGGGGCGGAGCTGACCTACATTTTGCCTGCTGCTTGCAGCGTGCAGCAACCACAAAGGGCTGATTGACAAATTCCTGTTTTTTGTTTAAATAGTGAATATCAGGCCTCATAAGACGTAAGGTTATGTGAGACTATAGTTATAGAGTTATAGAGTGTGACTGCACCACGTGACTTTGTGGTCTAGTAATGCTTCATTTAAACACCTTTCATTGGCTTGTAGGCGTCACCAGCATGAAATACCACAAATCACCACTGTTTTTATAAAGGTGAAGGTTTTCTCTGCAGTGGTAGATGAAATGCATGCTATATAAACCAAGACAGTGAGCACGCTATCTCTGATCTCTTTATTATGTTGTTTCCTTGTTCCTGATATTTGCAACTTTATTGCATATTTGCATCTTCCTTCCCAAAGTCAACACTAACCCTAACACAGCTAACTGCCGTTAGGTGTTGGCTGAAAAGAGAAAAGGGCATCGATGCCGACCTTATTTATTGTATTTGGTGATGATCTGCCCTCAAACAATCCACAAACAAAGGATGAGGCTTTGGCTTTCGGCATTACGGGTCAGCTGTGGAATGGCAGATGGAAATATTTGTTGACAAAGTTAAGAATTTCTCTGTGTGCCTCTGTGTACCTTGTTTTCTTTTTCTCCGTCTATCTCCGTTTGAAACACGTCACTTGTGACTGACCTAATTCTTAGGTCAGATGAGGAACTGAAAAACAGAGCCAAGGCGAGTGAGGGTAATTTGGTGTGAGTGAACCCACACACACACACATGCACACACACGCAGCCATACACACCACACATGGACTCACATATGCACGCACACACACACACACACACACACACACATAGCCAAAGCACGTGATGCGCCTTGCCCTTCGCGCACGTGCATGGAGGATCTATACTGCCCTGGGCCCCCCGACTGAGCCTCTTAAATAAAAACAAACATTCCTTCCACACCCTGCCCGGCTCCCGCAGCAACACGGCCGGCCGCCTGCTACTCAACTAGAACTAAAGGCAGCAGGTTGCTTGTTATTGTGTAATATCTTCCCTTTTTCCACCTACACCATAACACTGATTCGTTGAGATAAACCTGCTTCTAGGAACGTCATAAATTTCGCACATACAAGAAAAAAAGCCAAAATAAAGGTTGCAGGCTTTTCACACAACACCAGTGCTTTGTTTGTTCATCAAGCGATCTTGTGGGAAGACTTTCTGAGTATTTGGACCGATAACGTTGAGATGTAAAGGTCTGTGTTATAGCGAGTCTAGTCAATGGAAAGAACGCACGTTATATCTGATTGTTTCCACGTAGTCGCTCTACGTGGTTCGGTGTTTTTGTATTACTCATTGCACATTACCGGTAAATCTTTCATTATGTGTATCATAAAGCCTTTGATAGCCATAAAGTCAATATTTGAATGAGATTATCACAGTTGCCTTTATGACTCTAATGCGGCAATATTGTTTTATATCTCTCTCCTCCTGTAGCAGTAGCACATTAAACTCAGAGCTCACGTTGCACATTGTTATTGTTTTCCATAGCAGAATGTTGCAATGATTGCATTAGGGCTTATCGTCACACTGTAAACACATTCCTGCTCGGTGACTTAAACGCTCTTTGTTCCTCCTGGTAAACCATTAAACCATAAAGTCATGAAGAGTAACAGATATACTGAGTGTTTTTGGCCCCTCTTTCCCCCTCAGATTATAACTAGTATAGCAAAAGACCTTAACAATCAATTACACAAACCACCGTATAGTACAGTATTACAACCATTTGCTTGACAAACAGTGAAGCAGTGTGTGGGAACAAGCATCTTTTTCTCTTCAACCTCCCCAGAAACGATATAGATGCATACCATTGCACGGTAAACTATTTTATTATGACTAGGCTGAGAGTTATTTGACATGTAGCCAGTGGCAGTCTGACTGTACTAAGAATGGGAACATAATAAAGCAAAGGAAAGAAGGGATCAGTCTGTGATTGCTGCTTGGAAATCAGATTAAGACTGGTTTTGTTTACATAGTGCTTTTTGGACTGTAATTATTTCCTTCACTCTTTAATATATTGACCTTCTGGGCTTTTGATACATCAACTGACGGCATGTAATACATCTTAGGTCGTTAAGTGTTTACATTTGTTAAGCTTGCAAACATCAGACTATAAATTGAGGTATGAAGGGCTAAGAAAGTTCTCAAAAGTCAAAAACCCTTAAAACGTGCGAATAGACACAAAAATGAGACGGTCAAATGATTTCCAGGTTGTATTTCTAAAGCTCTCTGTGCAGTCTTTCCCCCTGCATCCGTCCTCACCACCTGAGAAAGTGGCCGGTGGCTTAGGTGAGGCAGCCCAGGGTGGTAAAGTGTTTTGAAGGCTCTGCGTGGCTTCGGGTGGAGCTGCAGTGGGGGAACTGCCAGAGCAGCGATGAATGCACAAACAACAGAATTTGTGGTATTTGTGTCAAGCCTCCACCCCCACCTCTTACATCACTGCTGTAAGTCAGCGCACTGTTTGGAGAGGAGATGCAGGTGGGGCTACCGTGTGTGTGTGTGTGTGTGTGTGTGTGTGTGTGTGTGTGCGTGTGTGTGTGTGTGTTTGTTTGGGTGGGGCAGCAGTGGGGTGGTGCGCTGAGCAAATTTTTCTGTGTTTGTTCTTTGGCTGCTGAGTTGGTGGATGGCCTTCTGGCCCAACAGGAAGGAAACCCATGGGGGAATGACACAACCAGCTCTTTGTTTTTACTCCCCGCGAGGTTTTCCCACTCCCTCTCGCTGCCCTCTGGGCCTCCATCATGACTAAATCTCCCTCTTCTTGCACCCCTATTTGACTATTTCACTCTCTGACTCTCTTTTTGCATATTTCTTGTGCATACACCTCTCTATCTCTTTCTCTCTCTCTCTTTCTCTTTTGTTCTTTTCTCCACTGACCCACTTTCTAATAAGAGCTATTGTTATGTAACACGAAAGGCTGGCATTGCAGATCACAGCCCAGCCCGGGTTGGCTGCTGTGCCAGTCAGCAGCAGGTTTACTGCTGCATTTGCGTTCTACTTCGCTGAGAGAGAGAGAGAGAGGACTTGTACTGGGGATCCCCCTGCACTGCAGTGTGGGCTGTGAGAGATAAGAGAGGCACCGCGCTGGCAGGTTTTCACACCAGAAATCATCAGGAATGCAGTAAAAAAAAAGGCAGAAAAATAGGTCATATGACTATAGTGATAGGTGGGTCAGAGGTTGAGGGATTCATTTACTTTCAGTGGGCTGGGTTTGATCATTTAATTTGATTCAATCTGTGCAACTTTCCCTCCCCTCAGACTTTCCTATCGCCTGCTGTTACACAGATACCCACCTATCTGCTGAATAGTTCTCTGATAGGCATGTCATGTTATAAATGCTACACAGCAGTTGCAAATAATCCCCTGGAATGTGCTCGCCGTCTTGTTTCAGTTCAACGGAGAGAGCGGGGCGATGAATGTGCCACCCACAGAATTCACAGTATTTATGTCCAACCTGCAGCTCTTTACATCGCTTTTGTAAGTCAACCCACCGTTTGGAGGAGAGCTGCAGGTGGGGCTGCAGGTCAATGAGGTCTTGTGTGTGTGTGTGTGTGTGTGTGTGTGTGTGTGTGTGTGTGTGTGTGTGACCCAGAGAGGCTGATGTAGACAAGGAGGGAGTGGAGTGAAGGGGGGGGGGGGGTAGAGTGGGCCCAGAGCTGATCCAGGGCCAGGCCACTCCCTGCCCCAGCTCATTCAGCCAGCCGCTTCAGACCAGTTTGGCAGTGGTTGAGCAACTGCAGCAGTAGAGAGAAATTGATTGGTCTACACTACACTTCTCCCCTCATCTCTCGGCGTTACTTTCTCACCCTAAACATAAAGATAAAAGATAAAACATAACATAACAAACATAAAAAACGTTGTGACTTGTGTTTTTTTGTTGTGTTGGTGTCTCTCATTCATCACTCCATTATATTCATCCATCACTCTCTACCTTCCTTTCCTCCCAGCCTCTTCCTCGTCCATCTTTTCGTTGCTGTTTCTATCCCTCTCTTCTCCACCTCTCATTTGCCAGCTGCAACCTCTCTATAACGTGGGGTGACCTTTTGTCTTACATGCTTTCTTGACTCAGAGGCTGGGATACAACTCATGACTCATAAAGCTGTTTTACAGGTCTACATTTCATTCTACATCATTACATACTGCATACATACGTGTGTGTGTTTGTGTGTATGTATACATGCACACGTGTCTGTATGCACAGGTGTGTTTGCTTAGTGGCAGCAGGTAGAATAAGGTTTACAGGTAGCGCTTGCCGTAGGTGAGCAAGGGGTCAATAATACCTACAGGTGTTTAAACTGAAGCTCAGCCCTTTAACATTTACGTGCATCGACAGCTCGGCTTGTTTGCTCACCGCTTCGTCAGTTAGGTCAGTTAGTTATGTCACAGCGGATCTGTCTAGCGAGTGATTCAGGCCGCCGTGCTATATCGAGGCAGGGGGATTCTCTGCGTGAGCCGAGTCTGACCTGGCCCGCGAGGCATCCCGGAGCCTTCTTGTGTGTCACCTTGAAAACAAGCCAGATCGCTGTAATCCTGGGATCCCCCTGCTTCCCTGCCTCCTTTCTCTCTCTTTGTCTCTCTCTCTCTCTCTGTCTCTCTCTCTCTCTCTCTCTCTCTCCCCCCACAGGTGACTGGCTGCTCCAGTAACCCTCTTCCCCAGGCTGTGGAGGGGGAACCAGGTAACACGAGAGCCGTGTTTCTGCTCTGTTTACCAGGCGCACCTACCCTGCCAGAGACACACACAGAGTGACGCAGATAGAGCCTCAACCTTCATCGACCCATCCATCAGCACCCCCCCCCCCACCCCTCTCTCTCTCTCCCTCTCTTCCTGTCTCTCTCTCTGCCTCTCTTCCTGTCTCTCTCTCTCTCCTCCCTCTCCCCTCGGTTTTCCTCCTCCCTTCCCACTTACAGTGACCTACTTTCCTCCTGACCTGTTTATGCAAGCTCCAGTGCAGCGCGGCCGCTCAAGTCGGATCAGGGAAACGGGGGACGCAGCAAAACGCTGCCAGAGTTCTGCTGTTCTTGGCAGGGGAATGTCACCTTGACGCGGTCCCATGGGTGCTGGGGTGGCTATTGTAAGAAAAGGCATGTTAACTAAGCGACTCAGACTTACCCAAAGGCAAAACGCTGGAGGGGGAGGGAGGTGTGTATGTTTCTGTTTGCATTTGTGTGTGCGTGTGTGTGTGTGTGTGTGTGTGTGTGTGTGTGTGTGTGTGTGTGTGTGTGTGTGTGTGCGTGTGTGTGTGTGTGAGCGGGAGCATTGTGAAGGGCATTGATGCGTCAGCCTCAAAGAGCTGCTTTGTTTGCAGGCTTAGATCAGGTTAGTACACTGGGTTAACTGCTGCTTTCCCTCCCCTCCCTTCCCCTCCCCTCCCCTCCCCTCCCCTCCCCTCCCTCCCATACCCCACCACAGCTCCTCCGTTTGCCCTTTACGTTGTTATGAACACGGCCCCATTCTGGCGTTGAGGAGGTTAGGCCGAGAGACAGAGGGAAGAGGGATTATAAACAGAGACAAAAATGCCCCGTTGCTCTCTCGCTGAACTCCCTTACATCTGCCTCTCGCCTCGTGTCCCTGCTGGATAATCAACCCCGTGTTTTAGAGACTGATTGTGTAATAAAAACCACTGCAAGCTCGCCGCCACATTGCGATCACATGAAGCACACGTGCGCTTGGTTCTGCAATCGAAAGGCGAGAGGCCAATACAAGGAGGTGAGATGTCAAAATCATGATGGAATACTGCTTCCGGTATCCAAATACTCACACACCGACGAGCCAAACTGTATGTATTTTTACTCCCTGCTCGCTTTGTAATGTAATATGATACCGTACTTCCTGTGGGTCTGGACTCTGTGGTAATCGAGCAGCCCGATCTACATGAGTACGAAGAATGCAGCGGGACCAGGAGGTTGGCAGGACAGTCGAGCTGGCAGCACCAGACGGGAGGCTCAGACTGGATCTGGCCCGGCTTTGTTCTGTCGGTCGGAGAGGGGGGGGGGGGGACACGCTCGATTCAGATATATTTAGTGGAGAATATTCTGTGCGAGTGTACGTGGATTCACGGGCACACACACACCTGGTCCAGGTTGTGCTTTTGTAGGCCGGACGTACGGAAGCTGTGTGAGACCAGGGAGAGAAAGACTTTTCTTCATTCTCAGCTTGTTAAACCCTTTTTTTCTTTATCTCCTCTCGGTCATGTGGTGTCAGACGTAATGAGGCATAAAAGAGCGCGAGGTTAAAACAGGGGTCTTGCAGCATACCGGAGGCTCAGTTGGCTAAGACGCCTACTGTGTAACCACCTGTGTTGAAATCCGGCTTAGGACCTTTGTCACATGTCATCCCCCTCTCTCTTTGCCGATCTTTCCTCTCTCTTTCCACTTTTCTCTCTGTGTCAAAAACTCAGGAGCTATAATCACAAGAGAGAGAGTGTGTGTGTGTGTGTGTGTGTGTGTGTACAGGTGTGTGAGCGTTTTCCGCAACATTACATGTGTGTGTGTGCCGCGTCGGGCCGGCATTTTGCGTGTGCTAAGCTGCGGTAGAAGTAGGCCAGTGTTACATCAGTTTTGCTAGGGAGCTCGTTGGCCCAGTTGAGCAATGTGTGTCACTGTGTCACCGCGAAGCTCCTCTCATTGCAGATTAGCCTTCTATACTAGGAAAGTGAGTTGCCCATGGGTAATTGCGAACAAGTGAGGGATCTATTCAAGGCTGTCTCCGATGACTGGAAACAGGGTGTGCCCCGGCTACCCACACCTTCTGACAGAAACAGGATCTGTACCCACATCATGTAACATCCTCTCTCAAGTAAATGTCTAAGGGGGCAGAAGAGAAACAATACCTTTTTTTTTTTTTAAAGGAAATAGGGACTTCTCTTTGACTCTTTGACACCAATAAAATGATAATACTTTATTGATCCCTGTAGGGAAATTCTCTTTTTGCCCCGTGGTCAGATAACGGATAGAAAATTGGCTTAAATCAATTTCTATTGCCTTTTCTAGTACTAATATTTCAGGACATGGACACAGGGATGGAAAATGTGACACTTTAACTGTCCCTGAGGAATGTAGGAGGAGTAAAAAGGACACAATTGGTAACAATGCTGTCGTTTTGATGGTGATTCAGTCTCTGATGTCTATCAGTGGGTAATGTATTAGCTAACAGGTGGTTCTGCCATACGGATTGTAGAACATGATCACTTTTGATAGGATGACTACGAGCCAGGCTGCCAGCTTGCATGTGCCGGCAACTGACTGAAGACTGTAACTGCCATGCTGCTAAGCTCCTTTAAATGACTAACAGCATCAAAACTGCTCAGAGGCATATTGATCCTGAGTATTGCATCACTACAGTATGTGGTATTTTCCTCTGGGTTATACTTGTTTTCATTGTGTAACTTGGGTATTCTTCAACCCATTTCACAACCAGACCTATTTCATGAATTTGGCAGTCTTCTAGCTCATTCCAGGCTATAGCCAGTCATTGAAATGTGCGAAATCTAAATCGGCTTCATTGTGCCAGTATAAATAGACTGAAAAAGAATGGAGATAAACACAGATTTTTTCATGATATGTTGAGAAGGTCAACATTATTTTTATTTCGTTTTCAATCTTGAAAATGCTCCCATCTTCCACGATGAACATTAGTGTCTCAACATACATAGTCATGTCAAAAGGAAGAGATGGTGTTGACCAACCAGACCACCACCCATCTCTAAACATCACACAATCCTCGCCTGTTTCTTTTTTTGTCCTTTTGTCTTTTTCATAAAACCATCAGCAAAACCACAAACATTACTGATTAATACACATTGAAAAAAGGGGAGGGGGGGAGAGGAGGAATGAGGCAAATACATGTCATCACGGTCAATAGGAGAAAGACACAGTATAGAGAAAAACAGAACAACACCTTGACAAAAAAGGAAGATATAAAAGCAATGAAAAAAACATTACAGTGTTGTTGGGGGGAGGGGAAACTTTACATTTATACATAAGTGCCAAAAAGCCAAACATGGTACATAGACTCATATTTAAAATAGGATCCAGTGCAGGTAATTCATTACTGCCAAATACCAGAACTACAATGAGAAAGGGATGAATGTCCCCTGAAATGAAGAACGAGGCACACGGGGAGCAGGGGAATCCCTGTTTCCATTAACAAAGTAAAGATTGTCCATGTTTTTTAAACTCAATAAGAAAAGCTTAACCTTCAACTGGGGTCTTAGGTATTGCATTTCCTTTTATTCTTCACCAATTCAATCATCTCCTATCTGGGCTTTAATAAGAGTCTCAAGGGCCATGTCGTCAATGCGTGGTCACACCACAAAACCTCATTTCATATCAGTGAATGTAACTGCAGAGGGCAAATGAGGATTTCTCCTTACTGTTCAGAGCTCAGTGCATTGTAGTGTGTTTCCATATATGAGATTTGATTCCTGCTACGTACGCCCTCAGGCATCCCATGCCTACATTGTAGTTAAACCTGGGCTGCAGTATGTACCTTATAAGGTCTGTACACATTCGTAGTCTATGTTCATGTGGGCTTTTCTGCAGTGATGGGCGTATAGAGAAAAGGGAAATAAATACATTGGGCCAGTGAATGGTAACAACAACAGTATATGGTTGATAAAGCTCAAATTGACTAAAGGCTTGTAGCCTGCAGCTGGTGAATGCTGTTCCACCAAACATTTAAAGGCTGGTTTAGTTAAATGATGCCTCAGGAAACAACATGTTCTCCATTCAGTGCTGTTGGCTCTCCAAACTGGACGGCCGTTCCTCTGTAAACAGGGCATTAACAAGAGATTAATGCTAAAGCTTAACGATCAGAAGAGAGGCAATTCAATTTGAATGGGTACTGTGGCAACAGTAGACACAATGTGACTGTACAGTAATTGTGATTAATAATAAGATGGTCACTTTCCAAATCCTCTTTTGCCATTGCAGATTTTTTCGCATTTTTGTTGAATTTTTTTTTCTTCAAATTTTCTTTGTAAAATATATATTTATATAAGATACATATATTCATATATCACAGTAATATACAAACTAAGTGCTTGAAAAATAAAGGTGATGGCGGTCTTTTGAGAAACAATGGAGGTGGTTGGGGGAAGGTATGGGTCGGTAGAGGTAGGGTCCGGGAAGAGGGATGGAACTTGGTATTTGTAGTATTGGTGTTGCGTCTTTGGTCAAGGGAACGTCCCCAGTATTTGCTTGCATTTAATTTTAGTTAAGGCAGATAGCCATACGCATGTATGTGTGTCTACAGTTGGATATGTACCAATTGATAGTACTGATAAAGCTTGAAAATTATTGATTCACTACATTCTGTTTTGAAAATGATCACGGTGTGCTTTTTCCGATGTACTCTAATGCTGAATATTGTTGGGTGACAAAGTAGAAAACGGGACAGGCAGTTCCATTCCTCCTCTCTTTACATAAACAAAAGTGCTTCTGTAAGTATGGAGAGGATGTAAGAAATGACAAATCTGTACAATATTTACAAATATGATACAGCCCCCCCCACCCAAGAAGTCCAGCCTTGCTTGGTGGCATCGGGTGGGGGGGTGGGGGGTGGGGGGTGGGGGGGTGTAGAAAAGCCCAGCTTCCTTGTCCCAAGGGCTTGAGGGAGGGATGTGAATAGGGCAAAGGCATGATGGCGGGGTGGTTCAAGAAACAGTGTCTTTTCTTAGAGAGCATCAAGCTGTGAAGAGCTCTAAGAGTCACCTAATCTCGCCTCTTGTTTCGTTGCCCACCTTGCTCCTTTTTCCCGTTCTCCCTCCTGGTCCCCTCCGCTGAGCCTCCTTGTTTGCACATCTCCACCAGGCTCAGGCCGTCTCTCTTGATATTCTGTTGTTGCGTAAGGGCCAAGTAAGGGTGCTGGGGCAGGGGAGGCAGCGTGACGGAGGGAGGGGTGGTTGGGGACTCCTGGCCAGAGCCGCTGCTGCCACTGCTTATGGCCCTGTGTTTGAGTCTGAGTTTGTGGGGTAATGCCGTGCCCTTCACCTCCGCCTGGGGATCCCTGCCCTGGGCCTGATAGCACCCCTGGGAGAAGGGCGGCGGTGAGGCAGGCTGGTGGAGGCCAGACAGATGCTGGTTGTGGTAGCTGCCCGTGTCGGAGCAGGAGGAGGACGGGGACTCGTCGTCATCTGTGGAGGCCTCTTTGTCAGAGCTGCGGGGATCTCCATCGCTGGAGGAGGTGTCCTTGTTGGAGGAGGTGGAATGGCCCTGGTAGTAAGCGTCGTTCCTGGGCCCGCCCTCGTAGGTCAGAACAGGCGGCTCCTCGTCTTGAGCACTGAGGTATGAGTGATGAGGCTGCTGGAGATGGTGGTACAGGTGGGACTGGGCGGCCCCCTCATCGTGTTTGTGGAGGAGGTCTGGAGCCAAGCCTGCAGAAGAGCCAGCCTCCTGCTGCTGCTGCTGCTGCTGACTAACTCTGTACACTTGTCTCTCCGCTGCCTCGCTACGGTCATATGGAGGGGAGTCTAATGTCTTCCTCTCCAGCTGTTTCGTCACCTCGGCCAGTGCCTCTGTAGAGCTCTCTGCCATGCCATCCCTGGACTGGGGTAGCCGGCTGCTCTGCTTCTCGGCTGCCTGTACATCCATGTCCTGGGGCCTGGTCAGGCTCTCCACAGGATAGGAGGCACTGCTGGAGCGGTACAGAATGACACTCCTCTGGGCAGTAGGCGGGTGAGGGGCATGCTGGCTGACGGTGTTGATAGCAGTAACTGGTTCCTGCTGTTGTTGGTGAAGGTGGTGCTGCTGCTGTTGACTGTGGTAGGCAGTCTCCAGCTCCTGAGAGTGTTGCTGGATCTGGTGTTGGGCGGGTACAGAGGCCAGGCCGCAGTGGATGTTGAACATGATCTGGGTGGTGGTGCCGTTGGTGATGTCCATCTCAAGCCTCTCACCCTCCTGCTTGATCTCGAAGCCCATCGGCTCGGGGCTGTCCCTGGAGGAGCTGTCAGACATGTCAGAGAGGGAGCCACGCGGGGAGTATTTCACCAGCTGGCTGTGGCCTTCACTGCGTCCCGACTGCTCCGTCTCAGAAGAGTCAGAGTTCATCATCACCTGAGAGCCGCTGGAATAACCACTGGAATAGTAGTGAGTAGAGGAGGAGGAGGAAGAGGAGGAGCCTCCATTCCCTGTGTTGTTGCCTGCACTAATCTGCTGGCTCTTCTCCATGTAGGAGGCGGTGCTTATGAGGCCAAAGCGCAGCTTCAGCTGAAGCAGCTCTGTCTTCAGCCTCACGTTCTCATCATTCAGCGCCATGACACGGTTCTCCAAAACCATGTCATTGAGACGCCGCTTCTCTCGGGAGCGTTTGGCAGCCTCATTGTTCTTGCGGCGTTTCTCCCAATAGGAGGCATCCTTCTTCTCATCAGAGATGAACTCGCGCTTTCGCCTGCAGCTCATATTGGGTTTGGGTTTAATGTGGCGCCCCAGGCGAGTTGGTGTCCCTTGGGGGGAGGGGAGAGACTCTTCGTAACTCGTGAAGGTCTCAAGGCAATTTACGTTATTCCCTGAGTTTTTGTTTAACGTTGTAAGAGCTGAACTCAGACTTTCCATTCTTGTCCAAGGGCAGCCAGTTTGAAATCGTACCAGGACAACTGGGAATGGAATTAGGTCAGAGGTAAAGGGGGAGAAGGGGGTGGTGATGAAGCGTGTTTGATTGCTTTCTCTTAAAGTTCTTGGTCTGACAGTTTCCTATGTACCAGGATCTGTCAAAAACTCTGTTGGTGTTTGTGTTCCTTCGCGGTTGAAACGCATTGGTCTAAGTAAAACCCCTTTAAGATTAAAGTCTGTTTACTGCAGCTCCAGTCTAGTTCGGACAGGGACAGTTCAAGTGTCCAAATTAGCCAAAAAGATCAGAAACAGATGGAGCTCAGCAATAGCAACACTCATTTATCCGCTGGAAGGGTTCTTGGTCACTGTCCAGACTCCTTGATGTGTCTCACAGCTAAACTAGATCAGATCGCTCTTGATTTAGGAGAAGAAACACCTCAAATTCCTCAAAGTCAGAGAGAATAAGTGAGAATGAGACAAATTTATTTGTGGGGAAATCCTCTTTTCCGCTGTTTGTTTTTAAAGCACTGAGCTGAGCTGGCGGAGAAGTGTCCTACATCTCCAGGCGAGTAGCAGGATGTAGGTCAGTCCGTCTACCTCGGCTTGTCAGTCTCTTGGGGAGCTTTGCTCTCTCTCTCGCTGTCTGCCTCTCTTGTCTTCAGTCGACTGCAAGATGAAAGGCTGCAGAGACAAAGAAAAAAAGCAGATCTGTTAGTCCATGTGGACTGTTGGTGTTCCACTGTAAATTATACTTTTCAGGCATTGTTTGCCACGTCTGTTTCTGTTTTTTTCTTTTTTTGTATGCATAGTGATCAAAGACAATCATGGGAGGAAAACCTTCTCACATCCTTACAGCTTTACTCTTTATTGTTTTGGCATGTCTGGCTTTGACCGACTGCATCACCCCTAGCAACCAATGAATGGTCTCTAGACCTTAGTAACCACTGTCTGACCTTTTGGCCCTGCTATTGATCTGCTCTGTCTGTGGCCAATGACCCCTGACCCTGGCATGTTGATGTTGACTTTCGTGATGTAATGTGTGCAATGAGTTCATTCGAAAGCCGAGTAGTAGTTCAAGCAGTTCAAATACAGTCCTCATTACGTTACATATAGAAATATCTGACCTCATATTTTCTGGAGGCAGACAGGCAGTATTGAAAGGCAATGCTAATTATAACTGCACATCTGGCAGCTTAGCCGAGTGCACACAGTGTTTTTACGTAAATTCTGTAACACCACCAAAATTGCATCATTCTGACACGTGGAGTGAGAGGAACTGGTGCAGCTGAGACTATAAACTAGACTAGATTGTTTAATGATTTGCTCTCCTGGCTTGCCTGATGTGTATTTGGGAGAGACTTATTGAAAGAGTCTGAGCAGAGGGTGAGCCAGGTGCAGGGCGGGTGGGCTTCCCTCGACCCTTTTGTAGAATTCAGGGTCACGGGCAAATATTTCATAACAACCAGGAGGACGAGCACAATGCTTCAGCTTTTCTGCTGAGGAACACGACTACCCTGCACACACTCATCAGAGGAATGTGGCAACACTCGTCGACAAAACAACTCAATGCCAAATCAATGATGCAGGGCGAAGCGATAACACAGACAAAAGGCGCAGCCGGGGCAGGCCAAGGATAAAGAGAGACGAGACTAGGGCAAGAGATTTGGAGGTGTGGGGGGGGGGGGGGCAGCTGGGCGGTGGGGCATTGATAAATATAGGTCGAGGGCCCCTGGAAAGAAGGGAGGAGGGGGTGTGGGCAGGAATAAGGAGGCATGTTAACTGAGAAGCTGACTTCAGTAAAACACCAGGGTGGTCAGGCAGTCTCTAAAGAGATGGGTGGCCGAGGGCTTAAACACAGCAGGGTGTCCCGGTAATGAGCTGAACAGGTGTGCTTCCAGATAAAGGCATTATGGTGGTGTTATGTGGCACAATACCAACGGGTTTAAGAG
The DNA here is from genome assembly GCA_034670385.1 of Hoplostethus mediterraneus. NCBI lineage: Eukaryota > Metazoa > Chordata > Actinopteri > Trachichthyiformes > Trachichthyidae > Hoplostethus > Hoplostethus mediterraneus. The sequence goes on along the minus strand of JAXDDW010000025.1, from coordinate 2,958,111 downwards.
AAAAGTCATCATTTTAAATGCTGTTGGTGGTAGCCTGTCCTCCTCCGTTTTTATTTACAGTTCAATAAAAAGTGGAATATCTTATATTTGAATACAGTATATTTGAGTTACATTTACTTATATTTGAGTACAGTAAAATCCCATCCAAGTTAAACTGTGCTTGTGTACATACTTCTATTTTGACATGTATCCATATGGACCAATGACTCTACACTCCATCCATGTTACAGCAACAGTGTGTTACTCAACATCTGCATTCCTAGTTTGAAGTGCGTAGACACTACGATACCGTCTGCATCTGTAATCTCATAATCTGGCAGGTTGTTTACCGGGGTTATACTCATCCCAGGAGTTGACACCGTTATGTAACTCCAGGCATATTCACACATTGAACATGGTTTTCAGGCCAGATTCTCCAGACAGGGTGACTTATTTAGCTATGAAATGGCAGATTAAATACCAGACAGTGGGACAATATCAACCCTTGGAATCAGGCAGGCAGACGGGCAAGGTTTTGCATTTCTTTTCAAAGCGTCGACTGAAACATTTAATGCTTACAAATCCATTTCCACACACACTCCGATTAGAATTTGAAATTAAAGACGTTCCTGTCTGGTTTTTTGGCCAAATGGAGCAGTTTAAGGTAATTCCTGTGAGTCTTTTACATGTGGCTGTTGGGCATGAGGGAGACAGAATCAGAGGAGAGACTTTCTCTCAGTGCGTCCCACTGACCCAGAAACTGGGGACCGACCGTACTCCGTAAACACAAGGTTAGCTGCCTACACTGTACAGCTTGCTGTCTGGAATATAGGTCAGCGGAGCTCCGGAGAGGTGAAGCAAAGAGAGAGAGAGAAAAACAGATAGGAAAAAGAGAGTAAGAGAGACAAGAAAGGGAGAAAAAAAAGAGGAGGGAGAAAGAGGGAGGTGCAGGGAATTAGAGCTTAGTCTAAATATAGAGGGAGATGAGAGCTAGTGGAGTGGAGACAAAGAAATGGAAGAAATCAATGAAGGGGAGATAAAACAAAGAGAGGAAAGGAGATGAGATTATGGCTAGGTAGGGGGGGGGAACCAGCGGCGATGGCGACGATGATGGTGTTGCGCCAATAGAAAGAATGTGTCACCCATGGCAACAAAAGGAAAAAATACTTGAGCCAGCCAATCATGTCTGACTTTCTCCCCCCACTCTCTGAACTGACATGGCCAAAAGCAGATAGTGGAAAAACATTTTATAACAAAAGGGTTATTGACGTCACCGAGCGCTGCATGTCTCTCCTCTCTCCTCCATGAATGAACACTAGTGTAATTAATTTGCCACCGTCTCTCTCTCTCTCTCGCTCCCTCTGTGTCTCTCTTCCTCTCCCTCTTCATACTAAACCGTGTGAATGAGTCTGTGAATCATACCCAGTCACAAGGTGTGTGTGCCACCCCTTTGCATTAATTACACTAACAGCCTTCAGCCCATCCTTTGTGTGTTTGTAATACGTTCCATTGAAGGAGACTCTTTTTGTTGCCAAAATCACCGCTTTGGAGATGCAGAAATCCTGAAAAAATGAAAAATGGTAACTGAACTACTTCTGTCAAAAGTTAAAAAAAAAAACCAGCTGTTTTATTTGCATGCACCGAGCTCAAATAAGGCTTTGTTTGATTTTCCACTTCAGCAAGAAAGCCCCATTCCTCCAGTCAGGTTTCACGTGCCTTGACCTGGATTATTCTTTCCAATCTATCATATATTCATCGCTTGTCATCGCTAGGCCTCTGTGGCACTTGCGGAATGATAGCACAGGAAAAGAATCCAAGTTGCGCTCGCTCACACAGCCACAAGGTCCATACCACAGGAGTCTAAATGTGGCAACAAGCTTTGGAAACGGTGGACTGAGTTCAAACGCTGCACGTGTTTCTGTTGAGCGGTTGAGGAAATGGGAGCAGGTCTAAACTAAAAAAGGGGGAGGCGAAAGGAGGGAGGGGCGAGTCACTATTTCAGAGAAAGGGGAATGATGAAACAGTTACCCCCCCCCCCGCCTAGAAAGAATGAAATGTATGGCAAGCGGTGCAGGGCTGGGGGTCGATGTCAGGGTGGGGTCCACTTTAATTCCAAGTCAGGGGACTGAGTTTATCTTCCCAAGAAAGAAAGTAGGGGGAATCTAAACCGGGGAATCGGGCAGCAAGGCGGAGTCCTGTGCAAGCCAGCTCCTTGTTCCACGAACACACAGCCATATCAACCCTCTCTTAAAAAGGGGAAAAAAAGCAGAGTGACCCAGTCCATGTGTTTCCCCCGTCACATGTGCTCCCTTGGCCTACTAAACGCTGTAATTCTCTTCTCCCCTGGCTCCAAACCACAGCACAATAACAAAGCACGGCCCTCATCTTTTATCATCTTATATGTGCCAGGAAACCCAGAGAAAGTCAAGAGGCCACAAAGTGGGACAGGATGGAAACCACTTCATACTGTGTACCATGAACGCACTCCCACAGTTTAAGAGCATTTATTTTGTTACGGTTTTTAAACAGACTTGAAGATGACACTGGGAAAGCATTTTTTTTGCTAAATTAATAACCACATAACATAAACTAGTTGTCTCTGCAAAATTTCAATTCAATGATGCAATATGTTTGAAATGATCTAAAAAAAAAAAAAAAAAAGGGGTGTGGCACAAAAAGCAAAGCAGAAGAATTTAGTCCTGTAAATGTTTTTTTTTGGTATCAGTTTTGAAAAAAGAGAAAGGAGAAATCTTTACTGGGTCGCATGCGGCTTTATCAGCATGCCGTGCTTCTATTTCTGCATGACTGCTTCGTCTCTTTGTTATGGCGGGGCGAGGATTTATTTTGGTGGGGTTTTTATTCTGTCTTTCTAGTCAGCGGCGGTTGTGCGCCTCATCCCCCTCCCCTGGGACTAATGTGACCTACATTCGGCGCTGGCATAGAGACCCAGTGTGTGCGCCAACCAATTGGCAGCAACAGCTTCACAGCAAAGCAAAGCGCTACATAGCTACAGACTATGGGTTTCCGCCGATTGCGTAATCTCCCCCTGCTCTCTAATCCATTTTAATTATTTAATTCATTTATTATGCAACCTGCATAACCTCTTGAATGTTTCCTCATTGGTATCCAGGTGCTGCACATACATTACTTACAGTGCGTAAAAATGCGTCGTGCTTCACCCACTGAGCAGAGGCAGAGTAGTCCTGGGTACTTTCATAACAATGACGGCGAATTGATTATGAAATTGCATTCGTTTATACGCCAGAAAATCATTACTTCGCATTGGGTATGTGTTAACCGACAATGTGTGTTATCTGCGAATGCCTAGATGTATGTAATCTGGTCATGCGTGTGACGCACGGACACATGCCATCGCTGGAAAATAAATGCTGCAAGGCGGGAGGGGGGGGGGGGGGGGGCGGTGTAATATACCATGCCCACGTGCAGCGTAACATCGACCACAAAGCCGGTGTGTAAAATAAGACCAAACGGAGTATTATCTTTCAAAACACTAAAGCGAAAAATTCCAACAGACAGAAATCAGAAATGCCTTTTCATTTCCGAGCTAGCTGAGGTGATTTGTAGTCCTATTTGTAGTTCTATTAGGCTGCTGTATAATTGTTGGTGTAATAACTGCTGGACTGCAGCCAAGCGGAGTTGTTATGCTCGCAACTTCAGTTACATATCCTGTATTGTTTCATTCCGAGTGTGGAGACTTTTGACGCAGATCAAATACAATCACACACAATTAGTCACTACGCGCCCAGCGGCATATTGCAAGAAAAGACGTTACTGCCTTCTTCGGCGTGGCTTCTTTGTTGCAGTCTGACAAATCGACTAACGCATATTTAATCAGACTCTCAAGGCAGGTAATCCGAGGTAACCGCATCAATCCTGCCATGCTGGTAATTCACTCAGTCTCCAAAACAGCCGCATATAAACAACAAAATCTCTATAGATGTTGATCTGCAATCCTATTATCCACAAGCATGAATATTATTGTTGTGTAGTTGACAACTACACTTCAACTTGCCAGAAATCGTAAGAGCATATCTGACCCACATTTGACCCACTTGTTTTTGGGATACACCGGCCATTCACACCTCACCTTATAGCTCAAGTCAGACCAGCCTCTGAAGTTCACCATTCTTCATCTTTGCTTTCTATTTTTTTTTCCATTTCTCGACCCGTGCTTGTAAACAAAGAGAGGAGGAAGTAGACCAACCTGTGCGTCCAAAAGTGTCCAAAGCGCAATGCCTGCCGGTGTGCGGCTCGGTCTGCTACTAAAGGGTTAACCTGAAGGCTGCAGACCCGCGTTAACCTTTACAAAGGACTACTACACGTGACGGCGAGAAGTGTGTCCTCAGTCTGCATGGGATTTTTCCAGTAGCCTACTAACCCAAAAAAACCATGCAAAAATGAATCGAACTGAGAGAGTCTCTGCTGAATTTTCCAAAAATGAACATATAATCCTGACATGGAATATTATTTTATTCATGCCCTATTATTATTGTTATTCAATAATAATAATAGTAATTATATAATAATAATAATAATAATAATAATAATAATAATAATAATAATAATAATTAAACAAGATTACATATAACTGTATACTGCTAATTATTATCAACTTGATAATTTGTTATGGACCTTATGTCTAAGCCACGCATGTTATGAAAGGCAGGTGTATTACATCACTGAAAACGGGATGAATAAACCAAGATCAGACCCCAAAGCATCATGAGAAATGATTAGGACATGTATCATAAAGAAATAGCTCGTTTCGTTGCAACTATGGTAATGCTCCAAAATATCTTTATTACCCTGCCCGGGGCTCCTGCAACCAAAAGCGGCCCCGCATCTTTTACTGAAGGAATCCCATAACCTCTGGCCACCCACCACACACACACGCACGCTTCACCACCAAGCGTGTAGAGGAGAAAACAACCTCGCCTTGACATTGAGAAACCGCCTCCAAACACCAAAACAAATACTGAAGTGCAGCAGCGGCATTGAACTTGCACATGAAACGCGCACAACGCTGCCGAAACCCATCCTATTTGAACAACGTTTCCTTGTGTAATTACTCAATACAAAATACTCAACAATGGGTATTTGTGTGAGATGCGCAGATGAGGAAAAAAAAACTTACCCTTTGTGTCTAAAAAAACATAAAAGTCCAGAGAAAAGCGACAAGGGGTCTTGCTGCTCAACAATCCTCTCCGTGCGGACCGGTGTCTGCTGTCTGTTTGTCCCTCACCTTCAAAACACGAGCTCTCCGATTAGCGCAGGTATGTATGAGACTATGAGCACTGTGCCGCTTATTTTCATGGTGCTCCTCATGTTATGTTGGCGACTTGCTCCGATTCGCCCCCCTCCGTCTCTCTCTCTCTCTCTCTCTCTCTCGCTCTCTCTATTTCCCCCTCTCTCTCTCTCTCTCTCTCCCTCTCTCTCGGAGTCTCAAAATGTATGTTAGTAGGTCAGTTGTTGCATAACACGACGCTTTGGGTGCCTAGTCACGTTTTTTGTTTCTCTGCGCTCTGCCCCCTCCCTCTCCGCTCGCCTTCAAATCCTGTTGCAGGGAGGAGAAGTAGGGAGGAGAAAGGCCGGGAGAGGAGGGACTAGGCTCAAAGCCAGACTCGCTCAGATTTAGGCCGAAGATATCCATAATAAGGTTACTAGAGGGATAGAGAGAGAGAGAGAGAGAGAGAGAGAGTGAGAGAGTGCATCATACTGTAGAGCACTTGTAGCAACAAGCCTTGAGCAAAAAGAGATGTAAAAAAAAAACGTATGCAGGCTATAATTACACCAGACTGTCCAATGTGCACCTTTCTTAGTCTGAACTGTTATTTCATGTGCCGCTACATAACCCAGCTTTGTTATCTCCTTGTCTGTTACTGCTATGAATGCCCTCTAATGGTCCTATGCGGTAAAGGCCAAGGTTTGAGTGCATGTGACAAGGTCATTGCTGGAGAGACAACCTGTTTGCCTTTCTAGCAAGCTGCCCTCATGCAGTGTTGACAAATGATGTGGATTTTGTAGAAGCGCTTCCTTGTTCTCATCAAACCCTGGCAAATACAGAAAGAATAAATAACAGCAATGAAAATAGTGAAACAGTTTGTCCTCGTCATTGCAGGTATGTGTGTCTGGTTTTCCCTCTACGCCCCACCCATCATGGACCAGGGTGTGCATGTACTGTCTGCACCCCCATGCATTTCCACCCACCGTTCACACTGTTGTGACATGGATACTATAGCCTGTCAGCTGCCGAGGTCAAGACGAGGACGAGAAATATTGTGTGAAGTCACTGCGTGCAACACAGAAGTCAACACAGACCAAATATTGTGACACTGCTTTCTCTGGAGGAAAGGACTCGGTTCAGAGGCTGGCAGACACTTTTGTCATCGGTTCGTTAAAAAACCTCAGCAAGCACGAGAACGTTACTGGAATACTTTAGGTTTAATCGTCATAGATGCTTGCCCGGTCATGCATTTGGCGCTCAGTGTCTGCTGTGATACTGTTGCATTAAACAGAGGGTACTTATGTCACAGACATGAATAGGTTGGTTAAACCCACTTCCCCGGCAGAAACACAATCCTTCGTTGTGTGTAATTCAAGAAATACAATCCTTTATTGTGTGTAATTCAAGAGCAGGCTTTGGTTTAGCATGATCACTGGCATGGCTGTGTGTCATGCTGGCACTTGGCAGGCACAGAGGCTGGAAGAGACTCACTGTGAGAGCCAGAAAGTTTAACTGTTAATCTCACTCCTCTGGTAGAAACACTATCCTTAGTCTAATTGAAGACCGTTGCCTTTGAATCAGCTCAAATGATTGCATGGTTGTCTATCATGCCGGCATGGGACAAAACTGGAGAAGGACTCGCCCCAAGAGGGTGCTATGCTCCGGCCATATGAGTAGACACAGTAGCTAGGTAGTTGTTGGGTGCTTTATCCTTTTCATTTGTTGTAATTTATTTTGTTGTTTGTCATTTTTTATATAAGATATTGCACAAATCTGTATCCACATAGTGACAGTTTGATTGTCCTTGCTCAGTTAGCATGTTGCTCCAGTTGTCGCTACTGACATACTGCTGACATTTAGAGTGACATATTGCATATGAACTCATAGAGGAGGAAATGGCATGCAGGTCTGTGTTGGTGTAACTTTATTTCTACCATCTCCCACACATATTTAAGTGTGAAGATAATAAACTTACTCTGGATCAGTGAGTGCTCGGGTTGATGCTTAAGGTAGGTGCTGGACCATAATGAGTTTGACACAGTTTGCCTGCTAATCATTTTGACCTGTTTCACTTGTTAGATGGATAACACAACATGCCACAACCACTAATTCTCTAGACACGGCGGGCTGCTTTACTTGCTGCATGAAGAATTTGGACGGAGGTTGCAGTCTGGATGTGGAAATGCCTCTGAGACAGAATTTACACCCCGTAACACTGAAACTCTCAGCTGAAACCAATAAAACTCACTATTAAAACCACTGAAATTCTTTGAGACGGCGTAGCAGCTCCTATTTAAATGGTGGGGGGGGGGAAACACCATCTTGTAAGCTGCAGTTTGGATGACTCCTCCACCACCCAGACACAGTGATTTATTCGGTTTAGTAGGTGGAAAAAAAATAGCAGCCGTGCAGTTTTGGAGAGCCACGGAAGCAACATTACATTACATTACATTACATTACAGTCATTTAGCAGACGCTTTTATCCAAAGCGACTTACAATAAGTGTATTCAACAAAGGTAGGTAAGAAAACTACTAGTCACCAGAAATCATAAGTGCATTTCCTTCCTAAACAAGCAACACCGTGTGTCAGAAAGCCAGCTTCCTCCAGCCGGCCCCAGACACCGAGCCGGGGTGGTGATGATGTCCTGGCCGCTACCTCAGATAATAAATGTGTGGTGCATTATCCACAGAAAGGTTTAAACTGGGCTCTGCTGCGGATGCGTTCCTTAATAACTCCCTTCACCGTCAAGGCTTCAGTTCCTTTTCACGGGAGATGGAAGTGAAAAAGGGTGTGTTTAAGTGCGTGTGTTCGACAAAGTCTCCTCGGTTTTTCTCTTCTCGTAAACCAGTAACAAGGTTCCTCATTTCATTGCTGGTGAATGTTTTTACTACGGAGGGGGTACATGCAGTAATTCCAGCTATTACTCAACATAATTGGCTTGTCATTGCAGGTTGTTAAGCACTTTTTGACCTTTGACCCACTGCACCAATCATGTGTTTTCCTGTTTGTCGGTACTCTAGTTTGGTGAATGCGCACAACCATAGTGCGTCTCCACTACGCTCATTTGTTTACCGAATGAGTGAACATTGCCGTTTGCTGTTTGTGGTTTCGAGTCTGTCTTTTGTAAGCGCTGTCAAAGCACCAGATAGATCAGATCAGTCTAGATTTGTGAGGCTCCAGCAGTCTTGTATTGAGGCTAATGGACAGCTTCAGCATAGCTTTTTTTTTTTTGTCATGTGTTTACATAACAGAGGGTAACTCCAACCATAGAACCCCCCCTGAACATGAACCAGTTATGGGTCACGATTCCACTGCACCTTCTCCTCTCCGTCCCGCTCCTCTTTGTTTCGTTTCCCCGACCGCATGAGGCGAAACAGCGTTGCGAGAGCAGAGGCATTGGCCGTGAACTTGGATCCCCCTCCCCCATAACGCACTCTTTCCGTCTCTGCATCTCTCTGTCTCACTCACTGCACCCCATCCTCATCCCCACCCTGCCGTTTCCCCCTTCCAGCTATGTCTGCAAGGGTTCCCATGGCAACTGTCGCACTGCCTGCCTAGCAACAGGCTTTATCCTTTCACTGAAAAAAAAAAAAGGAAAAAAAAAAAAAGGGGGGGACAGAATGGGGGAAGAGGGGGGTTGTGGGGGTTGCGGTTTTTGTGGGTATGTGGATGGGGGTGAGGATGGTAGTGTAACAGCAGCATGTCGCAGTAGTAGCTTCATTAAATCAGACTCCCTCCGCTCCACACCTGCAGCCTCTGCCTCCGCTCTACCTTGTTACCTTTCCCTTTCACTACAGGCTCCTCCAATTTACGGAGAAGGAGATTGCCGTTCTATTTACACTTGTAAAATGTTGCTTTTCACATCTGTTTTTTTTCTAGTTAGATTAAAGTGAGATTCTTATGTTTGATGCAAACTGTTTGTCTAGTTATGTATAGATCTCTGGCCCAGCTCTGAAATGCCACAGTGTTATACCAGGCCCTTTGGCTGTATGAGAAGATGAGAGAAGCATCTCTGTAGTAATGAGACTGCAGGACAAATGCTGAGCTGAATTTGATGATGCATTGTTTTTTTTTTCCTCCATTGATACGTACAGAACAAAAACACCACTGACCTGGAATGATGATATGTTTATGGAATTTAACGTGTGTTTTCTACCCGTATTGATTCGATTGACACCTGAGCGTGAGCCCACACACACACACCACACACACACACACACACACACACACACACACACACACACACACACACACACACACACACACACACACACACACACACACACACGCAAACCTCAGAGTCTCTATCTCAGAGTCTGTTTATGTGTCAGATCAATGAAATAGAATTGCTCTACAATCTGTAATGCTGAAACGAGTGTGTAATGACTGCCATGATCCATAACACCGTCGATAGCTTGTTGTGCACGAGGACTCGGGCGAAATAGAGACGCCAGCAAATTGTCTTTGCTGCCCCCTGGTGATTCCAAAGTAGCATGATTTTTTTTAACCAGCTAAAGGAGTGGATGAATGCGTGAGGGAGTGTTTCAGTAATTTGTGTTTTTTTTTAATTACAAACTTCTATTGAATTTCTCATGATATAATAACTCCATTTGAGGTAGGTAGGTGTGTGTGTGTGTGTGTGTGTGTGTGTGTGTGTGTGTGTGTGTGCGCGCGCTAGCATGCATTGATGTGTGTATGTGGGCATGTGGTAAATCAAATGATAACAAACAGACATGCTGCCAAAGATGGATACAGGACATTTGAGTCATTATCCTCACTCTGAGAATCTGATCCAGGTTCAGGCCCAGTCAAGTTCACCCTACCCACACTTACCTTGAGCTGAATTCCCCTCCAGTGGGTATAATGAAAGCTCTTGTGTTGCGGTAGCCCCTAATAAAACTTAAACTGATGAGTAATTGCAGGCACACCCATCTCTGCCGCTGTCTGTCTGTCTCTCTGGCAGTCAGACTGTCTCCCTGCCCACAGGGATGGCGGGCAGACAGCACCTGCCAAGTGCACAGCTCCACTCCTTGCCGCCTGCATTTGTCAGCACTTGTCTGTCAAGCCGCCCCCTTCTCTTTTATTTTCTCCCTCTCCTTTCCAGGAAAACATCAATCAACGGGGGAAATTATGTCAGCCACGACTGAGTAATGCGACAGATTATGTCATCTCATCCATAACATTGTCTCAGCGTCAATCTATCAGTCTGCCATGGAGGTCTGATTGATTCTTTGTGCTGAATGAGCTCCTGTCTTACATAATCGCTGCTGTTTGATCCGAGTATGTTATTCACCGTAATGATACGGCGCCGTGGAGCAGTTACGTTACGTAACGATGCAAAATAGCACAATTAAGATCGGCTTGATGCTCTCAAAGATTTATTCACAGGTACAAAAATGTATATACGTACAGACAAGACACAAGACAACAGACAACTTCTCATCGCCTCAGTCCAGATAACAGTGCAGCAATTAAAGTATGACACCAAGCCATGCCTCCCCTGGACACCGCTCACAGACAGACACTTCAGCAAGTAGATGTTACAGTGTCTTTCCTGAACGGAGCTCGTCACATGTACATGAATTGCTCTATTGATATGACTCACACAACAAATTGAGCCTACAAGTCTATACACTGGTTTTGTGAAATAGCAACCTGCTGGAAGGTTTACAAGTCAAAGCTTTCTTGGAGCCTTCATACCAATGGAAGTTATGACAGTCAATCTTTTCATTCTGTGTGGTTCTGTGTGGTTGTGTTTACAGGTTTTCCGCGATGTCTCGACGGTGGTAATGTTGGAGTGGTTGTGCAGTGAGTAAAAACCGTTCTGATTACAAAACTTGACACCACTTCCAGGGTGGTGTTGACAACCTGCTGGCTGAGCAACAGCCCCCCGACCACCAAGGCCCATGGTCTCTAAGATCAGGTGAGGCAGTGAAGTTGAGCTTGCATTGTAACGCAGGGATGAGAACCGGTATGCAACAGTAAGCTATGTAAACAGTTTTATGCTGTGTGTGTGTTTTTCAGTTGTCACAGTGTATGAAATATAAAGAGAAACTATTACACACGTAGAGTGCTATCATAGGTAAGACTCACTGTTTGAGCAACAGCCCTCAATGGAGTTGTGAATTAATAAGCGTTTAGGGTTATTAAAATCTAGACAGCACATTATGGGATGAGTGCTTAGAGACACTTACGACAAGAAAATACAATTTTTGGAATCAAGACAACACAGGATAAAAGGTTTAATTGTGAGATGTGTAAAGCTGAGGTTTATCAGTCTTTTTGACCTTTTGGACTTCTGTCCAGTCACCTAACTGTCATGCACTCAATCTGTTTGTGCTCCATTTCTAGGCTCACTTTAACCTTTGTATATATTGTCCTTTACAGTCTTGAGATTAGGAAATGGTGATCAGTTCTGGTCCTCAATTGACTTTGGCCATGAGCTGCTCTGTGAACAGCTTTTTCAGCTGAGCCACTTCCTCGCCGATAGAAGTGAGCTGAGACCTGAGGAAGCTGTTCTCATGCTGATACTGGACCTCGGTGTGTCCCTGCGCTGGCGGCGGGAGGCTGTAGGGGTTGAATTGAGGGGAGTGTCTCCCTCTCCTGCTCTCCTCCCCGTCCGGCTGCTGGGGCCAGTGGCCAGTGTGCTCTGCTCCTGTTTCACCTCCACTCAGTCCCTGTCCTTTGAGAGTCTCTCTGGGACCCTCTCGTCCTACTGTGGTTAGAATGGGGCTCCGTCTGGCGCTGTGGTTATCCGCTGCAGCATCAGCCCCCTCCCCATTGCTGGGGTTCTTGAAACGCAGCTTGTGAGGAAGGTTTATCATTGTCTCGACTGGGTCCGGCTTCCCGGAGAAGGATCCTGTGAGTCCCATGGTGTGGTGCCCGTGGATATCAGCAGGGGAGGGGTGGAGCTCATAGCCCAGCTCCTCTGCCCTGTGTGGGGATAATTTCCCGTGGTCGCTCAGCCGGTCTTCAAAGAAGATTGGGCTTCCCACGCTGGAGCCACCCGGTGTGGAGAACCCTGAGTCCTCTGACACGTTACCAGCATCCCTGGAGCCTCGGACACTAAACTGGGCTGTCTGGTTGTTAGGATGTGTGACTGGGGCACTGGGGGGGCCCGCATCCCCCCTGGGCAGATAATAGTGGGGAGCAAGGGTTTGGCTGGTGCAGGGAGCTGTGGTGAGGGGCAGAATAGGGGTGTTGGAGGGGTCTTTGACCAGGCCGAAGCGGAACTTGAGAGCCAGCAGCTCTGCCCTGAGACAGGCATTTTCCTCCAGTAGAGCCAACACGCGGTTCTCCAGGACCATATCGTTTACACGGCGCTTTTCTCGCGAGCGCTTGGCTGCCTCATTGTTCTTCCTCCGCTTGTCCCAGTAGCCCTCATCCTTCTTGTCGTGGGGGATGAACTCACGCTTGCGGCGGATGGTGCTGAGGGACGTGGGGCTGTCTTTGCGTTTGATGGCAGAGGTGCGACCCAGCAGAGAGCGGGCTAACAGGCTGCTGGATGTCAGGATGGACACCGCTTCATCTGTGAAGGACGGAGCTCCTCCTCCTCCTCCTCCTCCGCCACCTGGACTCGCTGCTGCAGGGGACTCCTGGGTCTGCAGCACGCCCACGTCCTGCTGCCCCCTCATCTGCTCGGACTCCTCATCAAACATCACGACTGGCACACTCAGGGATGAAATGTTTCTGCAGGAGAGTGCCGTTGTGTGGTTGCTAGACGTTCAGTATCTCTGCGAGGTACGGCAACAGTGCCACCTAGTGATCAAAAGTGATAGAAAAAATGTGTGGGGATTTAGTGGTTATGCAAGAGCCATTACAACACATTATGTAACCCTATTACATCTTTCCAATAAAATTGGAGCGACTTGTACCATAACCTTGCACGTCCCTCAATAGATTCAATATGGGGCAGTGAGTGCTGTGAACACAAAGCTCTGACGTCAATCTGACACTGCTATCAACACAGCACCCGTTGTAGTTTTAAGTGGAATCAAAGTTTTCCTTTTCATTGTTACATTAACCTGTTAAGATCGTACATTTCTATTTGGTTTCATGTCAAAAACAAACATTTATTCGTGGCTAGGTGGGGTGTGTTTCGTTTCGTCGTTAACGGTCTCTATTATTTCAGTAGAATATTCTTTATATTTACTCTACTAATTCTCATCCTAATCAAATAATTCATGATTGGCCTCCAGACTGATTATTTGTAATATAGGCTACTAGAGCTTCATCAGGATTGACCCACATGTGACAGACGCGCTGGTCTGGGGTCGGCTACTCTTTCAGCGTCACAGGATAAACCTGAGTTCACAATCATTTATAATTACACGCAATTAAAAGCAGCTGAAAGTTTTAACGAACCATTTGAAACTTTGGGGGTTCAAGCATACGTCTATTATTTTTTTTTTAGCACGCGCGGCCACAATTCAACTGTTTGTTTGTTTGTGGTGGCGAGTTGCTGTGAATTACGATAAAATTAGGGCAGACGACAAAAGAAATGTTAGAAACACAAGATGGAGTCACCCGAAAGGCAGAAAGACTAGTTGAAAGTTCATTTCCACAACAGCCTGACACTGTACCACAACGCGTTTAGGCGTGTAAAACTAGCGAACAAGTTGTAGTTGCTGTAAAAGTGACCTTGGTTTATTTCAATCGTCACGTTCAACTTGTTGTTTTAGTCAAGTTAAGTTTTAAGTGATAAAATAAGGAAAAATATTTAAAATGTTTAAATCGTTTTACCTCAAAAGAAGGATGAATTATCTCCGTCGGTACACCGAGGTCCTCTCCTGACGTCTCTCTGGCTGGACTGTGTTTCCTGCTCCCTCGTCGCTGAGCCGCTCAATGGTTTTATGCTGCAGCTTCACTGAGCGCTGTTACTTAATATTATCGCCCCGCGCGCACTTCTACTCTGCTCCACTTGGAATGCCGCAGCTCCTATTTGTAACGTTAAGTTCAGCCAAGGACGTTCCCTATCCTCACTTGAACCAGCGGGGCCCTATTTGTATGTGTGTGCGCGTGTGTGTGTGTGTGAGTGTGTGTTTGCTGAGATCGCCCCCCCCCCCCCTCATTGCCAAAGTACCCTCCCCCTGCAGGGAAAAGCTCCTATCGGCTTTCACATAATGTTAGCCACTCAGGCATCATCATCATCATCATCATCATCTGACCTTCTTCGCCCCGCGCCTCTTACAGGGTAATCTTCTAGTAATAATTAGGTAATGTTGCACTCTCTCTCTCTCTCTCTCTCTCTCTCTGTTGGGTAATAACTGTAATCTTTCAGATAGCAAAACAAGGCAACTCTATTGATCCCAGGAATATAGCAAAAGTGTGAGCTCTGATTACAGAGCTTCATATATTATTAATATGATTGTATGGAGATTAAAAGCACTAAAAGGGATATAAAAAACCTCTCTAATATCTACTCTAAATGTCCCATTGACTATGATCCCTTCTCTATGGCACAAACAGGCCTATTAGCCATCAGTGGGTGTGAAAAATATCAAGCGCCTGTGTTGAGACTATAGTCATTTGACCATCTTATTGCCATTCTTAGTGCTACCTAGAGTCACCTAAAACAAAAAGGAATAGTGCAACTTTTTGTGTGCAATATAAGCTATAGAGTATTAAGGCTTCTCTCCGAAGAGCAGCTTAATATTACTAGCAAGTGAAACACAACTTTTTGGGTAATAGCCAGTACCAAAATGTATAAAGTGAATGTAGAAATGTGTAAAAATCGAAAGAACACTAACTGGTGCATCCATAACCAACTAGTTAAGTAATCCGCCCAGATTACATTTTAAATGATCCACCCATGCTGCTCTGAAGTCATATATGGCAAAATAGAAGGGTGTCTAGTTCAATGTTTCATTTGGATAAATTCCCTCATCACTGTTGATAGACAAGCACTTGTCTTCACATGTGACTTCAAGTCCCCAATGTGAAAATGTTTACCAAATGTTTGCCAGCCCACTTGAGACATGAGACGTTTTTCGTTTAGGAAAACACGCTCCGTCGACAGAGTTATCAAAGCCACAAGGTGAGCCGTTCCATAAACGTCTCTGGACTAGAATGTCAAGAATTCAGGATGAACTCTGTGGACCCACAAGGCTCTAAGAAGCTCCTCCCCTTTTTATGTTGTTTTGCTACAGAGTCACTGCAAAACATTGTGTAAGTCCCGAATGACCCGCTGTTGCTGGTATTGGGCAATGCTTTTCCAAGAACACAAGTTACAATTTCACCTAATTAGCAAAATGTAAGTGAGACGTTCTGTCTTTGGTAAATGGATTAAATTGACCTTTAAGATGCTACTACTGCTAATGCTTTAAGACTTCAGGGAAACGTAATGTCATTGTGTACTGCACCTTCAGTTGGTCTTCATCTGCAGCTATTTATTAAGTATCAGTTATTTAAAGACTTAAGACATCATTTAATATGGTTATGGTTATTGTCTATGATTTGATTTTAATTTTATTGATTTGATTTCAGTGTCACACACTCCATATGCCTTGCTCATATCCCTTAAAGACTGACTTTTTGGGAGTTTGGGCCATTATCATATAAAGGACGATAGACTATGAAAATGATTAGCATTGTAACTGTTATACGAGCCGTATAGAAAGCAGCACTCTTAATGGAGAGGTCAGCTGGGAGCAAGAGTTAGAGTGGAGTGGAGTCTGGTATGTGAGAGTGCAGACATCCTCTTTTGACAGCCTACACAGAAACAGGCTCTATAATGAAGCAAAGTGGCTTCATTAGTAGTGTGTGTCAGAACGTGTTGAGGATTGCTCATTATTTTAACCGTACAAACTTTTACTTGGAAGAGAGACTAAGAACTGCATAGTATTATTTTAGTCACTTTCTCAAGTAGTCTAACACGGTGTTGCTTTCTCAAGCAGATGTGTTACACGCACATATTTCAAAAGCTGAGCTGTTAACCATATGTATGGTGTAACTCACTTCCTGTTGCATGGATCAAAGACAGATGGCAGTTCTGATGTACATATGCTTAAATGTTTTCTTGAGAAACCCCATTTGGAAATTGTGAGCTAATTAAGGGGAATGAAACAAATTATTGTAGTCAAATGTGTCCTCAACATTACTAAACGAATCACTTGTTTGTGATGGTGTCTGTGTGTGTGTCTGTCTTCTATTTTAAGCAGTCTGGCGTGGCTCATCGCCAGCAAAAACACAAAAATAGATGTTTTTAGGTTAGGTGCGCCAACAAGCTGGAGATACATGGTTTGGAAGGGAATCTGGAAATGGAGGATGGGGGTGTATCTCCCTGCTGTGTTTCTCTTCCTCAGTTCCTCAGCATGTGTAACGTTATAAAAGATTATAGAAGTGGCAGAAATTCCAGCCATTCAAAGACTACAGTTGCTAGACGACTCAATTGTAGCAGTCAATGCCCTCTTTGTTTTTTCTCTTTTGTTTCTTACTTCCTTTACTTTTTATTTTCCTTCCTGTTACAGTTTCTAACTGTACTTTCTTTCATGACTAACTTTACTTTCATGACGCTATTGCCATGGTTTTCCACTGAAAGATAAGTGAAAAATATGTGGACCCCTGGCTAATCATGAAAATGAGTATTGCGTAGTCATTGTTAAAATTTGAATCTCCTCAATCTGTCTATTCAAGTAGTCAAACAAAGAGACGTCTAGCAATAATAAGACAAACCAATGTTCACCTCATGGATGTACTGTAGGCCGTGATGTAGTTTTAGATGTTTGAGTACTACGCATTCTCAGGATGCATTCAGCATTTCATAACCAAGTTCCTCTCTCATCTCTCATCATCTTTTTATACAATGTGACCTCCATGGATTGTGTTGCCCACAACTGCCAGTGGCTTGTAAAGCCAAGTCACGACTGATGTTATTTCCCAATTAATCACTCTTCCCCTGTGCGCCATTGAGCCTGCCTAAAGGCAGTACCACAGCCTGGAGATTGGCCTACTCCATCAAGCACCACCAGTGGTGCAGGGCCCGTCTTCTGCTCTGCAGCTTCTGCTTGCAATTCCCTTTATTGAGTGGGGGAAATTCAAAGGCAAAGCAAAACAGAACGAATTGGATGTTGTTTAAATGGGGCTCATGCTCATGTTTTGGACAGAGATTGTATCCAAATGGAGCATCACATCGAGCTTTGAGTTAATCTGAGTCCCTCTCTGCCCTCAGTGGCGTTGCTAAGCTGCTGTGGGATGCATACTGATGATATATCCAATGAGGAGGCTGCTCAGGGTCAGATAACTATCAGCCTATAATGTCCTGTAAATGACATAACCAGGACACACATGTTCCTGTTTGAACTCTCCATTGTTAAGCAATCGGTTACTCTGTGTAACGGTTCATTTAATATTTCTTCACATGAAGATATGAAACCAAAGTGTCTTACTAAGGGGACATTTCCCCTTAATGAACAGATTAAGATAAAAGCTTCATCTAGCCTTTGTTTAAATCTTGTACTATGGGTTCCATATCTGTGACTGTACAGTCTAAGGACACTGGCCTCTCTCTTTATTTGCTAGGACTATCAGAAACCAAAGGTGGTCAAACAGTAGGGGGCAAGGGGCTTAGAGTGTATCTCACTGTAAACTGGGGCAGAGGGTTTACACGTGTGATATGATACAGTACATACAGTTCATAGTCCACTGGATCCCGCACAACCCCGTGTGTTGCCTGCTGCTCAACACACAGGTGTGTGTGCGCAAGTGTTTGCACACTGCCACAGAAACATGCTTGCAGCACACACATGTATATACGTACAGGCGCCCTTACATACACATACACACACATAAACATAGACACATACACGTACACATACACATACAACCATGCAGTCTAGTGTTATCTTCATAAATCAAAGGCTGTATAGAGGGCCAATCACAGTTTGAGGCGAGGATGAGTCAGACGTTCTGCAATGCAGAGGATGCTATTCAGATCTGGACCCTCGAAACCTGTAACCACCAAAGTGATGTCAAATTGTGCAAGCAGAGGCAAAAATGTATCCTTTGCCTTTTCTTTGAAAAGTGGTAGAAGGTATTATGCCTATACCTCTGCACATATGTCTGTATATATGTATGTATGTATGCATGTATGTATATTTGGTGTTATATGTTTATTTTTTGGTTTTGTGTTTTACATTACTGCTCTTTATAGTAAATTGTATTGTTATTTAGAAACTTTTTATTTCACTATTTTTGAAAGCATCTTCATTTTACGGACTTTTGCACAGTACAGTATGTATTGTTATTACTAGTAGTAGTAGTAGAAGCAGTAGAAGAGTAGAATAGTAAAAATATTAAATCATGATCCATTCATGATCTGCCATCTTCATCTCAATAGGCTTAGCTCCAGTTTCAAAAGCAAATTGACTTTATTTGATTCACCATTTAGCGATTCATCATAATGGCTGTTTAAGTCCACCGTGGGTATTTATAAACAGCGTTCACAATGATACTCCACACCCCCAGACAGTATAATTCTTGCATCCTGCCTTTCTTTTCATAATTCATCAGCACATTATACACTAGGATGTATTCCATTTGCAGCATCGGTGGGCAGAAGTAGGGATATAAATATCTGTGCCCGGCTCTCGGCGAGTGGGTGGCACAGACGAGATTCACAGCAAAACTGTTTACACCAGCCGACCGGCTTCACAAAAACAACCACTGGGTGTTAGTGAAAGTTGAGGGGCAAAGGCATGTTATGTAAGGTGCCCTGCGGGAGGCGCTGGGGATGAGCTCAAAATACACACTGAACCACACCACAGGGGAAGTCCAGAGAGGAGGAGGAGGACGGGGAAAAAGGGAGGAGGCCGTCACTCCGCTGACACAGATAGCTGCTGCAGGAAGGAGGTCATGTAGATAACCACCGTTCACCTTCAGCTGACCGTCTCTCGCCGGAGCAGCTCCTCTTCCTCTGTTAGATCCATCTCTTGTTTTGCGTGTTTCCTTTTTGTTCGACACATATTTTGAAAATGTAATTTATCTTTTCACCCCCCCCACCCTCCCTCTCTCTCTCTCTCTCTCTCTCTCTCTCTCTCTCTCTCTGTGCCTCTCAGCTTACATTACAGTATGATGTCCTTGTTTTTGAAATGCTTTGTTCATGTTGCTTCACTGTGTTGCGTCACAACATAGACGTTCTCCAGAACCACCATCACACTACAGATGCTTGTTACACAACCGCAAAAACTAGCTGACCTAGTTTCACCTGCTAAATCCATCCCGCTGATGTTATCTAAAATGGTCAAATCCAGTGCTAGCGCGTCAACATTACGACTGCTGTTGTCCACCGGGTCAGTAATGTTAGACATCCAAAAATAAGGTGGCATCTCATCAATATAAGTGGCGCACCCTTTTTCTAACCCCCACACATGTTTACCACGTCAGTGCGTCTCTCTCACTTTTATCTCTCAACGCTCTGCCTCTCCCCGCAGCCTCGCCGACACAGCCTCCCACCACATTATATACATACACATCCTTGTTCCGAGAAACTCCGTATCTCCTCCGAAACAGTCGCTGTGTTATCATCTCACAGCTTCGGAAACAACCTTTTTGACTCAGCCCGCCGCCGCTAGAGTTACACTTGCAGTGATAAGTGAGCACATGTGAAAGTTTAGACACTTCCTCCCCCTTTCTCTGGTGAGCTTCTAAATTTACCTCACAGCAAGCGCTCTGTAGCAGGCACCGTCTTTGTTAATGTGATTATGTCTGCACGGTGACTAAGAAAAATGCAGTCAAATTGAGATCTATGTTCATGTTATGAATCACCGCCCCCCCCCCTGAGACTTGCATGCAGAAACACATTTATGTAACAGCTCGTCTATATCACAGACACAGCCGAGCCTCATCCCAATGGCTCATATGCATGTGAGGTGTATTGCGGTAGCTATAAATAGGCTATGACTCAGTTTGTTTAACTTGGGGGGGCTGTTTCATAACAAGGAGAGTGTGTGCGTGTGCGTGTGTGTGTGTGTGTGTGTGCGTATTGACGATGTGTTGTTGGTGGTTAGGTCCCCTATCTCTCAACTCAATGGTTCAATCAATCCTGGGCTTATTGTGTCAAGAAACAACCTCAATCTTCCCCCGGACTCCACCCATCAGTTGACATTTTATCCTGAACAGCACCATAACCACAACGTAGCTCAGCTGTCTGCTCTGTTATGGGACATTTCAGTAATAATTCATAATTTCAGCGTTAGCCTCTGACACACAATAGAGGTAAACATTTGTCAAGACACTCAGACCACTGTGAGTCAGAAGCCGAGAGCCTTTAGACCCCCCCCCCTTCCTTCCAACATGCTTCTATTCTTGGACTCCGAAATACGTCACACTGTTACCAAAGCAACCACTTCTGATCGTTGAGAGGAGGGGAAGAGGAGGGGTGATGTGGGGCGGGGCAGCAGCGGGGGTATTATGAAATGCTTACGAAACAAATCAGATAGATTACAGGGGAGGTGTCACAGGAGGAGGGATTAATCAGTCTGAATAACACGCACCGATAAAAATCAGCAGGACCTCAATTTCATCCTCGTTCTTTTTCAGTGCGTAACCCGAGGGGATAAGGAGAATTATTGGACTTGTTCTAGTTCAAATCCAAGTTCTGCTTATAGCTCTCATGATAACTGACACTAGGAAAAGGTCAGGCCGTATAACTTCCTGTAATGGTCCAGAGCAGCGGGGAGCCAGTGACCATGTGCCATAACGGTCTGGCGATAGTTTGTTTTGCTGGCTGCTGCTGACCTAATTCAGACTGACCTGGCCACGTCTACCTTTATTTAGTCACTATCTGATAGGCACATAAACATTAATAGACTGGATTATTTAGCAACACATTTGTGTACTGACTATCATCAGTAGTATCAATCATTAAACACAATAACTGAGTGGACAACCAGTAAAGGACTTTGCCCCAGAACCTACTAACCTCTATGTTATGTATTTATTTATTGTCTTATTTGTGTAACTGCATTATCCTGTGTCTTCCATAACAGCCTTTATGTATATTATGGGTTTGAAGGGGGTGGGGGAAGTTTGAGACCAGAGGTGTATACAGAAGAAGTGCACAGCTATAGCCGGTTATGTAAACCATGCTGTGCAGTTACGCAATCTGCTCATAATCAGAGGGTAGTACAGATATAGACGGCCTAGTTTCCACCTTGCTCATGCCAGCATGACAGTGGCACAGTGTCCTGTGTACTCAAGTTCACCAAGGCAGCCCTGGCAGAAGGCGTAATATTGTTGAACTTCACTCAGTCCAGTACAGTAGTAGAGTTTTGCCTGTTTTGTCCTCGTCATTTCCTCTGAAATCAACCGAATAAAGCGTTATACAAAAATGCTGCGTGTTTTTTCTCGGAAGAGCATGGGCGGATGTTGAAGCTGTTTCTGGCGTGAGTCATAATTTCTGTGTTTGATAATCTCTCCGTTGTCTGAGGCGCTTTGCCACGACACTGCACATACTTTAGTACAAACCCTCTAAGCCATGTCAAACAGATTACATCCAAAGTAGACATGCAACATTAAGGACAGTATGGTGACACTATGTCTTCTTACACTGCCCTGGTTCTTTGTGTCTATAACCCCCCCGTGTGTTGTGTACAAGTCACATCTATTACTCCCATTTCTATCTAGAATAGTAACTTTTTTTCATTTCCTTCTGATACGCACTTTGATTTTAGATAACACACATTAAGAATTTGTAGCTACAGTATATTACAGGTAGGTCTGCAGAAATATTCTTTTAGAAGGTTTTAGCTGTGATCAGTAGTTGTACTGAAAGACTTTTTATATTCCAAATAGCAAAACTGATATTTAGGGCAATTAACTGCTATAGCTCATCAAGTTCATCATCCTAAAGAGAAACAAAATCATGGGAATCAAAGAGGAATATTTTAAGAAAGTGGGATATTTTAAGAAAGTGGGATATTTTAAGAAAGTAGGATATTTTAAGGCGACTCAACTCATTTTTGAAGAGGAATGTTACTTTACCTTTACTCACATAACTGCTAATTGTGGTAGAATGGATCTTTGGGCTGATCGGTTATTTAACTGAAAAGCTGCTTTTGTTTGTTTGATTGCATAAAAGCCTAACGAATGCGCAGCAGCAATGCAAGTAGTGAGCTCAACGGAAAGGCATGAAAACTGTTCAATAAGTCAGATTAAGTTATTTTTGTTTGGTGACCTAGAATTTATCCTGATGTGATTGGATCACAGATGGGACGTTGTGAACCCACATGGGTCTTAGGAAATAGAACATCTATTAATTAATAGCTTTTACTCATATGAATGAACATCTTAATGAATTTAAACTATTTGCAGAGCGTAATTACTAATTTGTGACCATAATGTCAGACTGAACCTCATAATTCAAAGGTCACAGCATGTTCTCTTCTTTATCCAAGCACAGACCAGTAGAGCCAAGTGATTATCAAATGCTTTTTTCTGGGAATCAGTATTTCTTGCAATGTAAAACAATTTTTTGAGGGATAATCTGGCAAAGTTGAGCCTGTTTTAAGACTGCTAGTTTTTCATCTTATATTACTACACATTGCAGACAGTTTGGAAGACTATGACAACATGACAGCCAAAATAAACGTTAACCCTTTCCTGTGATCCATTTTAAGCAGCCTTTGTAAAATCTGGTCCATATGCTGGTGTACCCTTCTTTTTAGTAAAAGCCAGCTAGCTGTTACTGTGGCCACATCATGCTGCTCATTTAATTTATATAACATGAGCAGAATTGATTCTAAGAGACGTTTTTCATGTTGTGTAATGTGATGTGGCCCTAGCTGTATGACTAAGGCTCTCACACATTAAACTAGGACTTGGTTTCCTGAAAGCATCTCCAGCACAAAGTTTATCAAATCACTAGAACCTCCAGGATAGGTCCACATTGACTCCACATAGAAAATCATGAAGGGAATATGACAGAATACAAACTACAAGGATCCTGTTGGATGTTCTGGTTGGGTTGTTAGACGTCAGATGAAAGTGTCTCAGGGGTTCCTATAATCCTAGACCCTGTAGGCCTTATACATGATCTGAATCATTTATAATTATGAAAGAGACAGAAATAAAGAAGCCTTTCATCATTCATACTCATGACGCACTCATGAAAGGTTCTCCATTCTTAGAAATAAAGAGTAAAACTAAGAAATTTTCAGAATGAGGAAAACAGTTTGTACTCAAAGAGAGCAGATAAGAGCAACACGATGTGTAACTGTCCCTAGTCTCTCTCTCTCTCTCTCTCTCTCTCTCTCTCTCTCTCTCTCTCTCTCTCTCTCTCTCTCTCTCTCTCTCTCTCTCTCTCTCTCTCTCTCTCTCTCTCTCTCTCTCTCTCTCTCTCTCTCTCTCTCTCTCTCTCTCTCTCTCTCTCTCTCTCTCTCTCTCTCTCTCTCTCTCTCTCTCTCTCCTTCTTTGTTGCAAATAATCATGGTGAGGCAAGGCTTTGGCAACATGCTTCTTTTGCTCTACTTTTCTTGCTGTCTTAGATTTATTTGGCTTTTATGGGGCTTAACTTAGTCTCATCATTCTTAACAATTAATCATTTCTTAGATCCTTGTGGCAAAGAAGAAGAAGAAGAAGAAGAAGAAGAAGAAGAAAAAGAAGAAGACGAGGCAGCTTGTCTTGTGTCTCTCATATGTTCTGTTGTTTTGTTGTGGCAAAAGAGGAAACCTTATATTGCACTGGTTACTTCATGCCAGCAATTTGTAGGCACCTGACTACTGTTTCATTGACAAGGCCTCTTGGAATTTCAAGCATTTGTGTTATAGGCTTAACCCCCACCACAGCCCCCACCCCACTGGAAGCTGTTAAAGTGGTGGGAGGCTTCCTTTTTTGGTTTAACGTTTGCCAATCTTCACTTTTACGTAATACTGACTGCATCCTAATCCCAGTGGTGGTCCATACACTGGATTGAAAGGATTTCCTGGATAGTTGAATAAGAACACTGCCATTCCCTTAACGTCCTGCAATAGAAGGAAGGCAGTTCAGCAGCAGCCAACCAAGAGGAAAACAGCGTGAAAAGGCCTTTGAACAGTTGGCTGAAAGAGCTCGACCCTGCGTGAACTCTGCCCCCAATGCTCAGAGCCAGACAGCGAGGCCAGCAGCCAATGATGGAAGGAAAAAATGAGCATAATCATAATTTGATGGGTCAATACAATGATTTGTCGCAGGGTGATCTAGGAGGTCAGCCACACTGCTCATCCACTGATTTGACCCTTTTAGTGACCACTCACCCAGACCTACTGCAGCTATGTTTTCCTGCCTTGACATTGAGCTGGCAGGTAAGAGTTAAGACCCATATTATAACAGTGCAGTGTTATTGTACGACTGATAGATAACTTAATGTTTAACTAGATCTACACAATGCTCAGTGACATTTAACACACTTTATAGTGCTGACACACTGTTGTACAGTATAATAGAGAATAGGTATTTTGGGTTGGCTTCTAAAAACTCATTATATAATTCTCACAAGAGGATTCAGAGACAAAAATCATTCTGCTTCCCTGAAAATAAGAGATGACAATGGAGGGTTTGACTTAGAAAATAGGTTAAATATCCCAAGGCGTGGAGCGAAAGAGAACGAGCGATAGAGCACTCAACAAATACATTTATCATCTTATTGCGACCTCTTTATATAATTGTTAACTGTTGTAATGTGGGACCATGGCATTAGACAATTGAGTTTTTATTGTGTAAAAAGAAAGAGAGGGAGGAGGAGAGAGTGAAAGGGAATGGAAGGGTTTGTCGAGGACAAAGGCTCAACTCAGCATGGCCATCTGAGGTCCGTTTATTCTGTCCTTACCTCATGCTTGCTCTGCCCAGTGTTTATTCATTCATTGCACTTCGGTAATTCAGGAATAAACATAGGCAAGTTAAACAATCTGAACATTTCTCTCTGTCGAATTGGCAAATGTGCCGAAAAATAAACACTTTGTGCGCCTTTATTGCCTCAAACACCAATAATTTTTTAGAATTCTCCCTTTCATCTAACATCAAAGCTAGGTTTAGGTTTCCACATAGGTGCTCACCCTAAAATAGGACGAGTGGTAGTTACATCAGACCATGTGTATTTGTAAATGTCTTCTTTATCGATATTGGTGTATATGGATTAAAACAGGCTGTCTGAACACATATGCCTATAGGTTAGCCTCGAACCCATCGTCTACATATTTAGCCTCCTGCTGTGAGCACTCAGACATGAACTGAAATTTGAACACTGAAATGAACACTGAAATTTCCCAGCTTGGGATTAATAAAGTACATCTATCTATCTATCTATCTATGAACAATCAACATGATATGATGTGAGAATAGACCATAGAGCATGTGGGATTATTTTACTCTGAGCCAAGTGAGACTTCCCTGATGATGGATCCTGAACATGGGAAATGGTGTGGGAGGAAAGAATGAGTCATCCATCATCCATCCACTAAGTTAGGTTGCTAGCGCTGGTACAGCGCCGAGCCGAGCCCCATCTCACGGCACTGAGGGAGAGGTGATGTCAGAGCTGTCACTGCTCTACTCTCTCATCAGCACCCACTCACAAAGCTCCTGGTATTTATGTACTCAGGGTAGAGTGGAATACAATAATAGGAATGAATGGAGTGTACTGTCTTCATGTAGCCTCCTGTCTATACTTTAGGCCCTGTTTATCCCTATTTCCCCATTTCTTTCTCAACCTCCGACCACTTGTTTTTTTTTACCTCAGCTGTTTTCTGGCTGGAGGCTCGCATATTAACTTTGCCAAAAGGTTGCACTGAATGAAGCACCGAAAATCAACATGGGGTTTCCAAGAAGTGTTGGAACATTATGTGGCCCTGAATATCCATCCTGAACAGACTTATTTTCTCTCCCTCAAATCCCCACCCTGACCCTGTATATTCAGAGAAAGCTGTCCTCTTCTCCGTATCAAAGTGTTGTGACAGTATCAAGTTATCCAGTTCACATTCACATGCATTTATTGGTCTGATGATTTAAATGCTGTTACAAAAAGAGAGTGTTATAGAGATTCAAAGACCTTATTTCAGAAAAGTGCTTTGTAGTGTTTTGTCTATATCAGCCCTCATGTATGACTCAGAGTGTTAGCCAAACGTCTCATGAAATAAACACCCACTGCAGAAAATGACGCTGATGCACTCTCAAGCAGTAACATTTTACGTTCTCATCTTAATGTAGAGTGGATGATAAGATGTGATGCAGAGAGCTCTAGTGACTCATGGGTGAATTACATAAGTTACATGACTACCTTTTACTTTTATGATTTATGCTCCCTTTGTAGTGACTTCTTGGTACTGTGTTAAAGGAACAACGTAGATGCTGGCCTTTGAAGGGTTCATATATTTAAAAACTGACAAAAAAAGGGCAAACCTGAAGACATTTGTCTGGATCAAGTCTTTGGTTTGACCCCTCCCGAGAATGAGAAGATGTTGTACTATGAGGACGGTTGGGAGTTGGGAGTCAGTCGTAGATTCATAACTTCTACACGCCTTCTTAGAAATAGCTATATTACATTTGGTTACAACAGTTCACACAATAGCTATGTTCTCTGATTCAAGAGCAATGAAATGTCCAGACAGATGTGTTTAGCTAATTTTGACTCTTTAAATACTTCTTTGTTTTTTAGGGAAACACTGCCCTCTTCTGGTAAATGATAGCATCACATCTCAAAATTCTCAAATTCAACACCCATGCTGAATTGATAAATAGCTTTAATTAACATTCTGCTAAATGTGCTTGGAAGGAGGATATCATTTAGTTTATTTTACAGATTATAGAAATTAAATTACATAATTACAGAAACTAACCAATTTAGTATGTACTGTTTATCAGCAACATAATCTATATTTCTACACTAAATCCTGATTGATAACATCAATAATGTAATATTTCCATTACACCAACAACAAGTTAAGTTGATGACATACTAACTAACATAATATGTCTTTCTCTATGACATCATGATGTCCTTCTGGTGCCACAATGGCAGAATTCCATTTAGATTTACTCCTGAATATTCCAATAGAAGCTGCAGTACGTTTAGCAGGCTGGTGACCATTACACGGACTCCCCTGTCTATGTCAGCCAGGTAGAAAGGAGGTGACATATCTGCTGATGGCCACCATCAGGGATGGTATGTCTTCAGGAGGAGGGAGCACACCGAGGAAAGAACCGGACAACACAAACATACCTGCCTCTGTGTTGCCATTGACTTGGCTTAATGATGTCACTCCACTGGTTTTATTGGAGCTCCACCCAGAGGTGGAGGCTGACACAGTGGACTGGATCCTTGGGAAACTTCTAGCGGCTGAGAGGCTAGGAGGAGCCGATATACTGGGCAGAGTGATTGGCAGGACTCAGGCAGGGGGACCCATGGTGGTGGTAGGAGCCACTCCTGACAGGCTGCTCTTGGAAGTAGATGAAAACCTCCTCTTTAGGCCCAAGCTCCGCTGCAAGGCCGGCATGGTGCCTCCAAAAGGAGGCCCCAGAGACAGGCACCCCACTGATGGACTTTGTGGAATGCTGTCGTCTGCAGAATGTGTGACCCTGCTACAAAGGATTCTGGGTAAACTGTGTGTGGAGGAGTGGGAGGAGGTGCACGCGTTCCAGCATACCTGCATCCGTCCAGGAGAGGCTGTGATTGCTGGTCTGTTTCGCAATGGTGTCATCACTGACAGCTACCCACTTCATGAGGCTTCCAGGCAGCATATGTTAAAGGCTGGCTGGGGTGTTGGCCTTCGACCTTTCAACAAGAATGAACATGTACTATGGCTGGAGGAGATAAGGGCTTACTTTGGGGAGAGAGTGGCCCTGTACTTTGGCTTCCAGGGCACACTAATATGCTCTCTCCTCTTGAAATCTGTTCTGTCAGTGTTTCTGTATTCCTACCCCATTAAGATGGGTGAATGCATGGCTTTCCTCAGTCTCTCCAATATGGTGTGGTCAGCACTCTTCCTGCAAGGCTGGGAACACAAGAGCATGTCCCTGGAGAGGTACTGGGGCACAATGGTGACCCATCAGCCTGGACACCACCAGCAGGCATCACCATCTCCAGCACCGCCATCAGTATCATCTCCACAAGAAGCAGGGGCACCCAATGTGTCTGGCCCATCTCCATCTCCACATCCACCTCCACCCCAGACCCATGATGATGCTTTCTCCTTTGGGGAGATGAGCTGGAAGAGACTGCATCACTCCCTGGTTTTCTTAACTTGCACCCTTTTTCTGTCCTCCTGCCTCATCTCAACCTACATGCCTCTGGGTGAAGAATTCAGGGCCTTACTACGGAGAAAGGACCATCTTACTCTCTACTACAATAGTCTCATGTGCATTCCTGAGGTCACACTCACGCTAGCCATGGCTGGAATGGATTGTGTGGCATATCAGCTGTCCAACAGGCTCAACCCTCACAGACAGCAGTCTAAACTCCATCAGCCACATTACTTACTTCCTGAGCTGATCTTCTCCTGCCTCTTTAACCATTTTGCTGTCCACCTCTACAGAGCCCTTGTCCTGGGTGATTTCAATATGCTGCGTTATCACCTGGCAGTGCAGCTAGCCACTTATTTGAACCTGAAGCTGTTGTCTACTACCCTACTGCCCTGTCTGGAAGGCGGGGTGCGAGGAGTGCCCACTGGCAATGGCCACCAGGAAAGGCAGCCCAAGGAATCAGCCATCCTGAAGCAGATTTTAGAACAGAGCACCAGGCCGGGCAGCAACTCCCAGACGTGGAGCTACCTGGAGCTCCTCATCTCCTACTGCCATGTCATGTTCTTCGCCAGCATTTACCCACAGTGTGTCTTATGGTGTCTCTTCATCACTGTGGTCCAATCCCGCCTGGACATATTGAACCTGTGCCACCGAGTGCGCCGGGCCTTTCCTCAGATGTCGTTCCCTGCCGGGGGGATTGGGGTGTGGCAGCAGGTGTTTAGAGTTGTAGAAACCCTGGCTGTGCTGCTCAACTTGAATCTGTTGTGGTCATCAGGAGAGATGAGGCTGGTGTCATTCGGCATGACATACTGGGCGGCACTGAGCATGTATGTCCTGCTCCATCTGCCGATGCTGCTGTTGAGAGATGGCATCAACTCCCTTGCGCTCCACCTGGTCCGAGCCACAGATGGACAAAGAGAGCAGCCCAGGACAAGACGCCCTCAATACCACAGGCTCCACAGGCGCCATCCACCTCAGCCACCCATTCAAGTCACATAGAGATGCAGCAGTATCAATTTGAGGCTGGAGGTTTAAATAAAGCAAGACATGGAATTCATACATGTGACGTGTTGTGTACCGTGTGTGTGTGTGTTCTCCTGCATGTCTTTTTGAAGAGCTTGTAAGCTTGTGTTTCCCATCTGAGCGATCTTAAATCCCTTTCAACTCAAACCAAACATTCACATTTGGCATCTTGGATCTGTATGCAGGACGTTTAGGGAAGCCATCTTGAAATGTTGTAACAGCTGAAACCTAGGCCTTGGCTATGCCTGCTGTTAGTGGGATGGTGAGAACTGCCGCCAATTAACACTGGGATAGCAGAGGCAGGCAGGGCAGATAGAAAGGCCTTCCTCCTTTGGCAGAGTCAATGGAGCTGACAGATGGTACTTAGACCAGCTCAACTCTGTGCGGACTCCTAGATTAGACCTCTGAACTCTCTAGTGGATGTGATCATACAGCGACTTGTGAAAGTTCTGCTGAAGTTATTTTGATGGCTTCATTTTCCCAAAGGTTTCATTTCTCATTTGGAGAGATTCTACAAATGAGAAATGAGAAATTAGCAATTTTGAATTTGCACCAAATGACTCAGTTAGGGGTATGTACCACTAGAGGGTGCTACTTGCCTTTGGTACTAAGAGCTCACGCAATGATTATTTTTTATTTGTGCAACAAAGGTTGAAGATATTCATTGGTGTTTCATTCTTCTTTTCAATGTAAGTTAACTCATTCCATTCAGGTGATTTATATGTTGGTTATGGAATAAATGTTGCACCAAATATGACGTTTAGTTATTCTGACTTGATGACATGTCACATAAAACAAGGGTGGTTAGACAGTCTTGTAAATTGAATTGAACATTGAGCTTAACATGTGCCAGACTTTTATCTGAAATGGCTTTTGACATGGGTGGCCCCAGAGGGGACTGAACCCCTAAATCTGGCAATGTTAGTGACCCTCTCTAACCATTGCCTTACACAAGACCACTGCACACAAACTCAGGTGAGATGCCTATAGTTCACTTTCCCCTCACGCTATGAGTGATGTTCATGAGCCTGTTGTAACTGAAATTGAGCCACACCCTGAATGGACAGCTCTGTGGTAGACAGAGACATTTAGTTACAGCTCAACCATACTTACACTGTGCAGGTTTTTAGAGTTCAACAACAGAGAATGATATAGTTTTTAAAAACTACAACACCAGACACAGTTAGGGTGAAAAGAATAGCTGTTTATGCAACTGCATATTGAGTTGTGTGATACTAATATGCAATTCTCTACTGGACTGAGTTATATTCTGAGCAAAACTAAAATTGATTACCACAATGGTACTGGGCAATTGAGCAGAGAAAAAATATTCTTTTTAGGTTTGAGAGTTGAATTGATCATTTTGCTTTATTTATCAGCTGAATAAAACTACACATTAGTGTTTAAAGATATATATATATAAAAGATGCTTATTTGACTTAGAAGAGCCAGAATGCATTTAAGCTGGAACTACTTGAATTTGGTCATACTGATTCATTTCCAGTTGGACTAGTGTGGCTCTATCATAGATCATAGGTATCCTATTCAGAATGTTAAAGACGCCAAGATGCCCAATATCAGTTTTTCTTCTTCGACGGCTGCCCATTGATCTGGCCGGATTCCCAGCGTTGCCACAGAAGAGCCTTCTGACCGCCTGCTTTGTGAACCTTTGACTCCTGCTGTGAGATAAGACGGAGGAAAGAGCAGGATTTAGAATGGCAGATTAGCAGGAGTCTCCCTCACTCGTCTTCATCTTCTTAATTTCAGTTCAGTCTCAGTGCCATTTGAGAATGTATTTAAAAATAGTATTTCCAACTTGTTTTTAAGCTATATTTAGATGACACATTGGTGGTTCTGATGGGGTAAAGCTCACATATTTAGTACTCGTTAGTGTTTTCACATATGACATTTAGACATTGAACACATGATATTTATAACTCTCGGTGAAGAAGCCATAAACCTTAGCCTTTTGCTGATGCTTGATCGTGCATTTTTTCCACGAATC
This sequence comes from Hoplostethus mediterraneus, assembly GCA_034670385.1. Lineage (NCBI taxonomy): Eukaryota > Metazoa > Chordata > Actinopteri > Trachichthyiformes > Trachichthyidae > Hoplostethus > Hoplostethus mediterraneus. Next base: position 2,926,652 of record JAXDDW010000025.1, on the reverse strand, counting down.
AATGACAGTATGACATGATGTCAGATGGTGTTCCTGCCAGTGTTATACACAGAACTACATGCACAGATCTGACAGAAGGAGACAGAAAACAAGGGAGAAGCTATTTACAGTAATTAGACCTGACGCATCACCTGTGTCTGCCCAGATTTCATCTGATCTTTCTTGGAGGGTGGCGGCCAGATCCGATCCAATTTCCCCTTGGATCGTTGCCTGGGATCTAAAGGACAGGAGGGATGAGGAGAAAGGAGCATACTAATGTCAAGGGATTTGATTTCAGACAGCGGCGTTTCATGAAACTATGAAGGTTTTCACAAATTGTAAATCAAACTAGACTGAATGCTGCACAATTTTATTATGTGCCTTTATTTGCAAAATGTCGTTGACTCATGACCTCTATGACTTTTGGTATTTTTATTCTTTGTTTTTTTCTATGTGTCATGTTTGGTGTTTGGTGGTCTTGACTTGACTTGACAAGAAGCCACGCTGTTTCTGGATGATTCGTCTCGAAGCTCATAGCTGCACCATCTCTGACACCCTATCAGTCACACCCAATTTAATGAAGGCCATGCATTTTATTTCTGACTAGTGTTTGTATATTATGTGAGCCTATCTGCTGTAAATGTCTATAATGTTGTTTCAAACAATAAAGACTGGGCTGTAAGACAAACGCATTTCCTCTGAGAAGATATCACAGTTAAATGTAGACATCTCATAGGATAATATACACCACAGTCAGTATTATTTATTTAATCTTACGAATGAGTCATCTTTTTCCGTTCAGCCAACCTCCAAGACATAATATCACTGTCACATGTGTCTTCGTCATCTTCACCTCACATCAACCCACACATCATTATCCAGTTGCAGTGTTTGAATACACTAATATGATGCTACATAATGACACAACCCTTGGCTGGCAGCACTGTCTTCACAGGTCTCTAATCCCCCCCTGCAGGGCATCCCCTCCACAACAACAGGCACAAATGCACACGCATGCCTGCACACACACACACACACACACACACACACACACACACACACACACACACACACACACACACACACACACACACACACACACACACACACACACACACACACACACACACACACACACACACACACACACACAGACACACATAGCCTGAGTGCTCTCAACAAGACATATCAGCTGTCTGAAGCCATTCGGATTTACACAACACCATAACCCCACCAGAATTGCCTCCTGGCCCTAGTGGGAGTGCAGATAGTAGCCTTAGTTACATCTTGTCACCAAAGTCACCCAGCCCACTGGCATCTGCTGACTCAGATCAGGTCACTGCTGGAGTGATGTGCCCTTAACTGTTGGTGACAAGGATGACGCTAAGTTGTCGATAAGACTCCTTGGATAACACTATGTGATCCTAATGTAGAGAGGCATTCATTAAAGTGCTCAGACTGAGCGGCGGAAGGCCGGGTAGCCTGGGATGACCAATGAATGATGATGAATGAGGCTCCAGCTAACATCACTCATTCCTTTACTTAAGGTTTACACACATTCCATCTATAGCAACCTGATGGAAATACTTCCCTCTCAAACTACTCGTTGGATTTTCCACCACTTCTTACTCCTATAGAGAGTAATATATAACCCATCATTACCATTGTAATCTGGATTAAAAAATACAAATTAACCTCTAGGCGGTACACAAACACACACACACACACACACACACACACACACACACACACACACACACACACACACACACACACACACACACACACACACACACACACACACACACACACACACACACACACACACACACACACACACACACACACACAGTACAAATTAATATATGCTCAATTGCTGAACTTCAACTCATTGATCATTAACTAACCTGGTACTTTGAGTGAAGGTATGGCATGTGACTTTTGGCTCTCTGTACTCTTTGGCCTGGTCTCTCCATACAGAGTGCACCTTTGTCTGTGCAGCTCCTCCTCTCTCTCCTTGGCCTCCCAGATGTCCTTTGCTAAGTCTGGCTGCAGAGCTAGGGCTGGACGCAGCTTGAAGAACGGGTTTTCGTTGAGGAGAGATTCGTGTCTCTGGTTCCTCTCCCTCATTTTGCTGCCCATCTCCACTTTTGAGGTGGGGACATCAATGTTGAGGGAGTCCATGCTTCGGTACAGCCGCAGGTACTTGTCTTGTTTGGAGTAGGGCAATAAACGCGTGTTGTCCCGACCGACTGGGCTCTTTGACCTCCGGTTTTCAAGACTTCTCTCAGGGGCGGTGGATTTGTGCAGCCTGAGAGAATGTGTTCTGGATATGGGGCGGCTTTTGAGTGAAAGCATCTCCATGCTGCGTGTCCGCTCTAGAACAGAGGGGTAAACGTGGCCTTTGAACGAAGAGGAAGGGGGTTTCCTGTGCCTGGTCGGCCTCTCCGTGTTATCCTGCTGGAAAGCCTCAAACAGCATCTTGGTCTCCTTTAAGACGCGAATTGGCCCTTTGCTGTACTCCCCGGGGATCTTCCCCTGTTTGACCAGCACCAGCTCTCTGTGAAACTCCTGACTTATCTCCCTCTGCATCTTCTCCTCTGAGAACGGCCAGTCGGTGCTTTGGCCTGGACCGGCCTTGTTGGGCAACGTCTTGGGCAAGATGTTGGTCTTAAAGGGGATCTCCAACACGTTGTCTGAGTCGTCCGCAAGGTTAAAGAGACCCCTAGCTCTCTGCAAGTTGTGCTGGATCTCCCTCGCCATGGGCGTCTCAGTGGTTGAGGCTTGGTGGCGGGTGGGTAGGGTGGGGATTTGAGCAGATGGTATTTCCCGGGTGTTTATTGGAGAGAAATCTGCAGACACCCCACTGTCGCTTTGGTCATCGTCAGAGTTATCTGCTTCCACTTTGGTGACCCTGCGGTGGCTGGGCCGGGCAGGCATCGTGGATGAGGACGACATGGCTTGCTCTCCTGCCTCTTTACGCTCACTCTTTTCTCTCTTTTCCTTCTTCAACTGGTTTGTCTTCCCTCCCTCCTCGTGGTTGACGTTAAATCTACTGTCTCCCTTTTCTTCAGTTGTCTGACCCCCTCGTTCTGCTCCCAAATCCTCTCCCTCAATCCCAAACACACCCCTTTCAACCTCCCCATCTCTTGTGCTCTGATTGGCCGTCTCTAGGGCGTCCTGCTGTGAGGGCGGAGGCCTATATGACACCTGTTTTACATCATGTATCTGCTGCACCAGTTGCAGGCGTTGCAGCAACTGCCTCCCCTGTTGGATATCAGTAGCTATTGTCCCACTTTCATCTCCCTCACTTCCTATTACCCCCTTTTCTGGCCCATCCTCACCCCCTTCCTGTTCATCAGTCAGATGTAAAGCCTCTGTTCTGCCGTCTATGGATGAGCCTTGGGAGATGGGATGTTGGGGCAAGGGGATTTCACTGGTGGCACTTTCTCTCCTCACCCACTGTTCCTTTGTTACATTATAGTTCAGAGATCTAGTGTCAACATCACTGCTCACCTCCGCAGGGCTCTCTGGTACCTCCGGCTGATAGGTTGCTATCTTGCTTTTGTTGCATTTGCAGAGCTCCGGTGGCCCGCATGTCTTTTTCTGTGGTGGGCTGAAATCACTGTCACTCACATTGACACCAGGCAGTGTTGCAGTGTTTGTATCCCCAGTGTTGCTGTCAACACTTTCTGTTGTTAGTGTCAACTCTGTGTCCTTGGCAAGAAAGCGAATGTCCTCAGTTTCTCCCGCAGATTCAGTTGACGTCTTGTTTCCTCTCATCTCTTCCTCTGTCTGCGGTGTGTCATAATCTGTCTCTTTCCCAGTGATTTCCTCAGTGTTTTGATGTGTGTCTCCCTCTGCATTATTTCCCTGTGGGGAGTTTGACTCTTCACTCCACATTACAACATGCTCAGATCCCTCGTTTGATTCTGTCAAAATGCTGGTGCTCTCCATGGATGTTTGATCCTGTTGTGATGATGGTGTTGAGTCCCTCTCTTCAGACAGAGAAATGGTATCCACACACTGCTTAGACGGGTTTACCTGTCCCTTACTCTCTGCCACTTCATCCACCTTGTTCTGTGCTGCCATGAAGTGCTCCTCACCATGATGACTTTCTAAGCCTTTGGGATTTGCTTCAGCCTCTGTGACGCCGACTGTAACGGCCACACTGGAATTATTGACAGGATCAGCTGCACCTGTGCTGACCCCTGTTGGCGGTGGAGGGGGCATGCAGGACGGTGGAGGCGGGATGAAGACGTCATCTTCACCATCACCATCACCCATCACAACACAGTACCTTGTGACCCCTGTAGGGGCGGTGGAGAAAACCTCGGTGTCCTCATGGGGCTTTTCAGCAGGGGTTAGCGAGAGGTTGCCCTGTGTCATCTCCGTGTGGTCGATTACTGGGCTGAAGTCCATCTTCATCCACAGACCTCCGTCGTCCTGGGAGACCTGATGTGGAAGGCTGGGTATGGGATCTGTTGTTGCCATGGTGACAAGCCTATGAAGCACTTTTGAATGTTTCTTTTTCTTCTCCTTTAAGTGCCCTCGGCTTGTGCCTCTGAATATGAAAAAAGTGTCAGCAAGGTTGGCAATGAAATCTCTTGAGTATTTATATTATCATTTACTTATATTATTACATATGAATATTATAGTCTATAACAACAGCAGAGCACTCGACAATACAGAATGACTTGCAATATTAACAAGGCATTGAGTGAGCCTGATAAATGGACTAGAGTGGATTCTGCACATTGTTTACAAAATGCTTCTGAAAGATCTTCATGTTTTCAGCGTTTCATCTGCTGGGGATGAGCCTCGCAGTATGCAGATTTTCTTCATTTTGATCTACATTGACTGACAGCTGTGTTATGATGTTTTGCAAGTTTGCAAGTTTTCTCTTGTGGTACTTGTGGTACTTCTGTGTTCTCTTGTTTTTTTTGCAGCAGCAGTCTAAGGGCATACAGCCACAATGTTGTTTAGGTGACTTTTCTCCCCCGCTGTGTGACCTAATGCAGCCCTTTCCGCTGAGCGAGGCAAACCGTAATCAGCTTTCCACTCTCTGTTGTTGCACAGACACTATGTATCTGCCAGCCCTTCATCTCACCAGTCTGCCTGTTGTGAATCTTGCTTTCTCCCCCCCCATTCACTTTGGTGTAACAACCAAACTCCTCAGGCTACTGTCTAGTCTGATATCTCTATCTATGAGCCACACTGACTTGCAAGTTAAGAGGTTTGAGGTGAGCCCTATTCGGTCAATTTCTCTACCAAAGTTGTAATTGGCGCTGTAGTCGGTATCTGTAGGGCTACACTGGCATATCATAACACCGGAAACCGCAGTGTCATCGAATATTCTTTCAAACGTGCTCTCCTCAAGAGAAATATAGTCCCGGCATAATCTGGCTACCTGAGCTGCAGGTTTAGATTTATGAGTCTATATTTACACCTGCTTTCAGCCACACTGAACTTATCAGCAGCAGGATTATCAACAGCAGCACCATGCTGTGTATGAAGCGACAGGACATATTAATACAAGGTAATGAGCTTAGTCTCTTCTTTCCACCTCCCCTTTCAAGGAACATTCCCCCCTATCTTGTCATGAACAAGGTTCTTCTAGATTACTGTAAATACCATTCACAAATATTCAAAAACTTTACCAAAGTGCTCTTCTACACGCAATTTCATAATCCCATTATCCAAAATCGGGTACAGGTGTGACTGCGGTGAACACATTTAGACTGTTCTGATAGTAGTATATATATACACACACATCACACTTGTTATTATTCATTTTTGAGGAGGACATGAAGTTTTGATGACTATGACATGATCTTGGACTCTACTGAGGCTTTTCTCCAACTGTCTACAGGTAAATCAATATCATCAGAAAATGGCACTAGATCACTAGATCACAGAGAGAAAAAAGAGAGATAGAAAAGACCAGTCAGGCAGAAAGACAGAGCGACGCAAAGAGATGCAATGTAGAAAATGTAGGAGGAAGAGACCCACCTGAGTGGAGCGTTGCGATCCTGTTGTGTGAGTTCCAACCTCGATGGAAATATGAATGATCCAGCTGATCCACTTAACACCTGTAGGAGGGTCATACCTACTTCCTATCCTTTGTGTCATGTGACAGATCCCTCTCCTCCAGTAAACAAGACACAGTTGTTCGAGTAAGAGCAACATGGTGGTTTGGTAGAGACCATATTATTTCTCCATTGGGGAGCTACTGTTATGAAGAAGGATCAGGCTTAAGGACACAAGGACAGAAACAACTTGGTATCGGTTTCCCAAAGCAACTTAGCGCTATGATTTTTTTTTTTTTTTAAATTTATTATTATTATTCTTTTTACATTTTATGCTTTTGGGAAGCTATTTGTTTATTGAAAGTCTACCTTTACCTTTACTGACATGTGTTGGATGGGCCAACACAGGGTGATAAAGTGGCGTCCTGCACTATCATGATCATAACTATAGCTTACACTTAATCCGGTGCATGTCTTCTATTGAGATGTAGACACTGTATGATCAGTGATCAGCAGGGGAGAGGATTGTTTTTCCTGTATGGATAAATAAAGTGTTGAATCAAACAACTATATGTGCTTAGTCCCACAACCTTAGTACATACACTGAGAAATTACTTACTTAGCACTGATAACTGCATACTGTCTAAATCTTGTTTTGTGCTATAGGATATGGAAACTGCTGTATTTGGCACCTTCAAACAAATAAATTAGACACAAACAACATAAGAATATCAAATATAAGGTATATTTTGTTTTATAATCATACATTTTTCCAGTTGCCATCCACTGGAATTAATCAATTTTATGCGTAATTACAGTCATAGCCATGTTTACACACTAGTAGATAGTAGATAGGTTTAGTCAGTAAGTGAATAAAATATTAAGATCAAAAAGATTAAAAATGTGCTGACAGGACAAAGGCAGAGGAAAACAAGAGGTATTTGAGATGAGAAGTGAGTGTCCTGTCCTGGCAGTACTTTACGTTGTAATTCTCAGCTCTGTCCACCAGGAGGGAGAAGTGGTTTGTAACAGTGCAGCAGAGCTCACAGTTCACAGCTGCTGTAGAAGGACTAAAAACATAATAGTGGTTTCTTTCTTTGGCACAGTGAAGTGAAATGATTGGTGCATCAAGGCAAAACTATACACTAGAATGAACTGAGAATGAGAAGACAACTTGGACATCGGGGCCAAGTGCCCAAGGGAAGGTGAGCCAAGCCTTCAAATGAACAAGGCCATTCAAATCAATCACTAAGGCAGCAATGCAGCAGATAGTAACTAATGGTCGCACAAGACTAGAAAAAGAAAGTACAACCAATGCCAAGTTATTGATAATTGAAGGAATTTCTCTTTTCATTCATTTCTTACATGACAGAACAGCACTGACAGGCTTTGCGCTTGGAAGTGCCTTCTCCATTTGGTCTACTGAGTGAGGCTGAATTATGCAGCCCCTTGGCAGCCTCCTCTCCCTGGACTTTCACTCCTGCTCCATTTCCATCCAGTGGAATGTCCTGAAACATTTCTTCCTGGGACTCTTTCCCTGCCTTTCCTCCAACATCTAGGTCTGCAACACTGTCTACACCCCCGTCCCCACCAGACTCCACCGGGTCCTTGAGGCTGCTAGAGTGAAGCCCAGGCGCAGAGGCAGAGCTAGACTGAGGAGAAGAGGCTTCAGGTCCTATAACCTCTTCTCCTTCATCAGCGATGATCACTCGTTCCACAGTGAGGATGCCTCCGTGGTCCTCTTGTCCCAGACTCACACCTTGGCTTTGACCTTGGCCACATGCAGGGTCAGCATAGCCCAGGAATGTGAGGGTGACTGGGACTTCCTCCATCCTGTACTCCACCCCTTGATCCTCCATGTTATCCACTTTTCCTGCAACTTCTCTGACCACCACCATGCTACTTTCCTCCTCTCCCACGATTTCAGCACTGCCCTCTATCCCCTTCTCAGCTCCTAGATGATGGCTTCCAAAGCTGTCTAAATGCCTAGTGGTCTCCTTTGACAATGCATGATGGGTAGAATAAGAGAGGACTTTTCCCTCTTTTTCCACAGAAGTTCTGTTTTCCTCTTCATTCTGCATCTTTAGCTCGCCCTTATGCGGCGTGACCGTGACCTCATCCAGCAGCACTTTCATCCCAACCCCATCGACGACACTCAAGATTTGTCCGAGCTCCTCGGCCGAGGGTTGACCCCCTGACCCGCAAACAGCATGGACGCTCCTCCTGCCGTCGTCGAACACAGCGGTTGCCATGGCAGCACCAGCTGGCGCGGACACGGGGGCCACTGACCTGATGACGGTGGCACCTGTCTTGGGGTCTCTCTCCACCTGAACCGCCACCATCCCCAGGACTGCAACACAAGAGACAAGGAAGCTGCCTCAAAAAAAAAAAAATATCACGGCAAAAAACAATGGTATCACAAAAACCCAGAGGGTGAGGACACTGAACACTGAACTGGAGGTTAATTATTTTCAGAATCAAGGGCAGAATTCAGACTAACTCTAAAGATAGAAAGCTAGAGGCAAAGACAACTCTCAAGGCTAAAATGTATATAAATATTAAAGTGATATATTTTCCATTTAAAGTCATGTGTAGTCCAGGGCAAGACCTAATCTTTGCGTCTAATAAAACTGTCCCTAAATCTACCATATCCCTTGAAGCTAGGCCTGGGTGTACTTAAAAAGTGAGAGCTGTAAAAGGTTGAGTTGAGTCAAGATCAGAGCTTCGTATGATGATTGCCAGCTGGCACAGTAGACAACACAGAGCAAACTCCAGTGCACCTTTCCCTCCACGCAGCCCTCCAGCAGGCATACAAAATGAACCAACAGAAATAACAAAGTGGGGCTTTATATAACATCGCGCCCGGGCTCCGTCGTTAAGTTGTACCCTGAAGGTTGAATACAGACATAGAGACTTTAAATGAAAGGGCCTGTCACTGGCAAGGGAAGGACAGGGACACTAGACGATGTAAACAATGTTGTTGATGATATACTTTCACCTAAATCCGTGTTTCCTAAGTCACACATTTCACATATTTGTTCCAATCCAGCACTACAAAACCACATCATTCCACCATAGTAAATGATGAGCCTCTATTAAGTTAAGTTGAGTTATTGTTCAGCTTCATCAACAAAGATGTACAACTCATCTCTGTACCTCTGCTGCACTATACAGTATGTGCTTTCCTGTCCAATTACCTGATCGGCCATCTTGCCCGCTTTCATGGAACATCCTTTGAGTCATCTGGACCGAGAAGTGACCCTCAGCTGCTCTGCTCACTGAGGAAGAAAAAGTGACATAAGTACTCTACAGACCCATGGGTTGTACTGTACATTGAAGCATTAAAACTACTGCAACTGCTAGTTCAGAGAAATATACTAGTGGTGGTCTTATAGCGGAAGACTCGCACGCAGACAGAATATCATCTGGGTTAAAGCAGTGCGGTATCTCAGCTACGGCTCTATTCTGTCACCCTGATTACACTCCAATTCATCAGACAAAGTCTTAGTTACGGAAGATTATCATCTGTTATGAAAGATTATATTCTAGGCAGGCATGCCCAGGAGAGTGACAGAGAGGAAGAGATAGAAGCTGATGGTAAGCTAATGACAACGACGACACGGCTGGTATACCTTGCACGTCCTCTTCAGCGTCGGCCTACGGGTAGAGAGAAGACACAGTTTTAAGTACTCCCAATAGTTAGGCGCTTAAAACAGTCAGTGAGGCCTGCAACTTTAAACACATTAACCCCACCCCACACACACACACACACACACACACACACACACTCCGAGCCCCTCCCCGGCCCGTGTCCTGCCATAAATATTTCACAGTCATCATCAGAGAAGTGTTGAGCCCAGCTCAGCCCCATCATGCTAAGAGGTGCTGAGATTATTTTACCCAGCAGCCGTTTCAGCCCCAGTTGGTTGGTAGCCAGTTTAACAGTGAGCTAAATGCGGGCTGTATAAGAGTAAGAGGAGCGTTTGGTAGGTGAAAGTTCACGTGCCATGATCCATATGTTTGATGTTTGTAGGGTCAAGGGGTTAAATCATCATCCTTGGGCTACACTATATGTACCCGTGTGATGCTAATTTAATTTAGGTTAATGTTGTGGAATGTGGAAAGCCTTTTCTTCCCACTGCAAAACAGGGAAACATACAAGTGTGTAATGTTAAAACAGAGACGTTATGACGTTATGTGGTAACGCTGTTCAGGAGTCTTTATTCAGATCCCAGTCGTACAGTCAAGCAGGTTCTTTTCTATGTAGCTTTATGTATTTAACACACTACTGCCACAGCAAGGGGGTGTACCGAGTACAAGTTTCTAACAGATCTTTTTACTCCATCAGACCTCATGTTCATCTGTGTGCTTATGCTACACTGGAAACAATAGTGGAGATTTGCTGTGAGGTTTACCTGACAGTGGTTGTGTGTACTGGCTGTGTCTGTACAGTGGACAGATTCTTTGTTTTCTTCTTGGTCTGCCTCTTCTCTGACATCTGCCGCCTCCTCCTCTTCTTCCTCAGGCGTCTTTTGACTTTTGGTTTGCTCCCTGATACACATACACAGAGAGAGAGAGAGAGAGAGAGAGAGAGAGAGAGAGAGAGAGAGAGAGAGAGAGAGAGAGAGAGAGAGTGGGGTTGGGGGGGTGGGTAAGAGAGAGAGAGAGAGAGAGAGAATGAGAGAGAGAGATCATCATCTTGTTACAAAACCAAAACAGTTCTGATCCTCAGATCAGGGCACAGTCACAGACAGAATTACATAAAGACACAAGGCATTGTCCTTGGATGTGACGCATCACGTCAACAATCAAACGACTTCCTCCTTCTTGACCTTGTCAGGGTAAATATCTGTTGCCCAGAGACTGTCTTGACTTGACTGACTTTCTGATTCATGGAATATATCTCCTACATGGGCATATTTATTATCTGTGTACCAGCAAGTGGTGTGTGTGGTGTGCCCGCCCTTTGGGGGTTTCTATGTGCCTTTTACATCCATATTTGTTTATATGCAGGGTGTCGACCAAACCAGACGTGTCCACCATGTTGAACCCCTGTAATATTTCCATTTTGTACAAATTAGAATTGAATGAATAAAGCCTGTGAACATGTGTAAACCAAAGTGGCTCACTCTGCTATGTGCTCGTCTGTTCTATCCTGTGGCAGAAGACGGGGCCTGAGGCTGTCAAGTGAAGGAAGGGCAGGAGCTGGTGCTGGATCGCTAAGCCACTGGTCCCTTAAGGACTTCCTCTGAGAGAGAGAGAGAGAGAGAGAGAGAGAGATGTACAGAGGAAATGGTGATAAGAGTAAAGGTTCAGTGATTCTGACTTCGGTCTGCATTTGTTGTTTTATCTGAGAGGTCAACATATGCAGAAAGTGCCCTTTGAGCCATCTCTCGGTGTGAAGCCCTCCTCCCCTGCCAGTCCACTCCTGTTAAAACTGCACATCCCCCCAAATCGCCACAGCAGAATACAGAAACATGACCAAAACAAACCCGCATGCACACTAAGCCTTCTGTCTTCTGTGAATACTGAAACGGTCACTCGGTAGGCTGGGGTCCAAGACACGCAGGAAGCCACTGGGCAGCAGGTCCTCTGCCATTTTGGCTCCTCCGCAGAGTGAGCGAGGCCCAGGGTGCTGCCATTTGGGATCTAGCTGAGGATGAGTGAGGCCAGCAGACTGCTGTTGTCTGGGAGTGACAGTGAAAAGGTGTCACCGCTCCCTGCCACCGCCCTGAGACCCAGACATCCTCCTCCTGGAGTGAAGATTTAATCTGTCACTGAGTGGGACTGACAACGTGAAGACCGACAACATCTATTTTCAGACACTTTAAGCCCCAAACCCCATCGAGGTCAAGATGTAATCCCACCGCAGCGGTTTCCTTTAAAACACCTGAAGTGGAAGCCATTCAAAAGGACTGAAGGTACGTGACAGGGCTGGAGGTGGCTTATCCCCGAGTGCTGGCGCCCGGTCATTCTCAGGCCGGTAAAGCTGTGTGGATTTAGTGCACGTGAACACGAACCTAGCCCAACCTAACCGACAACACACACACACAGAGACCCTCTGAAGAAACAGCACATCTGAGTAGTAGTGACACTTAATCAGGTTTTTTTCCACTTCTGTGTGATTATTCAGGACAGACTGATTCTGGATCAGAGAGTATTCATCTCTGCGCCAGCGTCTTGGTGGGATGTGGACCAGAAAACACCACCAAGACGGGAGGAGAGAAGAAGAGACATCACCGCCATCGTCTCCTCTGGGCCGAGTAGAAGACAGACAGACAAACACACCGCCTCGCAGTTAAGACAGCATGAAGAAGAAGGGAGCGCTGCCGCATCTTCAGGCTGAACACATTCGGCTGGGGTGGGAGCGGTGCGTCCCTGCCGCTAGCAAAGCACATGCCCCGAGGCGCTGGGTATCCGACGGAGGAGGCAGAAATGTGTTGTCGTGAGTACGACAGTGCAGCGCTGCTGACTGCACGGCAAGCAATACGTCGTTATGTTCATTTTCAAGGTAATGTTTTATTAACGATAAAATATGGGATGCATGAGGGCTCAGTGTTCAGCCACCCAGTGGTGTAATGAATCTAACCAATATCAAAATAATGTGCCTCATCTTCTCTTCCTCCCCTCCCCCCCTGCTCTTTCTCTTTTACCTCCCTGCTATGATTTTCTTCCCCCGGAACCATCATTTGTTTTTATTCCTGCTGATACGTCAGGTCAGGTTGACACAGTAACGAGGAGTCTATGAAATGCAACGTGCTGATGTAATTGATAGCAGCTTGTGATTACGGGGCTGCGTGTTGAATTATTGAGAGCAAAACTGACTGACTCCACCCACGACATCTGAGCAAGGCGTCAGCCGGGCAAGCCACAGAACCACTGCCACGCGAGGCAGGGCGGGAGCTACCGGTGATGGATACTGACCATGAGGCAGCTGGAGGAGGGAGGAGGACAAAAAGAAAATAACATGGAGTCATGAAGGATGATGGATTCCAGGCCTGGGCTCAAATAGTGTTTTCAAAGGATTCTCGCTGATTGTCTTAACCAATGTGGAAGAAAACTTTACTATACTTTATGACATTAAATAGTAGTAGTAGTAGTACATATATGCCATGCTGTATTTGATTCATGCTCCTAAATTAACTAATGCTTGTTCCAAGGATGCCGGTGCTTCATGTTATCTAGAGGATGACATAAAGCAGCACTGAGTGTCTCCAAGTGATTTGGGACAGTTCAGATAGTGTTATCACTAAATTAACTTTCAACTACTTTTCTGTGATTGTCTGAACTTTCTATCACTCATTCTGTTGAGTCAACTCCACAGGATAAAACAAGATCTCCCATGTGACCCAGGTCTGGTAGATACAGACCTTTTTCTGGGCCAGCTTCAAGCGCTCCTCTTCTGACTCTCTCCTCACCCTCTCCTCCTCTTCCCGCTGCTGACGCCTCTCCTGACAGCAGAGGAGGAGAAACATTTGAAGAAGAGGGAGAATGAGAAACAAGCGAGAACTAGTTTATTGCTAGCTTGTCTGTGACGCTGAGATGATGATGCGTCACACACATGACAAAAATCAAGAAGACTGAAGGAAACCTATGTAGGCTTGTACATGATATTAGTCTCTGTGAAGCGCGTGGCATCCACACTGTAAATCAATTGAAAAGAGTTAGCATCAACAAACACTCTCTCTGTCTCTCTTCTGTCACACACACACCCCGTTGAATGGTGTGAGGTGGGAGGAGCTAGTACTCCCACCTCACACCATACCACTTGTACAGTTGTACAGTATCTACTTTTGACCTGTGGTAAATCAGGCATCCACATCGTACTGGGTCAAAGTGTAGCTGTGATGTAATGGGACATGAGACTGAAGCTCTACTCCCTTTCCCACGTCTCTTTGCTGCAACTATCAGATCAAATAAACACAGTACTTGGAGGAGATAGACTTTTCCACCCTCCCTTTACAAAACCTCATTTATTATCCGTCACGTGACGACTGAATTGCATTCACTATTGTTTCCCCTTTGTTTCCTGTAACAGCTGAGGGAAAATGAAAACATTAAATGATAATGTCATGTACTTCAGTAGGTTTATACAGCTTCTGAGCATTATATGTATACAAGTAACAACAAGCTTGCAGTGCTTTTTTTCTATTCTACAACATGCAGATGAAGACTAACTTTACATCATGTCCTTTTATTTCCATTGTTTGGAAACAATATCACCACTCACCCTTTACGTCACCTTCCAGCAGCACAAACTTTTTGAAACTTGAAATTACTCCTGAGAAAACGGTTCATTCAGATCTAAACTCTAACCTAACTGAACACGAGATCTAACGCGGTGTTTGCTTCCACTACCCAGGCAGGGTCGGAGATGAGCTCAGAATATTTGTGGTCAACGGGTTACACCCACTATTAAATAGTATTCTCTGGTAACACCCCTCTGCAGTCACTGGTCCCTCAAGATAAGGACTTCCTCTGTATGAAAGCACTGTACTAAAGAGGAGGAGAGAGAGAGAGATACAGAAAGAGAGAGAGAGAGAGAGAGAGAGAGTATGGGGACATTTAAGGAGAAGTAGCCTACAGAAAGAAGAGGGAGATACAGTTGGGGGGGGGGGCAGAGTGCTGGGATAGCGACAGCATACAGCATGCATGCCGATACTATAAATATAAGTGTAAACCTCATGAGGTCAACTCTGGTCTCCTGACTCTGGTGAACTGGAGGGTCACATGAGTCTGGGTTGTTTCTGACATGGTTGATTTCAGATTCAAGCAGATACTACTCAGGCTCTCCAACCGTTTCTCGTTTCACAGATCGGTGATCATTGGGCCAGAGAGCCAACGGAGGGACGGTTCTTCGCCGGCTCACTTCAGGCAGTGCAGATCAAGTGAGGCAGTTTCCATTGAAAGGGACATAAAATAACGCTGATGCCGTGGGATTTTTTTTGACATGGAGGTGAAAAGGTCAAATTGGTTCAAGACTGAAGTGGAAACTAAAAAGGACAAAGTTGGAAAAACAAACAAAAAAAAAAATCCAAAAGGGCTCACCGCTATGGCCTGCAGCCTCTGTTGGTACTTCTCTGTCTCATCCATGCTTCGTCTGGAACACAAAGAAGAAGAAGAAAATAGTAAATATATATAGATATATAGTTATCGCGGGTGGGGGTGTGACCTTGTTAACTAAAGATCTTGGAGAAAACATGAGGGAAAGAAATACTTTGTCTTTCCACCATACACTTTAGGTTTCTACAAGTTGCAGTCGATTACAATGCACAGAGAAATGGGGATTGGCGGTCTGGCAAAATGTGGCATACTGCTGTCTCAGGTAACAGGATTTGCATCAAACTTTGAGCATTTTCAATGGATGCAGCGGACAGTGATGAGAACATAATATAAAATGCTGCTGTGTGCATGTTCTTCTGTCACAATAAATTCAGACAATGCATCACTCTCCAACATCCAGCACAAGCAACAGCATCAACATGAGCAGCAAATTCAATAATTCATCATTAATAGCCATTTCAAACATTTTGGCAAAACCTCCAATCCTAATGTGCTGTTCCTACAGCTTGGGGACCCAGGGTGAGAGAGGGTGAGAGAGGGTTAGAGAGGGTGAGAGAGGGTGGGGCAGTGCTAATTCCCACAAATCACATTTCAAAGCACCGTGAAGCTGAACTGGGAGCACAAACTTAACCAGCCTTGGATACCTCAGAGCCGTAGTGAGAGAGTCAAATTAAAAGAATTATTGATTCCCTCACTCATAGGAGTGGAGTGGAGGAGTGATAAGAGACTGTACTGTACTAGATAGATATTGATCAGCTCACACCCAGACTCATAGATCAAATATCTGAGTCCTTGCCTGGACCGGGCTCATACAACCTCGGAGAGCGGGAGGGAAACGATGCCAACCTATAGCGCAGCGCTGCAGATACATTTAGCTCCCTCCGTCTTTCTTTGGCATGTCTATTTATCTGACGCACTAATCTCCCTTCACGCACAGTGTCTCTCCACCACTCTGAAAACTCATCATCTGACAGTATCTGACAGCTCAGCGTCATTTTTCTATGCATCTTGAGGCTGTAAAACTAGTTCAGAAAGTTAAAGAACAAAACAGATTTCCATTTAACTCTTAAAGAATATCGTGTACTCACAATATAGACAGTCAAACAATTATTATTATTAAATTATATTTGTGAACTTTGGATGAAACCATTGGTGTATTTTTAGCCTCGCATGACCCAGATATGAGGGATTTATTTTAATTGCTCCATATACAGCATAACGCTCAAGTGACGCCCCATAACTCGAACTCCAGTGACATCTCGACTTCCTGCACACACGTTATATCAAAGCCCTTCGCTGCATGGGACTGTCTCTTTGAAGTCAGCAGGTTTGATAACCCTTGAGAGATCTATAATAATTTACCAGTAATGACTACTTGCTAGTTCACCAGAGATGAGGGAATGTGCTTCAGGCCCACAAGTGCTGCCTGACATGTGTTCATCCCCCTCCAACTATCTGAAGCGAAGTTAACACTTCAGATCTTCGTATCACATCTGGAAACGGAGTTCTGTGATGTACCTGGTGTGATCTGGAAGGAGTATCTTAGCAGTATCTGACAGTCAGGATGGCCTAGCGGGTAGACAGACACACCCATTACAGATTTGAAATCAGGAGACTATGGATCAGACGATCTGTCCATCAGTCTATCCATCAAACATATCTCAGATGATATATCAGTATTGGTCTGATTTTGACGAAACCTGGGAGAGACGATTCTTCACACTGTGGATGCTGAGGATGCTGTAATTAAAGGTACCACCACAATTTTGACAAAACTCGGGATGCAATATTTTGGCACTGCAATTACACCGTAATTGCTACAGTCACTGGTCCGATTTTGATGAAACTTGGAGGGGTCATTAGCCGTCGGTTACACCATGCTTGAATATGAGAAAAACACCCATTGTGAAGTGCAAGGTCACTGGCAACCCTGGGGGCTCTCCTCCACGTGACAGCAGCCTCACAGACGGCTATGCTATATGCACACCGACATGCACAGAGGTACACACAGGCAGGGAACAAGTGCCTCTGAGTGTGTGTGTGTGCCTTTGAAAATGATATGTGTGGCGTATGTGTGTGTGTGTGTTTGTGTACCGCCTAGAGGTTACTGAGATGAGCAATGGGTGACAGGGAAGGTTGATGTTTCTTTGGCAGTGGAGCCAGTGTTTCCCAGACACCATTATTCTCACGGCGGCCCTGTGGGAATGGGCTTATATGATGGACGTTTATCATTTGAGCCCATATGTATCACCTCCTGCACAGAGAGACGGAGACAGGAGATGGACAGAGAGAGAGACAGGGGGAGACAGCGAGACGGGCCGGATAGTCAAACAGCCCCGACAGACCTAATGGGCACAGAGTAGCAGGGCAGAGACAAAGAGGCTCGAGTGTGAAAATGTAAGTAAGGAGAACAGATGTGGCTTGAATTCCATGGAGAACTTCTCCGAGGGTTTACGACCCAGGAGAAATCACCACGGTCAAAAGGACAGAGACTCCATGAATCTATGAACCATACATATCGAACTGCAGTTATTCCCCGGAGTGGCCATGACCTGAGAAAAGAAAAGTTTAATGACTGGGACAGGGGAAAGGGGAGACTCAAGATTCAAATACCTTGGTTCCAATCCAAGGAATTTATTTGCAAGTTATGATTTATCGAATTAGAAAAGCTGAGTGGAAAGTGGAGGAATTCAACAAAATGTCCTCAGTATTGCAAGTTTTTTTTTACCCTCGCTGGTAATAGAAACGTTTTTTGCAATGGAAATACATTTGCTTTGGACATCCCTGAACTGTAGTCTGTAAAATATCTGTCCACCACGACCTTGGAAATGTCAAACCCTCTGCTTCTCCCATGTATAAGACACAAAACAACATTAACAACTTGCCCGTAACCTGTTCTGGAAGCCTGTTTATTTGCTTCAACCCAGCTGATGGAAATGCACTCAATTCGCATTTTATTTTTTTTGTGACATTTCAAAAGATTGGGTGAAATTTGCTGGTCAGTTCAGACAAAGTCAGAGAGAATGCTGGAAAGATTGAGAAAAGGGAGGACTGGTCATTTATAGCGTGACCTGTTTCTGGACTGGGGAAAACACGCTGTACTGCTTGTACTGCAGACAGCAACAAAATGGACCACTTTACCTCAAGCCCCACTCAGACTGCTCCTTCACTGAGTATTGTCTCAATGCAGGATAGAGTCATCTGTCTGTCCAGTTGTTGTTTTTTTCATCTTCTCTTTTTCAATCTCTCTGTCTTTCTCCTCTGGCCATTTTTTTCTGAAGTCCACCCCACTGAGATACTCATCATCAGAGCCACCCTACCTCCCCCGCCAATAGAGGGCTGTTGTGGTGCACAACATGGAGTGCCCAGTCATGCTCACCTGATTTCTCTCTAGCTGGGTAGGAGATCCAGGAGTGTGTGTGTGTGTGTGTTGCAGAGATAGAGAGAGAGAGAGAGAGAGAGAGAGAGAGAGAGAGAGAGAGACAGGAGGGGCAGCATCTTATCCTCTCCTAAGGGGTTCAAAATGGCCTTTTGCTGCTGTCGCTTCCTTTTAACACCCGACTTACAGTTCAGGTCCAGTGAGAAGTGACAGTACCGAGAAGGGGTGTGTGTGTGTGTGTGAACAGTTTGAGCATCAGCAACAAGAGACAAGTCACTGTATCCAGTTTATAAACTTTTTTTATGATTGTAAAAAAAGTCCCTCCTGCTCTTCTCAAGAGGGAACAAAATGAAACACGAGCCACTAGTCTCAACAGCAGGAAGAGCCCAGGAAACGGCAGTGAGGTAGAAAGCTGACCTGGGTCTTGGCATTTTAATTTAATTTGTTTTAATCGACACCAGATAACAGAAACGTAGGTTAAACTGACTTTCAAATTACTAACTTTCTTCTCAAAGCAGGACAAAACAAATGCTAAGAATGTATTTGCAAATACTACTTGACCCAGGTCAGGTAGAAAGTAGGGGAAAAGCCAAGATGCAGATGTTGGAGCCTCCGTGGGGACCCCGTCTCCTCACCGCGTGGAGGCTGTTGGCCTACATTCTCCTCACTCTGGAATTGCAAATATGTGGACCTGATAGGAATCGAGCTCCTCGGAGCTCCCTGTGGAGCAACACTGGGAGGCAGCGTGGATCGATGCCACATGTTTCTCCTGGTTCCAGCCTTGGTCCATTTCAAATTCAAAATCCCCCCTCTGGTCTGGTAGTCTGGATATCTCAACATACTGACACACATCTCAGTCTAGACAACAACATTTACATTTAGGTGACGGATTTCATCAAACTGACACACATGGCTGTTGATGGACAATTGTCAACAAACTTGTGACCATTCAGGAACGTTACAGACTGTTATGAGAGAGAGGAGGCAGCAATAGTTCAAGTGAAAGCTGTTCTTTGTCCCAGAGAGCAGTCATGCTGATGTACAATGCAACTCTAGGATGGAAGGCAAACTCTCAGGCTGGCATTAACCCAGGTCAGATGTTTTCCAAGTTACAGTTACTCTCGTTCTGTTCAGTCTCAGTCTATTTATCCATTTATGTTAAGAGCAGAGATCCAAGACTATGAACTTTTGGTAGAGTGCCTGGGGGTTGTCAGGACAAGTGACCTTTCTTTGGCAGGAGGTATCCTGACATTTTCACACACAAACAATCCTTCAAGAGTGGATAAATTCAATTGTAACGCAGAAGCCTGTTTTCATGCTGGGTTTTCGCAAAGGGATGCTCTACAAGATCGACAAAAACTCTTTCAAATACTGTCTCCATTTCCATTTTTGGCTTTTTTTTTTTTTGTCTTGACCCGTACCCCTTAGGCTGGAGACAAACGACATGACGTTTAGGTTGATCATAGCCATGATCTGGCCATCACAACACATTTTTAAGATTGGACCGAAAACGCACTAGTTTGGGGAGGATGCAATGGACTGCCAGCACTGATGATCTAGTAGTGTGTCGGGTGATGTGCCTCGAATTCTCTGACTTTCTGAATTTCGAGGTCGCCAGTAAGAAAATAGACACACCCTTTGCTGGATTCTTCATTTGTGGTTGACTTTGGTTTACTGAAAAACCTAACCTGCAATGTATTGTTCACTAGATGCAGGTGTGTTGAGTGTGACAAAGCTCAGAATAATTATCGCCAAGAGCAACCAAAGTCTAAAAAGCTTAAATCAAATGCGTTTGAATGCCTGAACACAGGCCTGGTAATGCCATGTAGTGGGACGAGAAGAGATTTTAAGTTGCGTATTCCTGCGCCAACCCTGGAGAATTTGAAGATGGGCTCATAAAAGTGGCAAGTGGCTAACAGATCTCTTCATTACACCACCGTGAAGCATTTTGTGACCCAAATAATACTTAGCATAGTATAATAATATTGTATTTGGCATGGAAATAATGTGGCAGCTTTAAGGGAGAGAGTGATGAATCATGGCTGTCCAGTGAGGTTGAGCTTTAGCATCAGGTCCACAGTAGACATAATTTGTCAGGACACATAGGACTGTGGCCAGCCCTCAGCCAGCCAGCCAGCCAGACAGACATGGGGGGAAGCTGGGTGGCAGCCAGGGCTGGCAGGCTTCTCTCAGCTGATACCAGAATGCCTTGCAGGGGGGGCTGACTCAGATCAATGTGCTCTCTGTCAGGGACTTCCCTGTGGGACACACACACACACACAGACACACACAGACACACACAGACACACACACACACACACGCTGCCAGGCCTAACAGCATTCCAGTCTTTGAAGGCATATCGTCTTTGCTGGGGGATATCTCTTGTCATCATCCAATGTGTGTGTGTGTGTGTGTGTGTGTGTGTGTGTGAGTGTGCGCATTTAACTCAAATGCATTCTCATGCAGGTACTGTTGTTCGCTGTCTTGTTTGGAGTATTAACAGGTTTTTTTTTCATTTCATGCTTCCAGCTCCTCTTCCAGCTCTGATGAGTCTATTTCTGTGGACTTGTCATCTTGAGGCACAGATTGCAGGCCATGGTGTGTGTGTGTGTGTGTGTGTGTGTGTGTGTCTGTTCCCTTCAAAGGCCTGCGTGCAGCCTGATGTCAGTGTGACTTACTTCATCATTGGCTCAAATCAGCATCAAAGCCCAGGCAGACGAGGCTGCTGCAGATGGCTGCTGTGTGCTCTGTTGGTTTGTTTGTCTGAGTGGTTCTGTCAAGTACTTGTTGTTAATTAGAGAGAGGGGAGATACGGTGCTTCCCAGCAGGGAGTCAGCTGCCCTGTACAGCCCATTCAGCCCCTCCCTTCTCAGAGGAGTGTAGCACCACATTGTCCACGGTTGCACGCTGCTTGCATCGCCATATCTTTCTCTCTCTGTGTCTCTATGCTCTTCTCTCTCTCTCTCTCTCTCTCTTTCGGTCTTTCATCAGCCCACTTTTGCTCACGCATACCTTCCCAGAAAACCCATCAGCACACATGCTTTGATGCTCTGATGCGCTCTCAATTTTGAGCCACAGATCTGCTTGAAGGAGAAATTCCCAACTGAGAATGCATCTGACTGTTCCAAAGTCTAGTGCAGTCAATACCCGTGTGGTGGCTAGGCAGCCTTAGCTTTTGGTGCAGGCAGTGATCAGTCCTTCCTGGATTTTACAGATGCTGGACACAATAGCAATAATGTGCTTGCTCAAGTGTTTTTCATTATTTATTGGACCATTTATTGCACTAAAATTAAGATTTATGAAAATTGCAGAAAGCTTTCTTGCAGAAATGGTCATGAAAATGGCTTTTCTGCAAGCCTTTAAAAAAAAATGTTGATTGTGCAACAGATTTTATGATCTTGGCAAATTGCAAATTCCCGGTAGGACTGGTTGATATACTAACTTCACCTGCAGCTGCTGAACTCAGTATTTGTGTGTTTGGGCTTTCATACACGTAACATGCAATAGCTGTGTGTTAAAGTCTTGATATGATAACTGATGCCTGGCTTGCCACGTTCTCACTTTTACAGTCTCACACTCACACACACTATCTCTCGTTCTCTCTCTCTCTCTCTCTTTCTCTCTACCTTCCTTCAAGCAGACCAATCCCATTACTTAAATGCTGCCATGGTTGTATTTCATGCTCATTCCAGCAGTAGGCTTCCTCTGCTGTATGCTTCCTCTTCTTCAGCTTGGTCAAACCTATCTAAAGATAATGAGCATGTATGTTCTAATAAATGGATTCATCACCATGCAATGATCTTATAAAGCTCATAGGCACGGTATGAGAGGCATTGCCAAGGCTTTATGTACACTTAGATGCAGAGATGCAGGCGGAACCACTGTACTGTATTACAGTGTAATGTACTATGTGATTATGAGACTGAAATATCAAGCAAAGTGGGGGTCGAAAAATGTATGTGTAGCCATACTAAAAGTCCTACTTTTTAGTGCATGTGCTGAATGCAACACTGCACTACTACTGTTGCACCATCCCCAAGACGAAATCAAAGCACAGCAAGCACAAGAAATGGCAGCGCAAATATTTTTCTTTAACAGTCTGCCTATTTAGTTCTGCTTGACAACATTTGAGAAACAACAGGTCAATACCACTGCACTACTATTGCAGCACAGAGAGATGCATGATGGGGAATTGCAGTGACTAACACAACTGTACACTGTGCCTGCCCAGGAGAGGCGTCCTCTATCTCTATCTTCTGAATAGCTGAAAGCCAGGCCTTTGGAAGCTCCAGCGCTCTAAAAATATACATTTCTAAGAAGTGGAAACATGTTGTTTTTCTGACTCTAAGCACGGGCTTGCTTTGGTCAGGAAGATGACCTCTGCAGGAGTCGACTCCTTACAAACATCTTGGAGGATCTGATCTCTGTTAATGCACTGTTATAGCTGGGAGCCCTTGGTGTTGTACCTACTACCCAGACAATAATGTCATATTACTAATCACACAAGAGCTTGTTACATTAGTCTCAGCTGAACTCAAAATTAATGTTGTGGGAAATGCTGATGGAACCAGTTATTGATGCAGCATTGCTACATACACAGCACCGATACAGCATCCCTTCTAGCCACATTAACACCAGGCTGCCTTCCAATCCAGCTACAGTAACGGCCATAATCAATACTTTGTATAATGGTTCAGAGTAATTACCATGTGCAACATAAAAAACAACACTATAGTATTTTGATTCAGTTTCAAACACCACAGCAATAAAAGCAATGTGCAGTCACTTACCGGCACATAAAAAAACATATGACTCACCTGAGTGAGCCACTCAACTGAGGAACAATCTGTTTCTGTGTGTGTGTGTGTGTGTGTGTGTGTGTGTGTGTGTGAGTGAAAGAGAGAGAGAGAGAGAAAGTAGCTCAGTTGGGGGGGGGGGGGTCAAGAGTCCAGTCTCACTTTGCTCTAAGCTGTCTGACCTTTCCACCTCAGCTGTTTCCCAACCCTTACTGAACTCAACACCGGTTACAGACCACATAGTGGTCATAGACACTCACCTCAACCCTCCATCTCTCACCAACACCCTACTACAAGCAAGGTTGATCTCTAACACTCACAAAAAGCAAACATGTAATCATTAATTTGCTGGATGTTTGACCGAGAACCTCTGTCGAGATATTTTGATGTTTAACTGCGCTGCACTTTGACCCCTTATTTTTGAAGGGGACACATGCTAAGACAAAGAGACACACTAAGCCTGTAGGAAGAGTCAACTATATGCAATATAACCCTTCTAATCCAGCAAAACAGTCTGCAGCTTTGCCGTCACATGTCTAGGTGTCTTTACTTGTATAGAACGAGGATTCCTAAAGGCACCTTCGGTTTACGATCATCTATCTTCAAAGATAATCTTGGAGCTAAGATGCTAAACCTAGCTCTCCTTGGAATATCTGCCTAGTGCTGAAGGAAACTGAAGAGCTGGGCTGCAGCCTACACACACACACACACACACCCCTTAGAAGTGAATCTTCACCCACACACCTAAAAGGAAACATACAATTGCACACACACACATTCATCCACCCACAATGTTGCCAGGAGGACATGGCCTGCTGGCATTGAAAAAGCTTGGGGGCAAGATCATACAGTATATTACACCGAAGTTGATACACATGAAAACCTGTGACACACATGATGATCAACTATGCAACAATTCAACTGCATGCGTGTCCTCTTTCTGTCCTCCCACACAAACTTCAGATTGAGGTCTGTCCTACTCTATCTGGCAGCACTTCCCCCAGCACATCACGATTCACTCTTGTTTATTCAGTGTGGGAGAACATGGAGCGCCAGGAGATACACACATCAGCATGGAGGCAATCCCTCTGATAAATGATGGGATGTATCGATATGTAGGCTAGCACTATCGTCACGCTATGCCACTGCCTGCCCGCCTACCAAATCCTCCACGTAGAGAGGCTCCACGAACAGAGGTAAACAAGAAGACTTATTTACGCTGTTGTGGCTCCCTGACTAAACAACGCTCTTCTGTTCGGTATTCACTTCAGGCCTGTGTAGGAGACTGCCCTTCCTCTCTTCCTCTGCCCTTCATATCCCTCTCCTCCCCTGAGAGTAGGAGGAGAAGGGAGGGAGGGATCGTTGATGTCGCAAGAGTCACGCTGCATGAAACGATGACTACCATCTATCGAAGGTCATTAATGGGGGATAACAGCAGTTTAACACCCTTGGCTTTCCTGGGTGTTTGATATAAGGAGTTACAATGACCAACCAATGGCATTTGTGGGAAAAAAACACACCAAATGGGTTAAAAATTCCCCTGTACATCAGCATTCCTCACAGTGATTCTGAAACGTATACTAAATAAATACTTTTAGGTGGGATGGCAGCTCCTCTAAGCCCTGTGGCCCTTCCTGTGTGTTCAATGAATACAGACAAATTTGTATAGACAGATTCAAAATACACAGCGACACACATCGCACAAGGACAGCAGGACCTCATATCTCCGAGCTATGACATCAGTCTCTGGCTTTCTAGGAGGGGGGAAATACATCATCTGGGCGAGAACATATGTGTTGATGTCATTCCCAAACAGAGTTGAGATCACAGTTGAGGTCACGGCGTAGGCTTCACTTTAGCATTCTGCTCTGGCTCAACCTCTGCTCACTGACACAACCTAACGAAATCCATAAAACAGGTGCATTGAATTAAAGTGAAGCCACCCTTCATCCACCCTTCAAGATGTCACGTTATTTGTAGTCGCTTCACTTGAACAGAACAGCCCATGCTTGTTTGTTTGGGGTTGTTGTCAGTCCAGTGACATTACAGCACAGGCGACATGAAGCAATGACCACTTATCACCAAAGGTGTCGCCAAAATCAAGGGACAACAATCAGGGAGACTTGCGCGCTGTTAGCACAACAAAACAAAGCTGTTTTGGTTGTAGAAGCTCAAACAAAATCAGGTTCTCATAACATGGTTTTCTGTATTCTGCTTCATTAGAGCAGTTATAAAGTCTGACTGAAAACACTGTGGAAGTATCCTGTTAAATTGTGTTTAATTATATGATCATGATTTAAATGGTTACTGTCTCTGCCACAGATATAAATGGACAAAACCGCTTTCACTAGTACTCTTAAAACATTGGTGTACATTCATAATATGATTTTGTATCTTAATGTATCCAGCCAATCATCAGCTGACAGGTACTTTAAACAATTCCAGTTCAACTGTGAAAGAGGGGAAACTATTATTGGCAATACCTGAAGATATTTCTGTCTCTCTGCTGTGTTTTCTTTAAATAGCCCTCTGTGTCTTTGATCCTGAGCTAGATTGCTCGGCACATCCACTTCATATTTCCACTCACTCCCTTTCATCTGTATTACTTCCTGTTGTAAAATGCACAACAAAAGATCATTAAAGACATTAATAGAGCTATAACTGCTACCTGCTCCATTGTGGCGTGGAGCACTTAGCCAATAGCTGCCTCTCTATGGGCGAATATGACTCACTTGTCATAGTGATTCACTTACTGTATTCTTGGATCGTTGTGTGCCAGCAAGGCCAGGTGGGATCGAGCCTGACTCTATACTTCAGACCACGGGTTCTTCAATTTGTTCAGCTTGGGATCCATTTGAGAAAAACATCTCACCCCTTGGCCCCTAAGCTCATTAAAACATACAAATAGCCAGAAACAAGCCTGTGACCCATTTTTGGATCCAGACTTAGTTTAGACACTGATCTAGACAGACGCGGGGAATTGCATACGAGTTGTACAGCCACAGTTTGAATTAGAGCAATTAAATGTAGGCTGCATGTTAGAGCGGACTGACAAAAGAAGAAAGAGAAAACTGCCATGATGAAATGAGTTTCCAACGGCCAACACAAATGCTCTCCAAGACCACTGTAATGCTCTCAAAGGCACTCGGCCTCATCTTGGACTCATCTGATCGTCCACCACGATGAGATATTATTTTGAAACGTTTTCCTCCTCAAATGGATAGTGCTGCCAAAATAGTGCTTCATAGATTTCCATCTTCTTACTCAGTAATTTGTAACCTTGGTTCCTGCATCCTGGTGACATAAACAATACTAAATAATACAACAACAATAATAATAATGCTATAATAATGGCTACAGTACAGCTTCATTGCTGTAAGTTTAAACATAACGCAGGCTCCAGTGGAGACTGCACATTTAACATCTGTATGTGAGGACAAATGTGCCCATAAATGTTGATTTATGAGCCCCACACTGACCATATCCTAGGTGCAGGCATCCCCCCTCATAACTGGGTCACCTGATGAGAGAGTAATGGGTCTGTAGGACAGAGAGCCTCATAAATAATGCAGAGAGAGAGAAAGGACAAAGGGAAAGAGAAAAAAAAACAGAGAGAGAGACATATGACTTTATGACATGAGGGAGAGAGAGAGAGAGAGAGAGAGAGAGAGAGAGAGAGAGAGAGAGAGAGAGAGAGAGAGAGAGAGAGAGATGGGGTGTCTGAGACAGTGAACCATTATTCCTTTTTCTGTAATGACTAGGAGGATGGCTTCATCATCCAGCAAAAAAACAAAACAAAACACACACAAAAATGAGGGCAGAGGTTTTGTGTCTTAACGCTGCTTATCCATCATGGCGCAAAGCCGATTCACGGGTCCAAAACTGACAGCTCATTGTCTCCTGCAAGACGCTGGAATACTTGGCTCTTTTGTCAGCTTGTCACTCTGTGTTTCCATGAGCCGCATTAAGCCACATGATGGTCATAAACAGCCTGGGAGTTTTAGTCAGGGCAGGACAGAAGCAGGAGAGGAGGGGCGTTTCGGGTTATCGCTGAATGCAAAACTGCAAAACTGAAGGATCTGTGTAATTGTGTGAGAAACGGTCTGCTTCCTCAACCCAGGAAATAACAAGTCAGAGCAAAGCAGGGTGGAGAGGAGAGGTGATAATTGAGCTGCTCTCTGAGTCGATGCCTGATTCCCACCGCCGTAGACACAATTCCACTAACTCAAATCAAATCAGTTGTTTATGAAGCCTGTTAAAAAGAAACATCATGCACACACACACCATGACCCAAAAAAAGAAAAAGAAAAACATGTACTCTACCTATCAAAAACCTTCATATTTTGCACTGCAAGCAAATTCCTCTTGCGTCAGAGAGCATCTGTTAGAGACCAGAAGTGCTGAGGGCATACAGCGCAGCACCGGCAGACCAAAACACTCACGTAGCTTCCTGTTTCTAAGGCCGGTTTCCCCACTGACCTGAGCTCTGACACTGAAATCTATCAACTCACAACTGCAAACGTGTAACACGGATAAGAGCAAAATCTATCTACATCTACTATCTGTGGTGAGGATGAGGAAACGGTACATGCACATCACTTTCACTTTTCACTTGTCACTTTTATTTGACACTTTTGTCTTGCAGCCGTTATGCACTTGAATGCCTGTTCTTTGCCTGGAAAACCAATGGCATCTACAAAAAAAAAAACCCAAAACGGGCACATCAATTATTTATTCTGCTTCATCTCTAGTAAGCGTCTTCCTGATCAGAGGGGTTTCACGGTGACCTATAACACTTCGGTGACCGAGCCACCTCCCCCATGTCAACGCTTTGAACCGCCCGTGTAAAAAAAAAGTCCTGACACCACAGGAGCATGTTTTTTAAAAGAGTCTGTCCAGACGGAGCCTGAAGAACTGTCCCTTCATCTCTCACCTTCTCCCACCCTTCCTCTCTTCCTGCCTCCCTCCCTTCCTCCCTTCCGCCCCCACCGCTGCATGTCCTACCTAATGAGGCACTTCGCTTCAGCATGTGGGTGTCTTACAGCGAGTCTCTCCAGCCTCGGGCGCCAATCTGGATGCTCGTAACATTGTCTGACACCCAGCATGCCGCGTATTTCATCCGCTCTCTCTCTCTCTCTCTCTCTCTCATGCTCACAGTAACGCTTGCGCACGCATTCCAATGGCAAGCACGCAGAAACATATATGAATGCACACACGGGAACACACATGCACGCAAACTTACTATGTCTAACCTAAAGCTCGTCTGACAGCAGTGGACTTATGATAGGGCAAGCAGGACTTTATCTCTTCATCGTCTGTCTCTTGTCCCTCCAGACGGTCGGCGCTTGAGCCGTGACACGTCTTTCAACTCAATTTCGTAGGGCAGTGGATAGTAAAATCCTTTTCATCTCTCAGTCCCATGTCGACTTATCTATTGCTACGGCCGCCAAAAGATTTGACTGACATGAGAACATATTCGTACAGCACTCTTACGCTTTTTAAAATCAATTAAAATGTATAATACAGTGAAAATCGTGATATTACGTCCAATATTACTCTTTTCAGCTGAGCGTAGAGTCAGCAAAATATGAAAAGTGAACCTGACTCCTCTGATGACTGCATTTTCATTAACATCAAGGCGAGGAAAAGCTCTGAGAATGGGGAGAAGGAGGGGACAACACATATCTGGAGCTAGAGAGCTGAGGCAATGTGGTGGCAATAGTAATGAGGATGCCAGCGATGTTGATGGTGGTGGTGGTGGTGGTGGTGGTGTGTCTGGAATGCAGCCATACACTTAATAAAAACAACCAGACAAAACGGGTTTCTTGTGCCTTGGGCGGTGGGCAGAATCTCCCACAGCAATTTGTCTCCTCGACAGTTCACGGGACAGACAGGTCATGTTAACTGTCTGCTGCCATGTCACTGGGGCCTTTTGTTGGTGGGATGCCTACTGGTACTGATGCATTGTAAGTCACCCGTGAATGACAGGCTGTTTACTGCGTGGTCAGGGCTGAATAGAACCACTTTGGATGCAGAGCTTCATTTTGCAGCACCGTGCCACATTCCTGTCTACCATTCAAAAACTGTGGCATTTGAATGTTCAGAGAAATCCATTATGCACTTTTTACATTTTAAATGTGCTACAACCAAATGTGATCTTGCACATGTTTTGCTATTCCAATATCGACCTATAGGCCTATTATCTGACAATATGCTTTACCTTTTAAAATTTGAGTTTCTATTATGCTTTGAGAGACGTGGACTTTATGCGCATGTCCCCAATAACTGAGTCATAAACTGCTGCCATCTTCTCTAAAAGCAGGACTTTGCTATGGGATTAAATAAACCTGACCAGAGGTGACAATGGAGAGATACAGACCGTGCACGCTAAATTCACACGACAAGCCGCGTCGCACTCGCTCGCGCTGCTCCCACAGCTGCAGTGGGAGTGGGGGAGGTAGATGTTGTAACACACCCCGGTGTCAAAAAGTTTACAAAATAATTGGTTTCGCGGGGATAAATTAAAATGAATCAAGTCTCTTACCTTTCACAACTTGCAGGAAGTAAAGTTCACAGCAAGCCAATTAAATGTTCTCTTTTGCCAACTAAATCAGGTTGCACAATAAACTTTCTCAAACCTTCAGTATCAGAGTTTGATATTTCCTGCTTGACTCGGAGGTTTTGACTTTTTGGGAGCACAAACTGAGCAAGTTCATATTCCGAAGTGGGCGTGACAAAACTCTCTCTCTGTGTGTGTGTGTGTGTGTGTGTGTGTGTGTGTGTGTGTGTGTGTGTGTGTCGTACCGGGACCGGAGCATGGCGCTGCTCACCTCTTAACCAATGTCTTCACTGGGCTGTGTGGGGAGGGAGGTAGGGATTTCAACATATGCGTAAACTTTTATATCTAGAAGCATTTACAACTATTTTGTAGCTGCTACGTGGCGCGCGCTGTCTGTCCGCCTGTAGCCTGCTTCAAAAGCTCCGTCATATGAGAGCACGAGACGCGCCTTAACCGTTGCACATCATTAAGACATCAAAAGGCATCTGACCTGTACACACCATATGTCTTATTCTCCATTGAAAGCACATTAAAAACGCATTTTGATGATGACGATGATAGGCTGTCATTGGTAGTAGAGATACACACTTAAGAAATAAAAATCCACTTTAGTTGTACTATAGAGCACACAATTTAAACATTTTAAATTTAGTGTGAAAACCTGGTTGAAGGACAATCAGGTCTGTGATCATTGAGCAAAGAGACGCTGAATTTGGCCAGCATTGGAACTGAGTGTTTGGTTGGTTTCTTGTGCTAATGAACTGTCTGTTTTTAATGGTGTTGGGATTGCTGATTGTGTGATCCAGAGGGGGAATTTAGTATTGTTCCTCTGTTGTTTGTTTTTGGGTGGTTGTTATTTTTGGGTTGGTTTCTTAGTGTTTTGTAATGTGTTTTACTGTGTCTTCACAAAATGTAAGGTTTAGACTCACTACAACTCATTTTTTAAATCTTTTACTTCTGTAACCTGCGCATCATTAGTGGCCGCTGCTCAGGGACTACAGATGAAAATTAGCTTTTAGCTATATCTGGTACAATAAATGTATTGTGCATTGTCCCCCATTGTTAAATAAACAATACAATAAATAAAAATATAAGCTGTTTCATAACATGGCGTTATGGCTTTTATTTTTTAAAATAGACCATTCATTCATTCCTTGTGTGTTTACTTCAATAGGGTCTAGCTTTACATAACACATGGAAGGGAACAAATGAGATAATTGGATCTGGTTTATAATGTGGTTAACTCAATTAGTAAAGAATCAAATATATCCTATAGAAAGAGATTGATTAACAGCACAATGCCTGTTATTGTGAAACCTTTGATTTCATTCACCCAGGCCTTATACTCGGCCCAGTAGGAGGCACCCCTCTAATGAGGGCTGTGTCCTCAGACAAATTTGACAAATGACATTTGTTTTCATGCAGGTTTGCTACCTGTCACTTACATTACTTTGCACTGTCATCCATTCAAATGAGCCTCCCCGCCCCGTCACCATCCTCAGACTTGAGTTGCCTCCATTTACATCTCATTTTGGCAATACTGCCTCTCTACCTTCATGTTCTCTGCCTCGGGACCCCATCTGGTGTGTTCACAATAACATGCATCATTTCCCTCAATGCCTGAGGGGTTTATAGCAGGCTTACATGAACAAGGGACCACTCCACTGCATCCTGTAAGGGGGGGAAAAGGCGATAATAGCGAACTGCAGCTCATGAAATCAAATCAGATAAGATAGAATTTATTTTCCAATCACCATGAAAGGGGAGAGCACCTGCTGTAGACCCCCCTTGATATTTGCAGAACCAGGCCCGCATGCTGTTATGTTGATGGCCTGTCAGGGATGACATTTTCCCAGAGAGAGGAATTCCTTCCAGCATGCATTCATACCTGAGACAAACAGTAGAGCTTACACGAGGCTGCACAGATCTATGGTAAAACTCTGAAGACAAACCTTTGTCTAAGGAGACGTCTTGAGACCCCGTGTCCTGAAACAAATATAACAACTTCCTTAAATGAGACACTTGAGGTATTTTATGTCTGCGCACTAGAGCTTTCATTAAAACATGTAAGTGATCTTAAGAGTCATATCATCTTTGAATCCATTGTTTGCGTCTAGATGGTTTGTGAAGCATGATCCATCATGCAGAGCCTTCGTTAGGCTTTAAAGTGATCTTAAAACAGCTTCATTAAGCATTGTGAAGACAATCCAGACAACCACTTGAGTTGAAATGTGCTTGATAATGAGACTAAGCACTATGTCAGACCTTGCTGTGTATTTCCCAGCACATCCTCCCTTATTGTAAACCCATGGTACCTAAATGAGCTTTTTCTGTATCAGATTTTATTGATGCTTCTGTTTTATTTTTTGCATGTGGATTCATATTTAGGCGTGATGTGATGAAGGCACGGTTTGTTTTTAGAATAACCAAAAATATGAGCTTTGTTCTATCTTTAACAGGCAGAATCAGTGCAGGATCAAGTGGGCAGCACAGACAAAGAGAAAGGGGATAGTGTAGGAATGAAGTCCTTTGTTGTTGGGCTGATAAATGAACTGCCCCTATAGACCACAGCTGGAGCTCTTGGCATACTGATGGAGGGCTGTGTGTGCATGTTTGGGATGGGGGTGTGTGTGAGGGAATTGTGTGTGGTGGTGATGGGGTGTCTGAGTGTGTGTGTGTGTGTGTGTGTGTGTGTGTGTGTGTGTGTGTGTGTGTGTGTGTGTGCGCGCAATGTGGGTGGAATGTATATGTGTTCATTTGGGGAGGGAAGGAATGCACATGTGCCCCATTTTGCCTCTTAGCTTTGTCTCAGCGGAGGTTGTTCATGTATGAAATGTTCTGTGTGGTCTCATTGTTGAGGGGAGGGTTTCTCCACTTCTTACTTGCAGCAATTTTGGTCAAAAAGAGTGGATCTGTGCAGGCAGCTCCTGGCTCAACTGCAGGCTCGTCACGTTGGCCAGGCCTCTTGCATGAATGCCGATCTGAATTTATACGGACACAAATGTGATCACTTGAATAATTGAGATGAGGCATGTGCTGGGATGCAGTAAAGGTAAAGGAAGGCATCCAACTGCACCGAGAGATGCTTGTACTCATGCATACATATATACACATATATAGTACACATGAGCATTACTGTGGATTGATGGCTGTGCACTGTGCATGAATGAGTAAATGCGCAAATGCCTACAGTACATGTAGCGTACATCATTGAGCGTGTTTCTGTTTGTGGGTAATGCTGAGGCAAGGTTTCCGTGGTAACAACAAATTCACATCTTGCACAGCGAGATCTCTCCCACCCCTCTTCCTCCACCCATCCCTCTCTCCTTTTGCCCCCTCCTTCTCTTTCTCTTGCCCTCCTTTCCACCTCGTCCTCCATCACATTACCTCTCTATTTTTTTTCTCTGTCCACCAGTCAAGGAGGGAGTTTGGGGGTTTCCGCTACATGCAGAAGGATGGTGAGATGGAGAGGGGGATGGCCAGAGAGGGAGCGATGGAATGGGGTATGGCTGCGAGGAGAGTAGACCCACGGGACAGGCATCCAATGTGCCGTAAACCATAACGGCCTAATAACGGGCCGATTTCTCATTTCCACGATGCCCGGGTCATATCTCATCCACCACTATGACAATCCCACTGAGAGCCATACGAGCTGGGCCAGCACTGCCAACGCTGCACACTCAGCATTGGAGGAGGGGTAACGAGGGGAGGGAGTGGAGCAGAATGGCGATGGATTTACCTGACAACTGTTTTAGGGAAGGAGTACCCATTCCTCAAAAAAACCATAATCTGTTTCCCTCTAGAACATGGATAAGCGATTGGATTTTAGTGCGTGATGTCTATACTTACCTCACATTGATTTATTTTTATTTTCACATCATCTTTGGATTTTGTCTCATTCTCCACACTCACTCCTATTGCTTTTGATATTGTCCCTACCTGAAACACAGCAACCGTTTTACCATTACACAATCATAATTGGTTATTCTTATTGAATATCCGTTGCCTTTTTCTAGATGTATTACAGGTCAGACGGCAGGCCAGAAGCTGTGTGCAAATTAGTGTGGCTGGTGGCTATGACCCTCCCTGAGGTAATGCTGTATTAATGAAGGGTGGGCGAGGCCGAGGGCACTAGCAGGCTAGCAGCAGAAACACCAGAGGTTGACCTCCTGATTCATTTAGCACCTCCGGGTCTCTCTGAGCTGCTGCGAGGATCCTCCTGTCCTCCTGGTAATGTGGGTATATGCATTATGAAAGACACAGCTGTAGGGTGATATATCGGTGGTGGGGCGGTACATCAAATAACTCATGTACGATCAAAGCTCCCCATCAAAGATGATTAGATGCTATTTTGTGAAACATGAACGTTTGTCTTTGATGTATTTTTCTTTAAATGGGGCGAGTTTGATTGATAATTCACTAGATTATTTCAGATTAAATGAAGGGAAAATATATGTGAACCAGGTGAAATGATCGGTTTTGTAAGGGTGGGTGCCATGTCAGTGTCTGTGAGCTCTCAGCGAACTGCGTGATTCTGATGTTTTCAGCGAGTTGCATTAGAGCCCCCCTGGGTGATGATCTGGATTCAGCGACATATTTAGCAGGGCTCTTATTTATCAGCATCCTAACAATGATTTCTGATCTGAAAGGCATCGCTGGCCATAGGCAGAGATGTGATTTTCACATTAGTTAGTTAGTCAAACACAAACACATGGGGCTGGTCAAGACATGAACCAACTTATTTCCCCAGCCCAGCACTGATAATTGTGAAAATGTAATTTAAGAATCTTCACACCTTAGCGATGATTTTTTGTTTTGTCCCCCCACACATCATCGCCACAAATGCCCCGTGGGACTGTACAGTATTGGACATGCAGCTCCCATCCATTCCAAATCCCTTTACTGTGTTTCTAATCAAATCTCCCTGCACAGATACTCTGATGCTTTATATAGCGGCAGTGAATTCTGTCTCCCGTGCAGCTCATCATGGATAGTGTCGTTGAAAAAAACACTACTGGGATTAAACCTGGTAGGAATAGAAGATTTAGTAGTCTCTCAGATTATTTCTACACACACACACACACACACACACACACACACACACACCGTACACCTACACTGTCCACTCCTCTCTGGCTGGCTGACCCTCTCTTGTTTATTGGCGTCAGCCCCGATGTGTTATCAGCTCTGACCCGCGGTGTTAGACGTGCTCAGGTATACTAGATCAATAGCCATGTATCATTAACCCACATCCAGGGTGTGTTAAACTGGAGACGGGCAGCCCAATAAACACTCACACACACACACACATACATACAGCCTTCTCTTTCTCCATTCCTCCCTCCCTTCTTCCTACCTCCCTCTCTCTTTCTTCCTCTGTTTGGGTTAGGTTCATGTCCCCCGCCTCTCTCACACCATTCGCCGAGAGGGAGGAAGGGTGGAAGAGAGGATTGAGAGAAAAGAGAAGGAGGGGAGGGGGGGGTTGACAGAGGGTGAGAGAAGGGGAAGGATGGACGTAGGGAGAGAAAAGGGGGAGGGATGGAGAGGGAAAACAAGCTTTGAATACAAATTAGCTTTCTGTCACACAATGTGTGCCCTCCCTCCTCTCTCTCTCTCTCTCTCTCTCTCCCTCTCTCTCTCCCTCTCTCTCCCTCGATCACTGTCTCTCTCAGACACGCGGATACACTCTCACTCTCTGCTCTTACACACACATGTTCTCCTTCCCCTCTGTCGCTGTACTGGGAAGGCAGGCTGCACAGGAGGTAATCTCAGCCACTTCATTTATTAGCCATCGCCGGTCGCTGGAACGAGCTAATTAAAAAGGGGGGGGTGAGTGCGTGGAAGCGTGCACGCGCGCGTGTGTGTGTGTGTGTGTGTGTACATGTGCCTGCGTGTGTGAGTGTGAGCGCGTATATGTGTGGAGGGTTTCGAGGCAGAGACGCCGCCGCCGTTGCCGCCGCTGCCGTCTCTTCATCCGCCCGTCTGAGGAGCTGCACTCTCACGCTTCACTGTGGACCAGGAGGGATCCAGGGGAGAGAAGAGGAAAGAGGAGGAGGAGAAGAAGAAGGAGAAGAAGAAGAAGGGAGGCGAGAAGAGGAGAGACAAAGGCAAAGACAGACGGGTGGAGGGAGATTTTCACACCAGTTTCCCCTCATCTGATCTGACATGGCCACCGCATAGGGATCTGGTGCCACGGCAACTGAGGTAAGGAGGGAGGGATGGATGGACGATCTGGATGGATGAGGTTTTCCCCCTCTCCTCTCCTCTCCTCTCCTCTCCTCTCCTCTCCTCTTCTCTCCAGTAACAGAGCAGTCAGCATGTGTTAGTGGATGACATTGACATTTCTGTGCTTTAAGTGTGTATCTGTTAAGTCATGATGCACAGAGAGGATCCGTTGTTACATCCCTGTGTGTGTGTGTGTGT
Organism: Hoplostethus mediterraneus; assembly: GCA_034670385.1. Classification (NCBI taxonomy): domain Eukaryota; kingdom Metazoa; phylum Chordata; class Actinopteri; order Trachichthyiformes; family Trachichthyidae; genus Hoplostethus; species Hoplostethus mediterraneus. The sequence goes on along the minus strand of JAXDDW010000025.1, from coordinate 2,890,423 downwards.
GTGTGTGTGTGTGTGTGTGTGTGTGTGTGTGTGTGTGTGTGTGTTGTGGTGGGGGAGTGTCTCTCCGCGGTATTCTGTGTTTCACGTTGGTATTCCCCAAACGGAAGCCCTAATTATCCAGCATCGGGTAAATCCTATTATGGTTTCACTACCCTCCTCCCTTTACTCTGCCCTATTAATAGTTGGTGGGATTGCCTCATATGCTGTTGTTGTTGTTGGTGTGTGACCCGACTTGTGTGTGTTGCGATGGGTGTGTTTTTCACGTGTGTGTGTGTGTGTGTGTGTGTCCGTACAACAAGTAGGGGTGCCCTTCCTGTACAATGCATGTGCGAGTAAGATAAAGGGGGATTAACAATTCCTCTAACTGTTGGCTGTAACCTTGAATCAGCATGGGGTCTGGGTGGAAAGGAGATTTGTGTGACAATGGATGGGGAAAAACTGCCACATAAACACACACACACACACATGCACACGCACACATTACGCAAAAAAATCCGAGGCAACGTGACAGCTGAGGGATTTGACTCTGCTCTTATCGACAATGACAGCTAGGGGGAAAGCGGTAGGCTGCAGGTGGATGGCCCAGCACAGTATTTACTAGATCCACCGTGCTGCAGTCAAAGTCTTCACTATGTAGGTTACGGGAGAGTTATCTCTCTATGGAGCACCAATAGGAAAATGGCTGGCTGTGTGTGTGTGTGTGTGTGTGTGTGTGACAGTTGGGGCGCTTCAATGCTGCATTGCTCTTGCATCTTCTCTCATAGAGCACATGTGACTCTGAAACAATGTGGATGCCTACATGGATAAAAGATACATGGAAGATACTGCAGGCAGTCTGTAGGAGCTTTGTGTGGCGGGCAGAAATAACTGTACGTGAATAGCAAGCAGGATCCAGATTGTTGTGTCCAATTAGCCTGTGCCTGTGCCTGTGTGTGTGTGTGTGTGTGTGTGTGTGTGTGTGTGTGTGTGTGTGTATGCACATGCACGGGCTTGTGTGTGTCCCGGGGCAGTGTAGTGGACTGCAGAGGCAGGAGAAAGGACATATGGCTGCCTGGGTCTCTAGCCTCTGACTGGAGTCTCACAACAGCAGGGGATTCAAACGTCCTGCTCTCCCTAGTGTGTGTGTGTGTGTGTGTGTGTGTGTGTGTGTGTGTGTGTGTGTGTGTGTGTATGTGTGCTTGTACGTTCTGTTCAACTTTCTCCTCTGCAGCTCCCTCTGCTCCTCCACCATTTTGATTTCAGTTCTCTCATCTGTCATTTTTACATTGCCCTCGGTGTTGTGTGTCCCTTGGTCTAATTGTCTCTTTCGGTGTCCCTCCTCCTGAATGTCGTCTGTCTCTCTCTCTCTCTCTCTCTCTCTCCGGTCTCTTTCTTCCTACCTTCCCCTCAAACGATGCCTGTCTGTCTTTCCACCAGCCTCCAAAACCCATCCATCTCCGTCTCCTCCCATTATGCTTTCTTTTTCTCAGTTTCTTTCTTTCTTTCTTTCTTCCCCCCCCTCCCCACCCCATCTTTCTTTGTCTCTCTTTCTCTCTCAGTGTTGACAGGTTGGCTTGGTTTTCTCTGATGGATGGATGGACTATTAGATTAGGCCCCTTTTCACTTAGGCCCCCTCTAATCTGATCAAAACCAGCTGGACTCACACATACTTGCGACCCCTCACACACACAAGCAAGACCAGTGCTGACCTCACATGACAGTTTAAGATCTTAAACGGCCTCAGCCCTTTAGTTTCTGTGTACTGCATACTGAGCTGTGGACAGATGAGGATTTTTTTCAGACTAATTAAGCAGCAAAGTGAAAAAGCCTCTGAGAAAAATTGACAAAACCTTTACAACATTCAGTTAAATTTGCGTGGGACAGCCCAGGGGTCTGAACACACCCCCGGGAAGCGCAGCAATCTATATTATCCCCCTTCATCTTCCTCCGCCTTTTCTCCCGACACTCTCCTGTCTCTGGTTAAATCATTCATCACTTAATACTTATTGCTCATCAAAAGCTTCGTCTCTGGCCGCCCGAATGGCTTCTCCCAAAACACAGTTTAGTCGAGAGGAAAACGCCGAGCAGAAAGGAGTCATCCTCAGGAGATCTGCCACCGCAAACTTTGCAACACCTGCATGTACTTTTCAGCCACAGGCCTAAACTGCGGGAGAGCTTGTCAACCGTCTCCCGCTCAGGGAACCAAACGAAATGAAACACTTCCCATCGGCCTCCAGTGCAAAAGGAAACAGGAACGAGTCTCCCCCCTCGGTCTCTCTGTTTCTCTCTCTCACTGTTGGTTTCCGTTACATGGGGCTTCTGCTTGTTCACCCTGACAGATACATGGTGTTTTTTTTTTTGTTGTTGCTGAGACTCTCTCTCTCTCACACACACACACACACACACACACACACACACACACACACACACACACACACACACACACACACACACACACACACACACAGAGGCTAACCAACCCTCTCTAAAAGCAGTCTTGGTTGTTGTGTTGTTGTGAGGGCTGCTAAGAGCCCGGCTTCATGCCTTATTCATCCCTCAGGCCTCCACTCCTTCCACCAGTGTAGAGAGAACGTTCTCCAGCACAGAACACTCACCAACCCAGGAGGTCAGCCCAACAAGACCAAAACACTTCTCTTCTCTCCTCTCTTCTCTCCTCTTCTCTTCTCTCCTCTTCTCTTCTCTCCTCATCTCTCCTCTTCTCTTCTCTTCTCTCCTCTTCTCTTCTCTCCTCTCCTCTTCTCTCCTCTCCTCTCTTCTCTCCTCTTCTCTCCTCTCCTCTTCTCTTCTCTCCTCTCTTCTCTTCTCTCCTCTTCTCTTCTCTCCTCTCTTCTCCTCTCCTCTTCTCTTCTCTCCTCTCTTCTTCTCTCCTCTCTTCTTCTCTTCTCTTCTCTCCTCTTCTTTTCTCTTCTCTCCTCTCCTCTCCTCTTCTCGTCTCTTCTCGTCTCTTCTCTCCTCTCCTCTCCTCTTCTCCTCTCTTCTCTCCTCTCCTCTCTTCTCTTTTCTCCTCTCCTCTCCTCTCCTCTCTTCTTCTCTTCTCTCCTCTCTTCTTCTCTTCTCTCCTCTCCTCTCTTCTTCTCTTCTCTCCTCTTCTCTCCTCTCTTCTCTCCTCGCCTCTTCTCTTCTCTCCTCTCCTCTTCTCTTCTCTCCTCTCTTCTCTTCTCTTCTCTCCTCTTCTCTTCTCTCCTCTCTTCTTCTCTCCTCTCCTCTTCTCTTCTCTTCTCTCCTCTCCTCTTCTCTCCTCTTCTCTTCTCTTCTCTTCTCTCCTCTCCTTTCTTCTCTCCTCTCCTCTTCTCTTCTCTCTTCTTCTCTTCTCTCCTCTTCTCTTCTCTCCTCTTCTCTCCTCTCTTCTCTCCTCGCCTTTTCTCTCCTCTCCTCTCCTCTCCTCTCTTCTCTCCTCTTCTCTTCTCTCCTCTCTTCTTCTCTTCTCTCCTCTCTTCTCTCCTCTTCTCTTCTCTCCTGTCCTCTTCTCTCCTCTCTTCTTTTCTCTCCTCTCTTCTTCTCTTCTCTCCTCTCTTCTTCTCTTCTCTCCTCTTCTCTTCTCTTCTCTCCTCTCTTCTTCTCTCCTCTCTTCTTCTCTTCTTTTCTCTTCTCTTCTCTCCTCTTCTCTTCTCTTCTCTCCTCTCCTCTCCTCTCCTCTCCTCTCCTCTCCTCTCCTCTTCTCTTCTCTTCTCTTCTCTTCTCTCCTCTCCTCTCCTCTCTAAGATTGATCAGTGATTTAGACAATAAATATGGGAATATTATTTTTTAATCTTTTTTTTCTGTTGTCCAACTTGAGACCTGGTGCTGCAGGGCCGATGTTAAGCCTATGAAAAAAAGAGGTTTGAAACTAAGATCCGTCATCTCATTTCTAAAGTGCTGGAAGGTAAATCTAGTTCGGCACTCAGACTCTGACATGCAATGATAAAATGTCTCGGTTGTGGGCAGGCAGCCCACTGTATTTACTGTTGGCAGTTACTGTAAGTAATCTTGTAGTGCAATCTTGTACCCCTTGTCCTTTGTCTATGTTTACATAAGTTATGAGTTTGGTGAGTGTGTGTGTGTGTGTGTGTGTGTGTGTGTGTGTGTGTGTGTGTGACAGTATGTGACTATTCATGTTTATATGTTAGTTGTGAGCGTGCGATCAAGTGTGTGTCTCACCAAATGAGTTGTATTGCATCTTAACTCAATTCACCTGCAATGAAATATTTACTGCAACATCATTTACTGCCATGTTTTACACGAGTTGGATCGTGCATCAGTGTTGAGTAGTATGTAGCCTTGACGGCTTCATGTAGCCTACCATGCAAACACTTACCATCAACTTAAATGCAGAGCGCAGATGGGTAGACTGTAACACCGTTTTGCAGAAGTTGTTTAGATATTTTTGAGATATTTCTTGAGGCACATTGATGCAAAAAAACTGAAGTGATTTAAAAGAATGTAACAGTGAACCGTAGTGTACTTGTAAAGACTTGAAAGAGACATTACAGGAATATTTTACTGAATGAAATAAAAAAAAAGGTGTGATCCTGCAGAAGGAAACCCTGACAGGACAGAAAGAAGATTTATCCAAAGCTCGTTTGTCCTGATTGGATTCCACTGACCTCAAGTTGGCCAGCGGACTCAGACTAACCTTATGTTCTTCCCTCTGACAGGAGTAAGGAGACAGAGAGCTGGACAGAGGGAAGGAGAAGGAGGAGGAAAGAAAGATGGCAGCGGAGGAGAAGCCGGGTGTGAAGAGCAGCAGCTCCATCGTTCCCTGCTTCCTGTTTGTGGAGGTGAGTGAGCAGATCCTTCAGCTCTGATTGGCTGACAGCATCATACCCTAACATTTACCATAGCACTATATAAGGGCTTATAGTTACCCGGGTGAAGTAATAGTGAGTCATTTATTGTTTCCATCCATCTATAGATCGTCCATATACAGGGCAATGAGGAAAGAGATGGAAGGTGTTTCTGGGGGGCCTTGATCATATCTCTGTTGGCTATTTCCCCTTTCTCTGACTGACTCCTGCTTTATCTCTGCAATTGCCTTTCCTGTCAGCAAAGAAAACCTCTGTGTCTCTGAGACTCATACAACCCCCTACCCCCCGCCCCGCCTGGTTTTTATGCACTTTCCTATCCTCACATCTTTGCCATCCAAGCCTCAGTGGTAAATATTTCATGTCGAACAGCAGAGTTTGGGACAGCTCAGCAAACACGCTCTCCGCTGCTGACATTCCTACTCCGTGTCGCACATCCCCGCCCCGTTTGTAGCACCAGGGGCGGTTGAGGTTTTAGAAAAGTGGCTGCATTTGTTCTGTGGTGTGTTTTCGCGTCTTCCGGCGTATGAGAGGGGTTTGTGCACGGCACGATTCATTGAGGAGGCTCAATACAGATACACTGGATTTTCTACAATTGTATACTGTGGGATTTGGAGTTGTGTGCACTACAGATCTCTGTCTGTGACAAAGTGACACACAAATCCATTGAGGGCACATGCACAGACACATCTAGTATACAGTTTCATCCACTGTGGGCAGTGTGTCCTACATGGTTTGTGAGAGGAGCCAGATAGATGACTCAGAGAGCACTGGAAGTCCCTCAGCCTTTACCAGATTACAACTGAGGTGGGGAAAAGCATAAACTGGTGAGTCAATTAGACCGCCTGTAATCTGAAAAGACACACCAAGCAGTCCAGAAGCTCATCGGCTGTAACACTCAACGCATTCAAATAAGAGTATCTGTTAGTGCTTCTTCATTGCATTGCAGGTGTGATGTGATGTGATGCAGATGTTACATCATGTTGGCTTCATCGTGATTGGATTCACTTTTGTACTGACAACACATGTGTGGAGTAAACTGCATGAGAAGTGTGTTTAATTTAAATAAATGATTTGTCATTTCTGTAGCTGGCTCATCATGGGGATCATAGCCTAATACTAAATGACTTTCATCAACAACAACAACATCATATTTGGTCAAGAATGATATAGATAAACATCATATTTGGTCAGGATGGAAAGATATCTGACTTCATCTTCATCGTAAAAACATTAAAACGCTCTTAGGACTGTGCACATACTGCTGTAGTGTGCTGTAAAGTGAATGCATTAAGGACTGGGAGCGCTGCTAATTAAGCAGGCCTTGAGCTCGCTGGCCTGCTGATGACATCCACCCCCCGATGTGTCTGCACAGACTCAATTAAAGGTGGCAACAAGACACACGACTTATAATAACCTGCCCTGCCCATGTGAGTCTCTGAAGCTCTGGTTCCTTTGGTTCTAATATACTATAAAAGCTCTCCATTGGACCACTCTGCCATATGCCTCCCACACATCAGTCAATTCCCTCTGTGACTAAGGCATGTGTGTGTGTGTGTGTGTGTGTGTGTGTGTGTGTGTGTGTGTGTGTGTGTGTGTGTGTGTGTGTGTGAGCGAACGAGAGAGAGAGCGAGAGAGAGTGTGTATTGGGACAGAAGACCCTTGTAAGCATTAAAAGCCCGAGAAAAGAGGCCAGCAGCTGTTACCTGTAATGGAGGGCAGTGGAAAAGGCTTTCTTCAGCATGTGCAGATGACAGCATGAATGTGTAGATGGGAGCTCAAGAGAGAGAGAGTTATACCAGAGTTACATAGTTGTGGAAGAACATTTCAATGCCTTCTCCTTCTCAGCAAAGCGTTTAATTCCAAGGCAAACTAATTGGTGATTTAAATTCTTAATAAGCAGTAAGTGAGCATGATTATTAGTAGAGAAAGCAAAATGTATATATGACTCTCAGCCAATTCCATTTCCTCAACATGTTTGCAAATGTGAATCTGATAATGACTTACAACTAGAAGTATAGAAAATACCAGAAGTATTAAAAATGGTAACATATTGAGATGCCAGGTCTGCTGTCAGCTTGATGTGATGGAATTATTAATACGTTATTAATGACAATAGCTGCATAAAACTGCCTTCTCGTCATCTATTGACTATAGTTGACCTAAAATGACTAAGAAAATGTGCATATACCGTCTCATGTTCCCAGGTATTTGCTATCTTTCTAAAGGATGTAAATATTAAGAGGGTATGGAATTTGTGCAGCAATCTGCGTTTTGCCAGAAAAAAAGCAATCCAATTTAATGTGGACTCACGAGATATATTTTAACGCCAGGTGTAAGTGTAATGTGGATAAATTGCACCTAGATACAATCTGGAAAGAATTCATGTTAGTACCAGGTGTGAAGGGGGCCCACGGAGGCTCGGTAAGACCTGGGTTTGTGGAGCTGATCTCATTATTGATCCTATTATTGAGCTGTTAGCAACATTAGAGAGGCGTCTCGCTTTCTAGCCCCTTTGGAAGAGTCTAGTTTCCTTTCAGGCAACAAAGTTTTGGTGGTGACAATTTTATATTTTACCCGTGGATCTATTACATCTGTTACAACGATTATCTTCACATTGGAATGAAACCTTCTTTCAAAGTTTTTGGATGAGCATATTACTTGGCTACTATATCTTGGCACAGTTAGGTACTGTTCATGAATTAATTCAAGTGCCAATCCCCATTATGGTGCCCTCCAGACACACTGCCAATTCAACATTTTTTTACATAGTGATTTATTGGATTAAAGACATTTTTTCCCTCTCATATTCAATGTCTTTTGTTACAAGGACTGAGAATGTGACAGCTGAGGTTTACATGCATTTTGAGGCTATAAAAGGTTTGTTTACATCAAACAAAACTTTGTTCAGTTGGCCAAAGATGGATAAATGGTTAAACGATATATGGTGCAAACTTGATCACCATAGTCAGTTTGTCAGTAACATGCTGAGAAAACAAGGCTGTTACAGTAATGCCAGCACTGTAGTCAAGTTTGAGTCACCAAGGTCATGTTCGAGTAACCAGTTTAGCCAGAGATAGTTGTAGGCAACAATAATGTGCGATCGAAATAAAGATAAATGCCCATAGGTAACTTAAAGAGCATTAGCTGTTTAGCTAGGTTCCCACTTCATTAGGTTATGTGACAAACTAACAGTATATTGGGCACAAGTACAAGAAAGTGCAGCAGAAAAAATATCAGATGTATCACAATGACTAGAGTTACCAGTATTAATACAAAAACATCATCATAGCAAGGAAATATCTGTGATCTAATCTGCTAGATAGTTTGCTAACATTAGTTCTAACGTTAGCTAGCAAACGTGATGTTAATAAGCTAGCTAACTAACTCAAACCTTCTTAGCAAACACTTTTCAGGGTGCATCCTAGACAGAAATTGGTTGAAAATTGAAAGTTCTTCCATTGTTTTGAATGTTTTATATATGGCATGTTTTTATGCAGAATCCGTGTTACCAAGCTCATAATACGTGGCTGAGGCATTTTCATCGAACACTTGACTAACAACGGTCCCACTCTCACTGATCACCCTATCAGTGGTTGTGCTGTAAGATACATTCATTTTCAGTCTAAATCTATATGTAGGCCTATATTGTTCACCAACCAGATAATCAGCTAGGCCTTCAATGTAGGGTAACGCTGAAAATGTGTGTAGCCTATGTCCAAGGTGATCGACTCCCATGTTAAGTCCTCAGTGCGCAAGTCCGAGTCCAAGTTTGAGTCATTAATATTCAAGTCAGAGTCGAGTTATCAAAATTGGGACTCGAGTAACACTGAGTAATGCATGATCTGCAGTGTGAACTGTACTTGTAAACAGAAGGGACAGAAGCACCCTTGGGTAGGGCGAGTTGAAGCAGGCTGATGCTCAAGATTTATCTGGAAAAACAAACGGCAAAAATGGAAGAAGAGCTGAATAGTCCCTCTGCCCAGTGACTAGGAAAGGTGTGACACTGGGTATCAGCCATGTCTCTCACCCCGCCCCCGGTGTCGGTCTTTCCCCTCCAATCCTCCACCCTAAACATATTTGTGTGTGTGTGTGTGTGTGTGTGACAGTGATCTATACCAAGCCGGAAGGACCTGCTCTTTTATTTAGACTCACACCTCATCAGCAGTTACCATGGAAACCAATCAGCCAGATTCATTCCCCCTCTCCTCCTTTCTTTCCTCTGACTCCTTTCATCCTCTCTACCCTAATCACAAGTCACAACCTCTCTATCAATGCTACCCACTCAGCCATCTTGCTTTTCATGTCTCTTATATGCCCTCCATTTTGCAGATTCATTTCCCCCTTTTTCCTCTGTGATTTCCTGCCTACCTCTGTTTTTTTGTCTCCAGTTCCTTCAGAATTTTCATTTCCATTCACAGACATACAAATAATAAAGAAATCAATCTTGACTAAATTCATCGACATCCTATGTCATGATTTATTCTCCTCATTTAATTTTATGCTGTAAAGGCTGAAAAAATGCACAGAAAGTATTTCTCGGTCTAGAGGTCTTTAGCAGGTTCTTCAACATTTTCAACCAGGCAACCATTTTAGACATTTAGTGGACTATTCTTATCCAGAGCAACTACTGGAGGTAAGTGTCCAGACTAAGACTATTGATGGGACACATTGGCTGTTTCAACCTGTGACCTCGCACCACTTTGGACCCTCGGTGTTGGACTCTGTGATGGACTCTCCAACCACTACCGGCCTGCTACCCGGGCCCAGTGTGCTTCAGTGAAGAGGTGTAATGGAGAACATAGATCCTGGTTGTGAATGCTCTCTGATTAAGTACCTCTCCAGACCAGTGGAGGGGCAAATACCAAGCCCCCCCCGCCCCCCCCCTCCACCTCCACCACTTTTCACTGTCGCTGTCACAGCTCTACATCGGGGGCTGCCATATTGTCACGTGATACGGGTGTGAGCGGCTTAATGTGACCCTTTTTCAAATTGTGTACCACCATTAGTGCCACCATTTTCACTGCAGACTTTTACCCTTTGGTACTATCTCAAATATAAGCATTGATTTATCTAGACTAAATTAACTGGTTTTAAACTAGTCTTCAATGAGCCAAAGGCTTTCTGAAACAGTGACTCGAATTTATGTTGCACCCACTCCCTCCATCTCTCTCTCATAATCATTATATTTATTTAGACTTTGATCGTCTTCTTTAACATAAGCTGAATTGGGCTAGTGTGGGTGGGATTACTGGCATTGCCATCATCTAACCTAAACCAGATATGCACTGCCAGTACGATCATTTTCCACCATTTTCCCTGAGGTCTGTTCCCTGAAAATATAAGATATGTGGATGGATGTTTACACCAATTTGATGGGCAGGCTCAAGAAAATCTGTGTTAATTTCTTAGATTTTCAGTGTTATTTTTAGCTGAAAACTGTGGACAGTTGGTGAATTCTATGGTCCATTCTAAGTTGCTTTACACATGATATGGTTTAGATGAAAGGAAATGCCTTAAGAGTCTGAATATACTCATTGGGTGTTCCGCGGGTCTAATATCATCTAGGAAAGTGAAGAGACAGCAGAGTTGAAAATGACAACGAAGTGGAAAAGGGATGGTGCAGTATGCCCACTAGAGGGCGCTGCTGGAACGCGGCTGAAGTTCCTTTGCAAGATCAGTTCTTCTGCTTGCAACTTGTTTTTACCTTTTGAGCCGTTTGATCTGCATGGTTCCCAACGTGATCCGTCACCACGAGTTTTGACATCACCATCACAGAGTTTTGATTCCTATTATTTTTTCCTCACTTAACTCACTTTAACACTTTTCAAAAACTCTTTGAAATTTCTCTCACGGGCACATGCACGCATGTACACACAGCTCCCACAAGCCTCATTAACACTTGAGAGAGACGCAGAGATTAGAGAGAGAACACCTCAGCGTGTCTTTGGCTGCCTCCTCCGTCTCTATAAATAGAGCGGCGTGTCTAACGGTGGGTGACGCTCTTGTAGATTCACACCTGTCGGAGGGAGTCTCTCAAGAAGCCCCCCCCCCCCCCAACACACACACACACACACAGAAAAACACACACATCACACACATTCTCATAAACAGACAAACATTGGATTATACACACAAACTCACATACAAAAAAAACAAACAGACACATGGAGGTAAACACACACACACACACACACACACACACACACACATTGTCTTTATCATGTGATCATATTACCAACATGCAACAAGAACACATTTTTCTTTGGTTTCCATCTGGTAACTCATAACTCATATCAACGCTGTGATGCACAACAAGCGCGACAGAATGTAAAACACTGAATCGTTAATTTGTCAACATTGATGTCTGCTGTTATCTTTCTGCTGCGGTAAATGACTAATGCAATTATTTTATTTTTCTCATTTTCATTTCTCTTTTTTTAAATGTTATTTAAAATGCAGAGTGAAGGGTGATAGCTAGTTTAGTGAACCAAGCTCAGTCCGGTCAGTCGGTGAAAACCTCCAAAAACGGTGATTTTCACGTTTTAACTTTCATGCTCCTCGATGGGTTGAGAAAACTCTACAGCTCTTGGGTGTATGAATCCTTTTCTAAGCCGATTAGATCAACTCAAGAATGCATGGTTGTCAAGCTAAAAACAAGGCTGTTATTTTTAGTAATGATTCATTAGAAGCAACAGAACAGGTCAAAGCTGCTTTTTTTAACTGCCTGGACTGCAGCTATTCCTCCTGCATCACTTATTCATAAAGCATGGGTTATGTAAAGATTGCACACTGTATGCCTTGTCAGGCACTGTAGTGTGGAGCTGGAAGCAGGTAGTGGGCCAGTAATGGCTGTTTTGCTGCAGTGTAATCTCTATAATGTGTATGCACAGGGTTTCCCCCTGGCGCCGACTGCAGGGGTGTGTATCTGACTGCACTAAACACACGGTGAGGGGTGGATCCCCTATAGGGCCTGTGTGTGTGGACAGTAGGGGTTATTGGGTACAGTGTATTTACACTCTGTTCTGTTTAAAGACTTACAGCCCAGTTTACATGGTGACCATTGGGAAATGAAATGAGGGCAACAGGAAAATGGGGCAAAGAGGGAAAGGATCAAGAGAGCGGGGCCCTGAGAGAGAGAGAGAGAGAGAGAGAGAGAGAGAGAGAGAGAGAGAGAGAGAGAGAGAGCTTTAAGAGGGTCAGAGTGAACTAGGAGATGTGGGGAATGAGTGCATGCTCTCATATCTTCTCTTACTCCCATTGGCCTCTTCTTTCCCTCCAGTCCATTTCACATAAATAGAGTACAAAACCTTCCTCTTTTTCCTTCCTCTCTCTGTCATTCACACCTTGCATGTCCAAACACACTCATGCAATCACACACACACACACACACACACACACACACACACTCACACTCAGAGACATGCTGCTAAAAGCATGCCAGCCACAACTCTCCAAGAAACCATCTCCAATGCCAGCTATCATCTTCTCCCCCCTCCTCTTTACCCACTCACCCACTCTTTCTTTCTTTCACCCCCACCACCCATCATCCCTCCCTCGCTCCCTCAACACCTCCTTCACTTCCTCTTCTCCCCCCCTTTTCTTTCTTTTCTTCCCCCTCACCACTGGGACTCAGACGGTCCTCTGAATGCACCATTGGTTCTGCTGCGTTCTTATTCCAGCTTCCGTTCCTCCACATTTGTCACTCTTTGGTACTCCTTCTAAACTCTCTCTCTCTCTCTCTCTCTCTCAGTGTGAGTCTCTCTCTCCCTCTCCCTCTCTCTCTCTCTCTTATTCTCTTTCACTTGCATATGCAATTGACAAACGTTTCAGGGTCATTTTTACCTGGAAACCATTTATTCAGCCTGCAAGGCCTATTCATCATCTCCTGCTCTGTGGAAACGCTCACATGGATTGCCCGGGTGAGCACCACTCATTACTGTTATAATGTAGCTGTTTGTCATCGTTTGAGTAAGACATGGACAGATGATGTGATGGCACATGTTAAAAAGAAAGAAAAAATCACAAGCAAGTGGCAAAACCACCACACTACACTCTGATCAAGATCTTACTTCCACTGATGTTTTGCAGATTTAGTGATTGATATGTGAATATAATGATGAATGTCCACATTTGTGATCCCTGAAGAGAATCAGATATAGACAGAACCATAACATGGGAGATAGAGGGTCAAAAAACTAAATGATGCGTTTATGATTTAGAAATGTATTGGTTTTCCTGCTCTTATATCATCAAGATCATCAAGATTCTTCATTATTACAGATATTAAATTGCAAAATGACACTGCATCAATGTGGACCAAATATTGTTAAGAAAGTGGCCTTTGAACTAATTTTGTGGAGGCCTAAATTTGTCTTCCTGCCCTGTGGGCAGACCAGATAGAGACACAATCAATATTGTGGAGATACTGGGCTGCTGGATTGATAAGTGAGAGGTGAGGAACCTACCACTACCTCGTAACAGCTACCTGAATAGATTTTCTGAAGCACTTGTACTCCTAGTTGCTGAGTAGCTGCAGTCCAGTGTAGTTTTTACTCTTAATCAAGGTGAAAAAACACTTTTTACTCCATCCATGTTACAAGGACTATCGCTGTGAGCTAATATCTGCTAGATATTGTTCCAGCGAGTTTTTAAACTCCCAATCCCTTCTGTTCCAGTCTCAGTGGGGAACCTCTCTCATATTTAGAGTGACAGATTAGGGATCAGTACAGACCACTGAGCCCTTCCAGCTCCTGCTGCTAAGCTGTAATTAGCACTCACCTGTTGTCAGTTTTCAGTTCACAGAAAGCAACCCGCATTAAATTGATCTTGTTGTTTCTAGATTAGTCCCATAGTATTTTTTCACCTTGCTTGCCCTGTCAGTATGTATGTGTGGACACAGAAAATATGGGCGTGGGGGGAAAGGGGGTGTTGGTGTTAATGGTGGAGTGTGGGGGTTGAGGAGGGGGGGTTGGCATGCATGATAGTAGAAGAAGTGGAGTCAAACCCGTTGTAGAACATGGGCACTAGGACACCTGCAGCACAAGTATCTAACCTGCTGCTGGATGCATCGCAGCAGCGACCGATACAACAACACTGACACCAGCAGTTGTTCAATAATTCAAAGTCTTTATGCGCCGTGCACTTTGGAGAGTCTCTCTACTTTAACAGCGAACAGGCTTTATTGTTTGTTGTTGTTGTCACGTCTAGTAGTGTTAGGGCAGAATAGCGGAGTGCGGCACACAGTGAGTTTGCATGCGATGCACTTATGAAAGTGAAGTATTAAAAAAAATGAACAGCCCGAACAAAACAGGAAGGAACGTGGACTCACAGCCAGTTATCTCAAACCTCCACTGCTGCACAATACACAGAGCAAAACACATGCACACTGTTGACCCACCCCAGAGAGAGAGAGAGAGAGACATTACACAACTTCCATTTAAGAAAGCCTTTCCTTGACCACTCTGCAGTCAGTGGTAGAGACACTGCTGGGAGCAGCTGAAGGGAGTTGACACACACACGGCCTCCCTCCTCCCAACCCCTACTCCCCCCTTTTCCTCCACTCCCCTTCATTTTCCCATCTTCTTTACCTCATCTTCCTTTGCATCCCCTCCTCTTTTGCCCTCACTGTTTTTCCTGTCACCTACCCCTTCCCTCCTCTTCCCTTCCTCTTTTCCCTTTCTTTTCCTCCTCCTTCCTTCTCTTCTTCAGCCCTTTCCTTTTCCTTCCTCTCGCCTTCCCTAGTTCTCGAACCCCCCCCCCCCCCCCCCCATCCTCATCCTTTTCAGTCTCTACCACCTCCTCCTTTTCCTCTTCCAGGACTCCTGTCATGCCGGCCAGGTGCAGTGTAGCGTGTTTGATGGCAGCGCAGTGGAAGGCTGCCGAGTAAGGCCTCTTAATGGACAGCATGTGTCTGCCGGCGGACCCCCTGTGCCTCAGCCTCCTCCCGCTCTAAACCCCCACGTCCGTAAAACACAAAACTGCTCTTTCAGGCAACACGGCTTTAACAGCATCCAGGGACTCGGCCGGACCCCCGGAGAAACCGGCAGAGAAAAAGAACAACAGAGAGAGGGAGGCAGAGAGAGAGTGCGAGACGGAGGGGGAGGAGGGGGTTGGTCAAGTAGCAACAACAAGAGGCATTAACAATACCACTGGCATTTGTTTATGGCAACTAAGGTACCGCAGTTAATATGATCCATCCATCCATCCGTCCTTTCCAAAGCTGGACCGGTGTATGTGCTGTAATTGTCAAGATTCAAGGTTCAAGGTTTATATGAGAGAGAGGAATTCAGACATCCAGCACGTAGTCATCTAACCAAAATCTCTTGCCCACTGAACATGCAAAAAAATTGTATTCCTCGGTTTCCGATCACTGCTGACTGATCTACAGCCACGACCAACAAGCGCTGTCTCACCTGCAGGCATTTTCAAAACATATATAGAGGAAATCAAATACTGAGAGAGTGAACTCTGCTGTTTACAAGCACACTTTTAAGGCTGACACAGGTAATAAGACATCGTTTTATATTTAGATATGTCCATCACAACAGTATTGGATGGACCCAGCATGGAGCCTCAAGTAAAGCTGGCCTTGGGAAGCTCTTCCTGAAATCCCTGTTTCTGGAAAAAAGGATTTAGGATTTATACCCATGTTTGCATCCAGGTGAAGGGAGGAGAAGCGGCGTAAAAAAAGAATCCTATTTGAAGTGCAGCTTACTGTGATAGTCCCTTCCCATGTCGCCAGCTGTTGCTGCTGCTGTTACCTGGACACTTTCCCACATTGCGCTCATGTTTTCTGTCCGTCTCTACGCCGCGTTTCCTGCCTTCCCGGTGCCACTGCTGTTGCAAACCCTTGCTGCCTCTTGGCTCCGATCTAGTCACTACGCCTGGGCAAAATCTGTCGGTGCAGCAGTTGACGCAGAGGTACAGACATGAAATATTCAGCAAAGTTAAAATCCCCATGTATGCTGGAGGACAGGAGGTGCTGGAGGGATTGGGTGAGAGGAGAGTGAGAAATGAGGGATGACAGAACCAGTTGAGACTGAGGAGGAAAGGCTGAATTTTGGGTGGTAAACTTACTGTAGTGGTAGGAGAAGGAGACGAGAGGGTGCTGTTTTTTTTTTGAGGAAGATATGAAAAGGCAAGGGGAGAGCATGGAGCAGTTGAGAGAGAAGCACAATGTGACATTTCTATCGTCATGCATGTAGTTAGCAGGTAAAAACAGAATAGTCATCTCGGGAAAGGGCAGCATCTCCTCCTGCAGTGCCATTTGGTATATGATCGTGCTCAGAGAGTCCCGGTTGAATGTTGTGCCCATACGTGCCGATCACGTGGGTGCTCCGATGCTCGAGCACCCACCGAAAAGGTTGAAGGGGAAGGCCGATTAAAAACTAAATTAATAAATAAATGTATTAAAAAAACTGCATCTTTTTTTAAAAAACACATCTATTTATTCTATTATTACTTATTATTATCGGTGAACGTTTTAACTACAAATCGCATTATCCAATTAAACTTGTTCCAGCTCTGTGCGTGTGTAGGCTACGTTAAGGGGCGTCGTCACGTAGCCACCTGCCAATGTAACGTTAGCGTCGGCTAAACCAACGTTGTTCCATCACGTAGCTGCTAGCTAGCGACACAGAAAGTGTGAAACATGGGTGATGATTGGGTAAAAACTTACGAATTTGTAATTAAAAAACGGAGAGAGATACCGAGTGTAAAGACAAAGTGAGGATCCACCACCAGTGATGAATTTGTAGCAGAGCAGTGTTGCATTTGATTTGGGTGTGTGTCTACGTTGACAGATGACAGCAGCCTGCACCACGGTAATTACTAAAGCAAGCGCAATAAAAGTGATTTTGTGACAATCTTCACCTTGGTGGTATTCACTTCATTTGAGCACCCACTGGCAAAAACATAAATCGGCGCCTATGGTTGTGCCCGTTGAGAGAGAAATAATATCCAACTTGAAGATATTTGGTTTGTCTGTTAGATCATCTTCTTACTTTTGTTTCTCTGCATTACAGCGTATTAACTGATAATTTCTCGTTTGAATGTGACGTTTGTTTATGTTGAACTGGGTGAGGTACTGGATACACGACAATATTGGGACACAACTACCCTCCTTGAAGTGGCAACACCAACCATAAATCCATAAATTCATAAAACCAACAAAGGTCATTTAACCAAAAAGTCATCTACTCTTTCATAATGGATCGGTAATGAAGACCAGGCCAGATGAGCCTTCTTCTTCTCTCTGATGCGCACCTTCCATAGTGCCTCATTTAGATCAATGAAAACCCAATTTCCTGTAGGCTTTGTTCCAGCCTCCCTGAGCATGTGGAAGGAACCACGGCTCATTCAGACGGTCCTGATATCTGAAATAATTGAGCAGGTTTTTCAGTCGGTCTGTAATGAGGCGAGGCTGGGTAATAGCTTGATAATAGGACTGGTAAAAGGTATATTTTCAAAGAGAAGATATGAAGGCAGGTTCAGAGGGAGACGACGGCATCCTTAGAATGTTGAAAATAGAAGACACTCCTCAGTCTTCACACACTCTTCACACTTCTGACACTGCCGACATCTCTCAAACTGTCTTAATATGACATTTCATCTTGACAAGCCACAACTTGTTTTGCTATTGATCTGGCCTTCCATCTCCGAGTCAGGTTTTCACCCTCAAGACTGTCCCCATTCTGTATACGGTGTTTCATTACTGTGGTTCATGATTTAAACTTGTTCCATCGAATCACTGGTAAAAGGCTGTTCAGGAAAGAAAGACCAGAATTAAAAAAAGAAAGACAAAGAAAGACAAAGTGACAGAGAGAGACATCCAGCAGTCACTATAGGTGAGAGTGTGATAGAGTGTGAAGGAGCGCCAGGGGGAGGACAGCGGGATGTAAGGGAGTTGCCAGGGTGTGAATAAGCTGCCGTCACCCGCATCACAGGTTCAGCGAAACTGGCACCAAAACAACCAAGCAACAATCAGTTATCTGTACACTCACCACTGGTTTGTTGTGAGTTTGAGGAAATCAGGTGTATGTAGTCACACCCGTTATGCTTCTTTTTGTCTGTTACGATGGTCACTGTGTCAGATTAGGCGATTATAGCGTGATAAATTCGTGCCCTGATTTGGCCGAGAGACATGACAGACTACACATTGGTCACCGATTGATAATCGCTTGCCTACGTGCGTGATGGCGTCGGAAAGCAGGTGCTAGGCAACGAGAATGTAAACAAACAATGGCGTCAGAAGCGGTATGTATGATACTGGCTGTCTTGTGGTCCGAAAAGCCTAAGAAAAAAACGACTGTGGACCTGTGCTTGGGTCGCATGAAGAGAACAGTATGAGTTGTCAATCCTTCAAAGAGAACTTGAGGTAAAAATAACGATGTTTTAGCCTGTAGTGAAACCTAAATGTAGCTAGCTAGCTAGCCTCCACGGGGGTGTTGTTGCAAGAGCTCGACAAACCTTTCCTCTGTTTCATAGTTCCACCTAGCGGCACCAACAACTTCACGCCCTACGTCTGCTGAATCGGCCTGATAATCGGCCTGATATCCTGTAGTCTGATCCCGACATAACTCAACACAAGGCAGGATTTTAAAGTTAAAATTCACCCGGCCTAAATCACATAGTGATTCGCCAACAACTACGAAGAGGATATTTAGGTCTGAGGAGTGCAGGATTTACTGACGGCACATGACATGATTTCTCGGTATTCAGTTACCTCTCTGCAAATGTGCGAAACTGCCTAGTTCATTCTATTAATTTTTTTAGAAGATAAATCATGACACAATACTTTTCTGAAAATATATTCAATCTTCCCCAACTTCAGTTCATGGTTTCCATCTTGCCCAGTACATTTAGTATACAGTAACCTGTGTATGCAGAAACATACCTTAATAACTGTGTGCTTTTATGTAGCGTGCCGTCAGCAGTACTGCAGACTTGTTATGTTTATCAAACTCGTCAACGTGAACAAACACAATTAAACCAATGAACACAAGAAAGATGGTTGAACCACTATGTTGTTGATTTTAAGGCAGCGCTGTGAACTGCTGGTGTTCCTTTACGAGTCAGAGCCAGTAAGAGCAGGCTGGTGAATGCAGGGGAGGAGCACTGCAGTATCAAAAGTAAAGCAAGGGAAGGGTAAATGAGTCACTCGTCAACCCCCCAAGCATCCCCAAGAGTACCCACCAGGTGTGCATTAAAGCCCCCCACACACACACACACTCACAAACAAACACACACACACACACACGCAGACATTTACACACAGTTATGTGTAATAATTGCTTTTTTGCTTCAGTTCTATGTTATATCTGAAAGCCTAACATTATCTTTACAGGAAAATTACTGTTCTTGACAAATGCAAAACTGGTGCAGAAACAAAAAATTTAGAGGAATAATTTTATGAACCCTGATTGTTCACTCATGGCTTCACCATGACAACCGCACATAGCAAAACATGTCTCCCTCAAGGGAGGCAGAGATGGAAGATGATTCAGAACAACTAAAGAAACAAAGACAACAAAGTGTGTGTGCACAGGGGCGCATGCACGTGTGTGTGTGTGCAGTGTGTGTGTGTTTACACATGTTTAACGTGTGGGCTTGAGTCTGTGTGTGTGTGTGTGTGTTGGTGCCACAGATGTGGGCAGAGTTGTGTCTATTCAGTTCAGTTCAGTTCAGTTCAATTTTTAATTGTCACGTTAACTTTGCAGACACTTTATGAAAAATAATGTCAACAATAAAGCAACAAAGCACTATTATATCCCACTCAAACAAATCAAGAAAAGTGCCAGGGATGAAGAGAGAGTCAAGAGGTCAAAACAATAGACAAAATAAACAGTGCAAAGTATTTAGTTATTAGACCATGAAACCATAAAAGGAGCAAATATGTTTGCGCAGAATTTAGTTCACAAATACTTTTTCACCCAACCATTAATTATTTGCTATTTGTTCATTAGCTTTAATGAATTTCTCACTGTGCATTGCCTCTGTGCTCTGTTTGTGTGTCTGTTTGTAAGTGTGTAGGAGTGTGCCTTCATTTCTATGTGTGTGTGTGTGTGTGTGTGTGTGTGTGTGTGTGTGTGTGTGCCTGTGTTAGTTACCCTTCATTGCCTTGATAAATGAGGGCACACACAGTGCCAATATGGTGCGCCGATTGGCTTTGTGTGCCAGTGACACCTGCGCCAATCTTATTTCACACCATCGAAGTGATGATACATTCACATGCAAACACTATTCACAAATACTAATGTGTCATGGCACAGGATTTGTCCCGTCTCACTGCACAAGGCACTGCATGGACATGATGTCTTCTCCTTTGTGTATCTCCTAGTGATTTGTTCCCTAACTCTGTTGATGTGACTAGAAATAGAGGATGTCAGCTGATGATGACGACCATGTGCCTGCAAAAAACACTTTTAAAGGTGCTAATGATGGCATTCTCTCCTATGTACATGCTCTTACCACAACACATTAATCACACACACACACACACACACACACACACACACACACACACACACACACCCACAGTATCCAAAAATACACCCACAGCTCAACTGTAGTAGATTCATGAGTGCCAGCAGCATAAAGGCAGCTCTCCCCTTCTCTCTCTCTCCCACTCCCCTCCCTCCCTCTTGCTCTCTCTCTCTCTCTCTCTCTCTCCCCCTCTCTCTACGCTCTCGCTCTACTGCTCTCTCATTTTCTTGCTCCCTCTTTCACTCTCTGCCATTCTTTGTTTTTGGTCCTTGGAACTGCAGAACCCTCTTATTTCGGCTTGTTATTCCCGGTTTCAGCTCCTGATGAGTGAAGCCTCCTGTAGATTTTCTTTTCTCTCTTGCTCCCTCTCTCTCTCTCTCTCTCTCTCTCTCTCTCTTCTCTCTCTCTCTCTCTCTCTCTCTCTCTCTCTCTCTCTCCGCCTCTCGCTGCTGCACCGGTCAGACTCACCCTTCATCTTGATCCAAACACTGGACCTCACTCTCTGTCTGTCTCTCCTATGCCTCTCTCCGTGGATGAGGGGAACTTGGACTTGACTTTCCCCTCTTCCTCTTCTCCTCCTCCTCCACCTCCACCTCCAGCTCTCCCTCCTCTTCTCCTCGCTTTCTTCTTGCTGCCTAACAGAGGGATAATGTTCTATTTCCAGCTGGTGATCATGGCTGGGACAGTTCTGCTGGCGTACTACTTTGAGTATACGGACACCTTCCCCGTGCACATCCAGGGCTTCTTCTGCTACGACAAGACCTTCTCTAAGCCCTACCCTGGCCCAGACGACACCAGCAAGATCCCCCCTGTGCTCATCTACTCACTTGTTACAGCCATCCCCACCTTCACGGTAAGAGTTATCCATGCATGTGTGTGTGCGAGTTAGTGAGAAAAGCGATCGAGAGGTGTGTGAGACTGAGAAAGAAAGGTGTGTGTTAGGGGTGTGAGTGTGTCTGTGTTGAGAGCGAGAGGGAGAAGTTGGAAGAGTGACTGGTTGTTAGCGTATTCGCTGTGCATGTGTTGGTTCGATTCCTAGGGGGTGTGTTTGAATTGTTCTCCGTGTGTGCCGTTTCTTCTTCTGTTCATGTCACTCAGCACGTACTGTAAAGGTGTTCAGTATGACAGTGTGACCGGTGAGTTTTGGCTGTGCCTCGGTCAACCATCACCACTGATATAGTGAGCAGATTGGCAAGCTGCATGGAGGTGACCCCCTCCATCCTTTACAGACAAGTGTGTATGTGTGTGTTAGTGTCTGTCTGTCTGTCTGTCTGTCTGTCTGTCTGTCTGTCTGTCTGTCTGAGCTGTGTGTGTGTGTGTGTGTGTGTGTGTGTGTGTGTGTGTGTGTGTGTGTGTGTGTGTGTGTGTGTGTGTGTGTGTGTGTGTGTGTGTGTGTGTGTGAATAGAAATAGAGACAGATACAGGGATCAACAACTCAGACCACACAATAGAACAGAGCGCAGAGATCATGAGAAAGAGAGACAGAGAAAGAAACAGACAGAGAGACAAACACTAGAGAATGCATAAACTGTAGAAAAGTTGGAATCGAGACAGAGTGATCATGGCAGGCAGAAGATGCTGGCTGAAAGAAAAACTCAAGACAATAGGTGAGAGAAAGAGACAATTTGAAGGGAGGCGTGTACTGGTGTGTGTGTGTGTGTGTGTGTGTGTGTGTGTGAGAGAGAGAGAGAGAGAGAGAGAGAGAGAGAGTAGCTGTTGAGCCCCCAGTGAGACGGAAGGCAGTGAGCGTGAAATGTGTAACACCTGGCACTGACTCTTTGCACAGACAAAAACCTGAACAGCTTACATCCCCTGCACACCACAGACAAAAAACAGACCAGGTTATAGTCACGGTACATCACAGATAAAACCAGTTTACAACCACAATACAAAGCAGACAAATAATCTGTCCAGATTACATCCACCGCAGCATACCGCAGACATAAAACAGACCAGGCTACAGTCACAGCACACCAACCACAATACAAAACAGACAAATAACCTGGCTAGCGCACAGTAGTTGTTGGCAAGGAGGAAGGTTGTGGGTTACTGTAATGGGGAACAGTGTACAGTGGTCCATGCTTGGTTGACAGCGATAATACACCCCAAATAAGGCCTGACTGAAACTGTATTATGAGCTGATCATGTTAACTACCAGAGCAAAGCAAAATAATGTGTGATTGCTAATCTGATAGATGCAAATCTCTTTTGTAGAAGTAGTACAAATGATCTGGGATGTTGTGTAAAATCCAGTAAGGTTTTTTACAATGTAATTCTAAATCCTATACCATCACTACAGTACGTTATTGTGCCAGATGTACACAGTAGTTGAACTTTATCACACCAAGGTACCTGACTGATCCAAGCCAAGCAGACCTTTAAAGCTGCCCTAGCTGAGGGTAAATTACATTGGAGGTTCACCTGGGTCAGACCACATTACTTACACCAGCTAGTCTGCCCTAACCTGGGCTGACAGAGGCCTTGGTGTGTGTAAGCAGGGAGGTAAATCACAACACTAACACTCTCTACAATAGAGCCAGTCTGGTGCAAATGTGCTTCACCATTTACTGTTAGCTTTTTGTACAGAACAATGACAAATCAGCGGTTAGCTTCTGGTGAAAAAGTGAACGTAGAGCAGTCATCTGTAATAAAAAAAGATTTCTTGATATGGGGTTAGGTGAGGTGGGGGGGTTTGGAACTATCAGAGCTATTTTTGTTGCCAGGCAACATGTTTCTATTTAGCATTCTATTTGGAACAACTGGACTGTCCTCTGATTGAATTCATGTAACAGTCTGTCTTTGTAGAGTTGATTAAATAAATTGAATCAAGACCTGCTAATAGGGTATCCAGGGTATACTCTTCTCAGTCATTCTATTCTACCAGTCTGCTACACAATCCAAACAAGATGCTTTTGCAATTTTAGGCTTTACTTTTGGAAATGACAGTCTCTTAAGGTACCAGCCAGGTATATTTGGGTCAGTGCCAGGGTCCTCCAAGACCAACAGAGGGCACTCTAGCTCTCCGTCAGGTCCCAGAAGGGCCCAACTTCTAATTAAAGTCATCAGTCACTCTCTAAAATTGTAGCATAAAGCCCCAATCCGTTGCTTGGAGATAAAAACAGAAGATAGGGGACTTGACATACTCCCACCCCAGTCTATTGGTCATATTTATTGTGTATACGTGTGTCTTTTTACTGTGTATTCATGTGTATTCCTCCTAGTTAATCCAGTTGGTGGTGGCAGTTGATAACATCTTTTTGTCCAGCTAAGAGACATTTGTTCTGCAATGTAAAGCTAAGCTTTAGAGCTTTTACTCTAGATCTAACTGGCCTCAGTGGTCACCAGTCAAATGATTGTCCACATTCTAACATCACAACAACATTCTAGACATAGTGTTCTGACATCACACCAGGATTCTTTTTGGATTTCTCCAGTTGGTTTCGAAAGGATGTCACCAACATTCTACCATGGCATTCTGACGTCAGACCAACATTCTACCACGGCATTCTGACATCAGACTAGCATTCTGACGTCAGACCAACATTCTACCACGGCATTCTGACATCAGACTAGCATTCTGACGTCAGACCAACATTCTACCACGGCATTCTGACACCAGACCAACATTCTACCACGGCATTCTGACATCAGACTAGCATTCTGACATCAGACCAACATTCTACCACGGCATTCTGACATCAGACTAGCATTCTGACGTCAGACCAACATTCTACAACCGCATTCTGACAGACCAACATTCTACAACCGCATTCTGACATCAGACTAGCATTCTGACATCAGGCTAGCATTCTGATAGCAGACCAACATTCTACCAATAGCACTCACATCAGAGAACTTTCTAGCATCAAATCATCACAATAGGAGTGGGTTGAGTTACTGTAGAGCTGAAATAAAGTAATTATTGTTACTGTAGATATTTTCATCATTGGCTGAGCCCTTTTTGTTCCATTGATCTTCATGAAAGTAGAAAGAAAGCAGGCAGGAGATATGAAAGATGTTTGAGAATCATTGTGACTTATCACACCAACACATTCACAGCGCTAAACTTTCCTCACCACACAGGCAAGGTAACATTTGATATATCTGTGTTAAATGGATTATAGTATAAACAAAGTGAACTTCCAGCTGCCTTTTTATTTATATATTAATGCCGGTAGAATACCGTCGGCTTTTACCCTAAGGCAACTGCTGTGTCCGCAATAACACTGGAACTTATCCACACATCTGAGTTGGTTCATTTTTAGGGCATCTTGAAAGTTTGCCTAATAGAGCTTGTAAGCCTGTTAAATCTAGGATGAATTAATTTATCTAGCACAGATTCAATCTGACAGTGTGTGCGTGTGTGTGTACATGTGCATGAGTGTGTGTGTGCAAGTGTGTGCCAACTCATCTGTAAATCGTTCCTTTCTTCAGTTTTGTCTTTCTGTCTTCCTGTCAGTCTGTCTACATTTTGTGACCTTCTTCTGTCTATAGAATGTTCATATGAGTGTATTGTGTGTTAAAAGTGAGATGAGTAATGCGTTGAAATGTGAAAGTTGTGTTGAATTCCCAGGACTGATACATGTAATTCCTCTCTAATCACTGTATGGATGAGGGCACAACTCTTCAGATTAGTCCAAGAAAACAAGCCTCTGGTGCCAGAATAGGGCTGTCCTCAATCCACCGTAGTCCCATGCAGGTTTGGGTAGGTTACTTTAAAACTAATCGAGCACAATTAAGATTTATTTCAGGTATGCTTACAAACACAAATTTCCACGAAGTTCCTATTCCTTATTTATAGACGTAGAACACCTGCCACTATTTAAATGGCCTCCTGAGTTTCTCGCTTTCACTTTAAAAGTATTCCCACAAGTAATTTGCGAATTCTTCAATAATGTATTCTATAATCACAGTACATTTTCTAGGTAATGCAACGGAATACCCTGCCGTTTTTTGTATTTAGAATACATAATGTGCAGCAGTAGGCTTTAAACTTCAGGCTGAGCTCAGGTTTATGCTGTAATAAGTCAAGTCTTGCTACAACCACAGTCTGAGCCTTCTTAAAGAGTAAAATCCACAGTAGCGCTGTCCTTTCTCCACACCTTTCCCCTTTCCTCACTCCCCTGTATCCCATCCACTTCAGCCTGTCCCTCCTCATTTTTAATTCATCACCATTCCTCTCTTCTCTATTCAGTCTGATCAGCCTTAGTTTCTAACCTCTTCAGTGATAGCCGTAAATAAAAGATGAGTAAATATAGGGATGGTATAAAAATTTGGGGCCACAGAAAATATTGAAAAAAGTATTTTATTGTATCTGTATGGAATTTGAGATAACAATACCGCACGTACTCACACAACATCAAGCCCTAAACTATGAACTCAAATTGGTGATAATCATAAGGCCACCAACCACCAACATGAATGAGAAAATAATTTCTGAATGGTATGTTTTTCTTGGAAACATCCTATTTTCTATATAACTTATATAACAGTCTGATACTACTTACTATAATGTACATTATTAATGTACACAATACAATGGGTCACTGATCTTATTCAGAAAGGGCCACAGTGGGTGCAAGCTTTTGTTCCAAACAAGCAGTATCACACTCTTTGCTTCTTGATTACCGTATTTTCCGCACTATAGGGCACACTGGATTATAAGGCGCACTGTCAATGAATGGTCTATTTTCGATCTTTTTTCATATATAAGGCGCTCCGGATTATAAGGCGCACTGTCGTTTTTTTGAGAAAATTAAAGGCTTTTAAGTGCGCCTTATAGTCCGGAAAATACGGTAGTAGAATCAGGTGTGCTACTGCTTTTTTGGAACAAAAGCCTCCACCCACTGCGGCCCTTTCTGGATAGGATTGGTGATCCCTGATGTACAGTATATCAAAAAGATTTATATCAGCTTAAAGATTTGGCTACATGCTATTTCATGTATAAATAGGAGGATAAACTGATGTTAGGCGAGAATACCCACCACTACATGCCTGAAGCTTTCCCCATCTCCCCATATCCACCCTTCCTGACTCCTCCATATTGGCTTCACCCTCCGCAACATATCCTCCACCTTTTCTAAGTATTCATGTATTCCCCACTATGACCTTTCCTCGCACCCCCCCCCTATGTCTCACTTCCCAATTAACACATTTCATCTGAGAACTGAGGGGCCTCTCAGCGTGTCTGCTTGTTAACTGGAGACTGTAGCTAGAGTGCTAATCATCACCAACCAGACAAGAACACATACAAATTCTGTGCCTCTGTTCCACGTCCTGCTCATATGAAGAGAGAAATCGTGGTACTTTGCAACACTGAAGTCAAATATTGGGATAAAAGGCACATGCAGTGAGAACTGATTTACCAGTCTGGGGAATATTAAGCATAATAAGTAGGTCCCCTGCAGTGATCCACCTTACTCCTTTTCTACTTCCTGCTAGTAAGAGGCTGGACCGTGATGCGTAGCGAGGGCCACAAAAAGGGACCAATCTGTTTCTTGTTTTTTTTGGTTTGATATCATATATTGTAGAAAAATACATCTTGAATATACTGCTAAAGGTTATTCCTTGTTTTTTTGAGTATTGTGTTATTGCTGTCGTGATCTTCAAAGCAGCCAGTAACGTCTGCAATTCCAATATCCAATATCTGATACAGCCAGTGGAGTTCGAGGTGAGGTCAGGGTGGAGTCAATACACTGTGACCCCCTCTCCGATATAACTTGATGATAGTTAGGTTGATGTCCAGTGGAATAGGTTGCTATGCTTTGTACACCTGCATATATTCTCGACCTTGCTGCTGCAGCAGAGTTTGGATGCCCCATGCAGCCTTCATGGTCTGCTAGCTGTGCTGACCCCTCACAGAGGCATCCTGTCAGTGTCCTCAGATCCTCAGTCATAATGTCAGTGGGCTGACATTAAACTGCACCATGCCTCACCCAGGGGAACAAGTGAACTCTCCTTCCTCTTTCCCGGGGTAACGATGACCTCACCGCCAGAAAAAAAACAAACACATACACACACACGTTCATGCACCTTCTCTCTCTCTCTCTCTCTCTCTCTCTCTCTCTCTCTCTCTCTCTATCTATGTATCGTCTTCCCCTCAAGCTTTATTTCTTTATTTCCTCTCTCTCTCTCTCCCTTTCTCTCTCTTTCGTTGTCAAACACACACACCTACATGAGTACACACACACACACACACAGACTACACCAGTATGCTGCTAACCCAGGTTAATGAGACAGATGGCAGGGTGGGCTCCATGGCGGGAGAGGGGGGTGTTGGTTGCTGTGACACTGGCTGCCATGGGACCATATGTGTCTGGGTAAAGGCTTTCTCACGTTGGTCCCTGGACTTCTGTTCTTCACTCTGGGATGGAAAGGACAGAGAGAGAGAGAGAGAGAGAGAGAGAGAACAGGGAGAGGGAGGGAAAATTATTGATTTAAAATAAAACAGAAAAACAATTCAAGAGAAAAGATGGAATCAGTATCACCGCTTAGACATAGGGATCGTGTTCGTGGACGGAAGAGGATGTTGTTTTCTTCACAGCACATTAATGTCCACGATGCTCTATCTGCTCCACCTATCTGCGGTGGTGATATCCATACAGCAGGATCATTTAGCAGTCTTCACACTTCCTACTCTGCCTGGAACACGATCACAGCTCTGATCTAACTGCTCGCTGTGATAATCGCCCTGTACCATCGCAGAAGTTTGCATCACCAAACCATTTTGATGTTCGCATCATCAAACAATGCCCGCGTTTCATCTTTCACTGTTTCCCCTCTTCTCTTGATGTCTCCTTGAAGTAGCTTGTCTTCTCTCCAACTTTTCAAACCGCCTCACCACCTCACCCGCTCTCTCTCCTTCCCTATACCTTTCTTCCCAACTCTCTCTCTCTCTCTCTCTCTCTCTCTCTCTCTCTGTGTCTCTTTCTCTCTAAGGATAGGTTTACAGTTGAGCTGCCTCAGTAAGCTCCATGTACCATTTGCCTGGTAGGCCCAGGGCTGTTGTTGCATCAACCTCATTGGCTATGCAGCCTATGGAGAAGAATGTGTGTGTGTGTGTGTGTGTGTGTGTGTGTGTGTGTGTGTGTGTGTGTGTGTGTGTGTGTGTGTGTGTGTGTGTGTGTGTGCGTGTGCGTGCGTGTGCGCGCGCGCCTTTCTATATCTGGCAGTTTCAGCAGAAGTCGCACACTCCTGTGAAATGAGATTAGGCTGAACACTTCTTGTCATTTCAGCTTCTTAGCTTTGATCCCTTTTCAGTCAGGCAGAGAGGGGAGACACCTCAGGGGTCCTACATGGCTGGTGGAATGCCATGCTTCACTGCACCTCAGAGATCTCTGGCAAATGGCATTGCCCAATCTGCATCCACACCAGGGGCGTATCCCAATTCTCCACCCTTTCCCCTCATGTTTTCAGGGTTGTGAGCATTACACTCACATTTTATGTAATAATGTTGCCCTCTTGCGCATACACATCTGTCTCATTTCATGTTTGTTGTTTTTCCTCTCTCCCTTCCTCCCCATTTCCCCTCTGTTGTGTCGTCTTGTCATAATTACTGCATTTGCAATTTGGATGAGCTGTGAGACTTAATTTCATTTGAGTGTTGTTGTTGCTTGTTTGTTTCTCTGACTCATATCTTTATTTATGAATCCTCCCACTGGTGTGCAGTCCGGGTGGTTCTCCTTAAAAATCTATCAAACAGTCAACAGAGGAGGTGAGTGAATTAGGACGCAATGAATGAAGGTGACAAAAATGAATGAGTGCGAGGGAACATGTCAGGGTGGCGCAGTGGTCAGTGATCACGGCCCTGCGAATGGTACAATTCCCTCTTGGTGATCATGGCGTGTCTCTGCAGAAGTGCGATCAAGACACTGAATTCCTACCAGCCCAAAATAATGAGTTTCTCCTTCTGGGATCAAGAGGATCACAAATTAGAGGATGGTATGCTAAACATGTAGAATGAGAGAAAGGGAGAGAGAAAGAGAACAAAAGACAGAGCACCTTAATCTATGCTTTAGCTAGCAGCTGCAGCAAATGTTTGGGGTATTTTAACACAGCAGATTTGGAGAAGGGGAGCATGAAATGGAACAGGACAAGAATGGAAGGGAAAGACAAAGAGCAGAAGATATAACCTACTTTTCTTCTGATGGAAAACCTCAGGTGACACACAGAAAAAGAGAGATGAGGGAAAAGAGTGGGATTAGGGAAGGGTGTTGCAATAGCGGGTGTTAGAATAAACCTACCCGCCTTATAGCATAACGGCACAATACAGCAAATGTTTTGGCGAGGGGACAGAATATTTTGAGCAGGCTAACACTGGTAAATATGTGCAATCACACGTTAATATTGCTCATTGGAATGTGTGTGTCGATTTGTGTGCATACTTCTGTGTGCATGTGCATGAATGGGTGTGTATTTGCAAATGCACATGCATCCCCATTTGTTTACTGTATATGTGAATCTATATACCCTATACATGCATGTATGCATTTGTTCATATTATGCTCATCCATCCAAGATTAAGGGCATGTTCTCTTCTCAGTCTTCATCTTCATTCTCCATCTGGTCAGTGGTTTCAATCATTTGGTTGGACTGATTGGCTTCAGTGGTTTGACAAACCAATGTTCACAGTATATGACACAGGGTGGATTCATGTGTTTTCTGTCTGTACTTTCAGTCATGTTGTCAGCACCCATTCCATATAGGCAACATCCTGGTGTAACCTACATCATTTTGAGTAAAAGAGGTGATCCTGATTCACCCAGACGTGTGCAGTGTCTCTCGTATCGTCCATTAGCCTAAAACTCACATATCCACTGCAGATATTGAGGTCGCTGTAGATGATGACAGATAATGGGATGCTAGTGACAGCTAGGCTTCTCTTTGTACTTTACACATGAATAACCTTCCCAATCTTGTCAGAAACATTAGGTGTTATAGCTGTAGAGCTGTTTTTCCACAGAAATGGGTCTGGGTCTATCTGTGGTGGGTCCGCATAAGACAAGCGAACTAGCAGGCGTTTCATTAAATTGACTACAAGACTACATTTCCCAAGACAAAGGGTCAGAATACTGCTTATTGTGAGTGGGCATCTTTCTTGCCATCTTCTACAGTGTTCACTACTTAAGGTTGTTGAGAGGCAGGGGGCAATTTAAGTGGGGAAGTAAAGAATATGACTTTCCTCTTGTCAGTAAACCTTAAGAAATGTTTTCCCCATTATTCCCTCCTTTGAACAAATCAACAACTGTGGAGAGCTAACAGGCTTGCAGGCCTCACATCAACACGCCAACCAGGCATGAGCTCCACTCTGCAGACCATCATAAACTCTGTCTCGTAGGCAGCAGCAAAACATTTCTGCCCACTCAGTAAGTCAGGCCTTCCGGAATAGAGTTTGGAGTTGGGTGATGGATGAGAGTAGATGTGGGTGTAGTTTTGTCCATTGCAGGTTTTTTATTGCAATATTAGTTGGATTGAAGCCAATCATCCATGCCATCAGCCTTCGTGTCCTTATTGTCCTGGCGGAGACCTTGTATCTCCAAAAAGTCAACTCTTCTTGGGAGATTATGAGTTGTTCTGCTTACAGACCATACTATATCAAGACCATGAACCATAAGCTATACTATGCATCCGTTTTTGACAGCACCTAAGCCTAGACAGCTGTGCAGTCTTGCTTCCTCCAACTTAGAAGACTAGCAAAAATGAGATCATTTTTATCTGCTAAGAACTCGGAAACTGTCATGCATGCTTTAATCTCCTCACATAGACTATTGTAAATCCCTTTTCACTTGTTTAAGCCAGAAAAGTCTTTACAAACTACAAGTGGTCCAAAATGCTGCTGCCAGACTCGAACACTCGAATCTCGAACACATCACTCCTGTTTCAGCTTCTCCCCGTGTGCTCCCTGTAAATTTAGGATCAATTTTAAGATTTTATTGATCACTTTTAAAGCACATAATTGCATCTAATCTTTTTGGCTGTTCCACAGTTGAAGACAGGGCTTTTTCAGTCAGAGCCTGTAGGCTGTTGCTAGCAGCGTGTCCTCTTCTAAATCCTTTTTTAAAATCTCCCTTTTTTTAGGATTACATTTAATTAATTAGATTGCTTTTCATTTATTTATGATGACTATTTATGCTCTTTTATGTTTCTGTTGTGTTCAACGTTTTATTTTTGCATTTTTGCAGGGTTTGGATGGATCTGTGAGTCGGGGACAAAGCATATCCTACGTGTGTTGTCCCTCTGTGTGCATCTTGTCTTATTTTCTTTCCTTCCTCTTCGTGTCCTTGTTTTTCCTCTGACTATTCTAGTCTCTCTCTTCCTTTCTCTTTTTCTCCTCTATCTTTTCTTCCTCCGTGTTCGTCCACCGCTACCCCATTTTCCTTCATCTCGTCATTCTATTTAGAGCAACCTCAGTTATGGTCATCTAATACACACATGTTCATAGACAGTGTAAGTCTGCATGCACACTCACATTATACCCACTGACACAAATCAAGATCTGATTACTTACACACACGGAGCAGCATCATCCAGCTGCCTTGTGCTGATAAAAATGTATTCTGTACTCATGAAGCCATGTTTGCACACACACACACACACACACACACACACAGAATAACATTAACAAGGCACTAGTTAATCCCTCATGTCACTGTTAATGTGTGATTCTCTCACTCACCCTCACTCCTTCACTTCTGTCTTTCGTTCTGGACTCTATGGATGGCCATTCTCTCTGTGTGTATGTATGTGTGTGTGTGTGTGTGTGTGTGTGTGTGTGTGTGTGTGTATACATGTGTGTGTGTGCATTTGTGTGCATACTATACATGCATTAGTGCATGTGTGTGTATGTTGTCAGTTTGCAGATCGGATGGGCACTATGAGTTGAAGGAATCACAACCCTGTCCTGTCTAAACTTCAGCGACAGCATCGTGATGTTTAGCGGTGAATCCCTGAAGGAGCAGTCAGGACGGAGGCGGGCCGATCATTTAAACACGTTGGTTGAAATAGTGCGCTACATGATTCACATGGATGACATCCAGTCTACTGCGTTACCCCTAACCCCATCACATTCTTACTTTTCCTGCACCGTCCCTTCCCTCTTTTGCCTCTCTTCTTTCCCTACTCTTCAACTTTCCTACTTTAGATGTGCTTGCTGTTTCCTATTCACTCTTTCCCCATCTCTCTCTCTCTCTCTCTCTCTCTCTCTCTCTCATACCTTCTCCTACTCCTTTCTCTCACTCCTGCACCCTCTTTACGTCTGAGAGGAGGTCGGGGCATCACAAGTCCTAAGATTATCCATTCACAGTAGGCAATAGCACACAGAGGGCTGGTGTGATAGTAGTAGTAGTGTAACATGCTTCCACCTGGCCTCCCGCCCACTTCCTCACAGCGTTGAGTAGACGGAAGCAAAGTGTCTAAGTGCCCATGAGTAAAAGCGCACAACCCCAATTATCACGCATTCCACGGCGCACACGTGCCGAAGCCTCCCGCGCCTACTACGGACCAGCGGTCCCCGTGGTAACCGTCTTGCCAATCACTGCGCCGCCTCCTAATGGCTCCTTAAATGATTGTCCAAAGTGTGACGGTGCCCCTGACATCTCCTATTTGGTGCTGCCGATTAAACTCGCTCAGCTTCGATTTCATGGCTCATATCAGCGTTTAGAGGGTTGCCATGGAACCGCTTGTGCGAATACCCAGTGGGGCCGTGTTTCGCTAATGGAAGAAGGAACACGGTTGGGCACGCGCTTCTGTGACCGGGCCCCCGCGCGCTATTAGCTTATTGGATTTGACCGGACCCGCTCATAAACAGCCTGAAACGAAACATGTTGCACGAAACACCAAACACCATGCGTCTCTCTCTCTCTTTGTCTGTCGCTTTTTCCCCCTCCATCTGTCTTTATTTCCATCCTCAGACGGTATCGGAGCATCAGGCGTTGCCGCCGTGGCTGATAAATGGGGGGGGATCATGTTAAATTTGGAAATAGGAGGAATGAGGTTGATGGGTTTGTGGAGCACGGTCAATGTTAAAGTGGGTCCCGCTACTGCCAGAGCACTGGAGAGGACGGAAATTGTGGAAATAGTTTCAGATTAAATGTGGTAGGGAGCTACTCATGAAGAGAGCCAAGTCCTGCTTTGTGCCAAAATAATGTTGTCTCACAATTTGAGTCTTTCAAATTAATTAAGTAATCATCAGTCTGGAGATTCGCTGCTGTTCAGACTCGCACGGAGTAAACAGAACAATACCTGACTGAAACCTCTCACAAGCCTGATCCGCTCGCAG
Source organism: Hoplostethus mediterraneus (assembly GCA_034670385.1). Lineage (NCBI taxonomy): Eukaryota > Metazoa > Chordata > Actinopteri > Trachichthyiformes > Trachichthyidae > Hoplostethus > Hoplostethus mediterraneus. Next base: position 2,856,880 of record JAXDDW010000025.1, on the reverse strand, counting down.
AGAGAAGAATGAAAGTGATTGTGCGCCCCTCGCGACAATAATTGTGTTTTGTAATCACATATATCTCCAGACAGTAGTGGATTTACATCTCTATCTGACTGCAGCCGGGGAGTCTGTTGTTAATAAAACAGATGACGATAAAGGTATCTAACTAGATTAATCGCTCGTCAGGCTATGAACTCATAGCGCGGAGTCAGCCAGGCCAGAGTTTCACGGATGAGCTGGCGACATCGTTGTGGCCGAACGACTCTCCTGCGTGGAGCTGGCTGAGTATGATGCAGGAATTTGTTTGAGATAAACGAGTCCTAATATGATTTCCTTCCCAGCTTAATGTGAGCTGCCCCGCGGAGAATACTTGAGAGCCCAGAAATGTTGCTCTGTGAACAGCATCCTTTTTGCTTAGACTTAATAATATCTGATTGATGCTGAGTGCTATTTATTCCTACCTGTGCGGTTATTAGTCTTTCCAGCTGAAGAGCTCAAGTGAAACACGCTGTTTTGACAATTCGGAACGAGAAAGCTTTGTTTTGGGAACTACCATTCAGCTGTCACCTGACTTAACCAAAGCAATTACATATTATATCAATTGTTGCCTATATTTGCAAGGGGCGGTGTGGTGAGCAGGGAGAGTGTCCTTCAACTACAGGACCTGGGTTCATGCCTCCACCCAGAGTCCTCCAGCAAAACACTGACTTCCTACCAGTCTGATAAAAAGCCCGTTCTGTTCTTGCTCCGTTGTGTGTGTGCAGATCCTGGTTGGAGAGCTGTGTGCCTTCTTCACCAAGGCCGAGGGAACCCAGGAGAAGACCATTGTCACGGCGGACTGCTGTTACTTCAACCCCCTGCTGAGGCGCATCATACGCTTCTTAGGTGAACACACTGCATTACACTGTACAGCCCCACAGCTCTTTGTAAGCTGGTGGGGGGGCATTTTTGTGTGTGTGTGTGTGTGTGTGTGTGTGTGTGTGTGTGTGTGTGTGTGTGTGAGAAAGGACGAGACCTGTTACCCTTCACAGTTTGTGAACTAAAGCATGTAGATGTTACTTGGATGATGAGTTGTAGTATAATCTTTGCGGTCAGACATTTGAGATGATGGCAGATAACGCTGTTATGAAGATTAGCTTGTGTTGCAGTTTCACACCTCAGCTGATAAAGTGTTGAGGCTATTTTAGGGAGACATTCATTATCGCCTGTTTTATCTCATGAAGCTGTTTAGGTAGTCTTACATCACTTACATCAGTCTGGCTTCTGAGCTGTCTCTACTCTTTTCCCTCTCTTGTATCTTTCTTTCCTTTCATATCACTCCTTCTATCCCCCCTTTTTCCTCTCGCTCTCTTCACCATCACCCCATCTTCACCCTTCTACTCTCCGCCTCTGCCTCCCAGGTGTCTACGCCTTCGGCCTGTTCACCACCACCATCTTCGCCAACGCCGGGCAGGTGGTGACGGGAAACCAGACGCCTCACTTCCTGTCCGCCTGCCGACCCAACTACACGGCGCTGGGCTGCCAGTCCACCATGCAGTACATCACAGAGCGCCGCGCCTGCACGGGGAACCCGCTGGCCGTCGTGTCCGCGCGCAAATCCTTCCCCTCCAAGGACGCGGCGCTCAGCGTCTACTCCGCGGTGTACACAGTGGTAGGTCAGAGCATGCTGAGGGTGATGGCTTTTGATTTGTCAACACACTGTGGTGAGGTGTGAGATGAGAGAGGCTCGAGTCCATGTGAGGTTTCCTGATTTGTGATTGTCATGAGCTGCACTAGACAAAATAAGCATGTCGTACCAACCTAACCTCATCAACCTACTGTATAGGGGTTGGCGATTATCGTGTTTATAATCGTAATTGTGATTTAATGATGTAATCGTGGCACATTTTCAAAATCGTTCATTTCGATTGTTATTTAGGAGACAAGAACGAGGAACGTCTAGAAGCGCCAGTTAGCAAAGCAACCAGTGTGAGTGTCATCAGATATAACATCACTTTCCCGCGAATGAACGGGCCAAATACTTTCCCCAATACTGCGTTCATGAACTGTCCCCTTAAAAAATACTACGTGGTATTCAGTCACGTTCCTCCACCCCGTCCAGTAACGCCGTGTTCAGACAGGTTTGGACCGTTCGTTTTTTGCGAGCCGCGAGCGAATGTGTCAAGCCGGGCAGGAAGTCAGACGCAGGAACGGCATAGAGCATCCGGTCAATTTCAAAATAAAACACATTTCAAAATAAAACAAAACAAATAAAATAATCGTTCATTAATCGTAATCGAGGTAAAAGTTTGAAATAATCACGATATTGATTTTTAGTCATATCGCCCCCCCCCTATCAACCTATCAGAATTTAGCAGAGCGCCCCACCCCCCTGACTGAACGCCATAGATTTGACCCATTTCACCATATTCATTTCAGTTGTAGGGTATAGTCACTAGCAGGAAACATGTCTCAAATATTCAGTTACCTCTTGCTGCCACTAGGGGCCGCCAAAGTGTGACGTTGTCTGGTGCAGCTTTAAGTATAAGGCTATGGGCAGGCTGAAAAATTGACACTAGCCTTTGCCCACTTTGGCAGGTCACTAGTCATCATTTGGAGGTCCAATTTGGAGGTTTGCATGCTCGCTTGTGTGCCTTTTCACCTGCGTGGATATGTGCTTGTTTGTGTGTGTGTGTGTGTGTGTCTTTCTGTATGCCTCTCTGCAGATGTACGTAACGCTGGTGTTCAGGACCAAAGGCACGCGGCTCACCAAGCCCACGGTCAGCCTGACCCTGCTCTGCCTGGCCATGTTAGTGGGTGTGGTCAGGGTGGCCGAGTACCGCAACCACTGGGCCGACGTCCTGGCGGGCTTCTTCACCGGGGGAGCCATCGCTGTGTTTCTGGTGAGGGAGGAGAAGAAGGGAGGGGTGGAGGGAGGGATGGAGGAATGTTGGAGGGAGGGCAGAATGTAAGAGAGAACGGGGTAGGGCTTGAAGAGTTGGCGAAAGCTCATTTTATTCTTCCTCTCTACCCCTCTCCCCGCCTCTCCCTCTCTTTCTGCCTCTCTTTCTGCCTCTCTTCTCCGTCTCCAGGTGACTTGCGTGATCAACAACTTCCAGCAGATGCAGCCTCCTCCCCCTCCCCCGCGGTCCCAGCGCCCTGAGTCCGTGCTGGGCATGCCCATGGTGACGCTGCCCTGTGTCGAGAGTCCACTTGAAAAGTTAAGTGGCCCTCAGGTAAGGGGCGGCGGTGGGTGTGAGGCAGGGCTACACTCACAAAAGGGGTGTGGGATAACACCCCTTGTCCCTTACCTGGACCTGTTCTCCTCCATTCCCCTCCAGTCTGAAAGATGAATATCCCCTCACAGGCATGCCCCAAGCCCCAGCTGCACCCCCAACCCCCCCACAAAAACACCCCGGCTGAATCCCCATAAACCCCCGGGCACCCACACCCTGTTGTAGGCTGATAACACCACAAATGAGATTTATCCTGCATGTGTGAAATAAACTGTGATTATATTCCAGCCAGGGGATGAAAACCTAGTGTGAGGAACAGGTGCTTCCTCACTCCTCAACTCTACTGTGTTACACATTTCCTCATCACCGGGGGTTTAGGGAGTCACTTATCTCTTTGAAGTGAGTCAGCAGTTTGGCTGACGCACCTGAGGTGTGATTTACCGTCCCCTGGGAAACACTGTGATATAATGGAAAGCAGTTGGCTGCAGGACAAGCGTAAATGCAGCTGAGTCCAGTAAAGGGAAATGCTACTCTCTGGTGGCAGCCGTTGCAGAGGTCCCCCCCCAGTTTGCATCTATTTATCATATGTACTGCAGAGTCTTCTGAAGGGTTCAGGAGGAGCAGCAGCAGTGTAGCAGCGTAGCGTTGGGGAAGTGGGACTTGTGTCTGAAATGTGTTGTGTCGTCCGTGGTCTGTCACCCTCACTAACCCTCACCTGATTGCCTCTTTTCCTCTGTCTCCCACCTTGCCTCTTCTCCTCTCAATCTTTTCCCCTTTCCCTCACTCTCTCCAGCATCCCGCACTTTCCTCCTCCTCCCCGCCCTATAACACCTTCGTTCAACCATTCTAACCAACTTTGAGTCTTTTTTGGCTATCTCTCTCTCACGCCTCCCACTATTTCTCCCTTTCTTGCCTTATTTCTGTTTTTTGGTCTCTCCGATCCTCGCCCCCGTACCACCCGTCTCTCCCCCCCCCCCCGGATTTGTCATCCTCTTCCCCCATGGGCATCGCTCTTGATTATTCTCCCTTCACTTTTCTCTTCCCCTTCACCTTCTCTCGCTCCCCGTTCTCTCTCTTTCTCACTCCGCTCTCTCCCCTGCAGACTCCGCGGGGATCTCCATTCACCGAGATCACATGACCATCAGCCCTATCGGTTCCCCGCCACCCCCGATGTCCTCATACCGTCTCGCTCCATTTCCAGCGAAGTCTAGACCAGCCCGAGCAGCAACACTCACCCCACTGCGCCGCCCATCCGGCTGGGCGATATGCAACGCTGCACCGCTCGTATTCCACGCAGGTCTAGACCTCTCCTGACACACATAGTACAACACAATATAGTACACACACACACACACACACACACACACCGACCATCTCCTTACCCTCTCCCAAGCCCAAACCCCGGGGAACCGATAGGTGAACTCTACAAACTCTCTTTGCTGGATTCCCAGTAAAGTAAAGAGACTGAACATCCAGTACAGTGTCTGGTGCATCTCTTTCTTTCTTCTCTTTCCTTTCTTTTTTTTCTTTTTGTTGTATCGCTTTTTTTTTGTATAAACTCGATCATGTGAAGCTTGCCGATAAGCGAGGGGAAACGCTTCAAACTACGACCGAGAGAATCTCCTCTTTTTCTTCAACTCTCTGAGTGAGTTGTCCGGAGGAGCCTCTGAGTCCTGAGAGTCATCGTGAAACTCTCGGCACCTCTGACCGGGTCACAGCTTTGACGTCTGCTGCTGTCGGGGGTGTTGCCACGGTGGAGCAAAAAAACACCCGCTGGAGCGTAAACACACACACACACACGCACACACACACACACACACAGATAGACATACACTGAAAAATACTCTCTCACTCTTTTTCTCTTTCTCTCTTGCTCTCCATCTTTCTCTCTCCCTATCGCTAACGCACATCCATGCACCCACATGCAAGCGTGAGCACACACACACACACACACACACACACACACACACACACACAGTAGTCTGAGTCGCGGGGCCCTAGTCAGCTCTGCGTGAGGTTTACTCAGATCAAAGGATCCAGTTCATATCGCTCAGCAGAAGCAGCAGACAAAAGCAAACAGGAGGAAAGTAAAGACATCTTCACTTGGTTACCTTCTTTATTTATTTTTCTTTCCCTCAGATAGTTGCAGCTTTGCCAAATCGACACGAAATCCAAAAAGATTTGATAAGACAAAGCCAGAGACACAATCTGACTGCGACTGCAAGGTGGCACAGCAGTGAGCCAAGTGCGTTGCGTTCAGGAGCAAACATTTTTTCTTTTGTATTCTGCATCTTTTGGGACGAGGAGCGTCGATTACAAACACTTTGTCATTCATGTGATGCCAACAGACTTTTTCATTTCACTTTGGATTTTTTTTTTTTGCGTGGGACGGCATCGCTCACATCGGACTGGAATAAAACAACGCTTCTCCCTGTATCTCTACAAACGTGTTGCCTACACGCTGGCCGACTCATGTAATTATTGTGATTCATTTCTGAGGAGACTTTATCAACAGATTTATTTATCGGTGTGTGTATATATGGTGTGGTTGCCATAAGCGCTACTATCGTACACGTGGCGTGACAGTTTTGCTGATTTTGATTTGCACACCCCCCCTCCGAATTTTTTTTAATTTCCCTCCTCTGTCCACGTACCGCATCCTTTTACCACCTCTGTTCAGTTCTCTGTGTTGTTGGTATCTTGACTATAATACCGTCACTGTGCTGTGTAATGTTTCCCTCTGCTGGACGACACACACAAACACACACACACACACACACACACACACACAATTAAAGACCTGTTTTACAATGTACAAGTACACAAATAAATACTGAAGCGCACACATACACAACCACACACACACACACACACACACTTATCTCCCCAGACGTCCTACTTGTTACCTCCCCTCCTCCTCCTACTCCTCTTTCTTACACTGAAACCTGTTTGTATGGTTTTGTACATAGTTCTTTTTTGTATCGACGACGTGACTTTTACACAAGCATCACCAACACTCAAGTTAGTGTAGCGATTGGAGAGAGTGACTAATATTGTACTTATTGGAAAGCGGTCTGTGCGAAGGTGCCGGACCGCTCTGAAGCAACACTGGATCGATCGGACGATGCCCGGCAGACTAGCTGTATCGAACCACGTGTCCTTTGGACCGAAAAGAGGAGTTTCCTTACAGCCCATAAGAGTTCACAAGGTTATGAACGCTTTTTTTGTTGTTGTTGTGAATTCTGATATCTGCATCACCAACGGATGGATGGCATTTTCCCTCTCTTCCTCTGTGAAATCGACACACATGGACCATTCAAGAACTGGGCAGGATGCAGCTATTTGCTAGCGATCCTCTATGTAGCTCTATGTAAGTTATTCATTTTTTACCATTTGACAGTCAAATGTAAAAGCTAACTCAAAGCAAGCAAACAAAAATTCAAAACGGATGTTAAGATTTGGTTTTAAAACATAACAAAAAATTTGGTTTCGGTTGGAAATTCCTGAGGCGGGGGGACACGCGTGTGCCCTGCTAGCGTGACGTTTCCTGTTTCCTTTTTTTAATCATCGTTATTATGTCTGCTTAGCTGCACCCATCTGGTTGATGCTACCAGGATAGCAAATCAAGGGAGTTGTGTTCAACACCCTTGCACATTATTATCAGTGCTGCTCATAATCTGACCTGCGGTTGCTCCGTCATCACGCGTCAGGGAGGTGAAGTCGAGATTTACTGAGTATTTTGTACTTGTGAGAAGTGTACATCTGAATGCTGTTTGAAGTCAAAGAAAACTGGGGCAGTCGGGTGGCTCAGAGAGCAAGGGCGCATACCACGCACTTGACTCAGATTTGTGACATTTGCTGCATGTTACCCTTTTGATCCTTATTTTCTGCTCCAATATGCACTGTCCTAATCCAGCAGAAATACCTTGAAATAATCTATAAAAGCTCAACAGAAAAGAGATTCTCAGTGAGAGCACATAACGCTTAGTCAAAAACATAAATACTACAAACTTCTCATTTGTGCAACATCTCAGTAAGTCTTCATTACTGCGGTGTCTGAATCAGTGTGTGTTGCGTGAGCACTGCTTTAGTATGAAGAGTGCATGTTGACAGTAATGACTTGTCTTTGGGTGGAAGTAGGTACTCCTCTGGTTCAACGGGCATATTGATGCCACAGTTTTGCTTTCTTTAAATCCCCAATTCATTTATTTCTAAAACTTTGAAATCCAGGAGCAACTGCAGCTGACTGATGTGTGAATAAAAACAAGCACCATTTTCCTTCAGAGCATTTTGAAAGTGAAACACATTTCCTTCAATCTTGTTGCAACATACCCTCTGTTTTGTAAAGATCTGTCTGATGAGAACAATAAATGGATATTGCAATAAGAAAAGCGGTCTGTGTGTGTATGTGTGTGTGTGTGTGTGTGTGTGTATATGTGCCTGCGTGCACAAATGTTTCTGGTCATCATTCATACTGTGTTTTCTGTGTGTGTGTGTGTGTGTGTGTGTGTGTGTTCGTGTGTCTGCTCTTCCCATTTATGAGGGCATGAACCACTCATCAGTTTTTATGACCACTGATTGAATCTTTTGTCCAATCAGAGCGCCGGTGCTTTATCGGGTGAGACCCTGAGGTCCAGCGTGGATCTTTATGAGCTCCTCTCTGGGTTTATGGGGACGTCTCCTCCTCTGTCCTGGTTCTGTTGAGCAGAAGTTGAACGGGGCTTCTAAGCCAACTGAGCTCCCACTGTCCACCTGACCTAGCGTTAGCAGATGGATACTTCAACGTTTTTACAAGCAGTAATCCAAATGACAAGTCAAAAGCATCAATATTAGGACAATGAAGTTGATCTTTTTTTGCTTTTGTCATTGTTTCAACATGCTTTGACCTTTAATCTGAAACTGACAGGTGAATCAACTACAGTGGAAACGAGTCAAGAGCAAATTCATCTCGGCTCGTCGGTCATCTTTTACATTCCGATAAGAGTAGCTACTGCCAAAGCATACAGTAGACAACTAGCCTCAGTACGACAGACCTTTTAGTAGTCCAGCCCTGACCCAAGTCCTGACCCACCACAAATAGCACAACCCATTTTGAGTAAGCAAACCAGGCCGTGTATGAACGGACACACTGATGTTCTGACCGGCTCAGTACTGCCACCATGTGGTTCAGGATGTGGTCAGCAACCTGGATGGGCAACTGGCTGGATCTGATCAAACCTTGATAATGATACATCATGCAGGAATACGGGGCAAAATGTGATAGCTTTTCAAAATGTATTTAATGATGCCAATTTTATGTAATGTGTGTAAGGCCAGCATAACTCTCTCTGTCTCTCTCTCTCTCTCTCTCTCTCTCTCTCTCTCTCTCTCTCTCTCTCTACATATATATATATGTATATAAATGTGTTTTGTTTTTTTAAAATCTAAATACAACCAGTAGTCACACAAGTAGCATGAAACCATAGCATATAAACTTCTCGGATAAAAATAAAGGAATGTTTCTTATTTCCACTGTGGCCATAGCAACAATATCTATACGACTTCTGGCTGTCACTCTCAAGAGATTATGCATTTGCAGCATGAATCCACAAGATGGCAACACACATCATCAGTACTTCCCTCTATACATTAGTCTCTAGAAGGAGCTGCAGAGAGACAATCCTAATACAACCTTCATCTTTTTATATATCCCACGTGAAGAGATTTGTCAAGCTGTGACATGAAATGAAAGGAACAATTGCAGTGGATAATGAGAAGATCTGCACCTGTGTACGCTAATGATATATATAATGAGACCCATTTTCTTAATGTCACACATAAATGGAAAGAATTACTTACACATCCATCACTATAGAGCTTTCACCTCGCGCGCTCTACATCAATTTCCTTAATGAGTGTCTTTTTCACGGATTTTAGGATTTCACACCCATGCGCACACACACACACACACACACACAGAGAGAGAGAGAGTACACTATACATGAATTAAGTTGAAAAGCTGATCAAAGAAACCTTACAGTACGGCTGACACTAATTGCAGCCAGCTCAATTCTTGAGACTTTAGAGAGATGCACCTGCAATTCCTAAAAAACCTCTGCTTGACTGAATTCAAACGACCACCAAACATCCCACTCAGAGAGGTTCAAAGGATGACGCCGCTTCCTCGGTGAAACCCCACCTGCAGTGTCTTTCTGCTTCAGTCTCTTTTGCCCATACAGGCCTCATTAGTGTGGGTAACACAACTCCCTCTGTTAGTTTGCTGGGGATTTTCAAGTCTTGCGGTGTTCTCCGCATCGCAATCACCAGAGTTTTCTGGTAATTTCATTCAATTTTATTTTCAACCAGTACCTCTCTATGGGGTTTTTTAAATGATACGTGATCAGCGTGTTCAAGTGGTTTATAATAGCGGCCTAGAATTGAGGGGTTCACACATTGTGGATTAAAGTGCATGTAAGGGGAAGCCACACAGAGCAGAGACTATAGACTAGGCAGGAGAGGATGTTAGTTGCTAGGTAATCCAGTTTTGTCTTTGTTTCTATTTTAATCCCCTTTAATGTGGCACATCCCAGTCCTTGTTTGTTATTTTCACTCTCATTATTGTATTCTACGTGCATTTACAACAACTCAGTGTGGTTAGGTGGCTCATAAGTAGTGCACGAGACAGCATGTAAGGGGAGGATCACTGAGGAAAGGCACCATAGGAAGGGTAGTAGATAGTAATCAGGCGTATTTAAACATTTGTAATAATTGTGTTTGCTTTATTTGATGTTTTTCTCATTTTTGCAGTTCCTTTCCATGTCACACCAATCCAGTTCAGTTGGTTGTGGAAGAAAGGGGGAGGGATGAACTCAACATAGCATTTGTAGTAGAAGATATCAGGTGGTAGATAATCCAGTATCCTTATTCCTTCCTATCTGCAATTCCATAATAATTGATTGAATAAATAATTCATTCTGTTTCATATTTGTAATTTTACTACCATCATTCATATCCAAGCGCTTTCACACCAATGTAGGTAGGTGTTGGACGAGGCGTCTTTTCTCTTCATCCCCCCGATGAAGAGAAAAGACGCCGTAAGAAAAAAGGTGTTATAGACAACGAGGCATTCCCACTCAAATACCATCCCACTCTTTGATTTCCTCGTATCTCGTCGGATGCAGGGCCCCCCGTTTCTAAAAGCAGGTGCCGTGGGTTCAAGGCATCAGTTTCCCGTGACAGTTTGGAAGTGATGCGCAGTCAGCTGAGGCGCTCCGTTGAGGAAGTCGCACATGTCATCATCGTGGTTAAGTGGAGGAGAGGAGGAGAGACAGGCTGGATGAGTCATGATGGGACGGAGACGTGGAAGGGGAGGGGAGGGGAGGGGAGAATAGGCGTGTGTGTGTGTGTGTGTGTGTGTGTGTGTGTGTGTGTGGAGAGAGAAAAAGACAGCGGCAGTATTGAATAGGTGTAGGTACAGTGTAGTTATGAGACCGCTGTTCTCTCTCTGCTCTCTCCCTCCACATCCCCTCCTCTCCTTCCTAGTCGCATGAAAAATAAAACACAGAAGCATGCACGTTTGTGTTTGCACGCATGCATGCACACGTGCACGTACACACACACACACGCGCGCGGGCACACCAGATGTCAACTCAATATTAATTTAGTTAAATTATAATTGTTCAGGCAGAACTACGGGCTGACACAATGAAATTACACATAACCGTGAGTTATTGATTTTGTGTTATGTGCAGAGGGTGTGAAATAAATTGAAAGTATTACAACAGCGCAGAGCAGTAGTGTGCAGTGCAGACAGGAACATAATGTATACACTTAAATCGTCCCCCTAACATGACTAGCAATTACAGATACCCATAGGAAAGCAGGAAGATTCGATCAGGCAGAGTTGAGGCTCGTATCCAGTGGTGGAGGAGGTTAATTAGTATCCTTGGCTTTAACCAGCCGTGCAGGATGTTGAAGGATAATGTTTGTTTAGATACACGGCACAGTGTCCACAGATAATGTCTTCATTAACTATTGATGCGCTCACACACTCGGCGCGGCGGCAGATAGCCCTCGCGCCTCACGCTCATATCTCCTCCGACGGATACCGCATTCTCTCCACCTCTACACCGAGCCCTTCCTCCTCCTCTCACTCTGTCTCTGTCTCTTTTGCTTTATCTAGGCATCCAAGAAAATCTGTAAATCTGTCCCTGCTTCACGCTCGCGCTCTCCTCTCCTCTCCTCTCCTTGTCTCTCTCTCTCTCTCTCTCTCTTTCACTTGAACATAAGCACAAGGTACACCCCCCACTCCCTTCACTCCTGCATTATCTTTCCCGGAAATTGCATTTCCAGCACAGCCAGGGCCCCATTATGAAGAGGGAGCGACATGCTGTAACCTTTTTAAAAAGCCATTAGTGATGCACCTGCCCCTCCCCCCCCCCTTCTTCACAGCAACTACCCCCCCCCCTCCCTCCCTCCCTCCTCCTTCTCTCCCCCCCCCCCCCCCCCCCCATCTCCACCCAACCCCCCCATACATACACTCCCCCTGTTCCACCCACCCACCGCCCTCCCTGACCCCTCCCCACCCTCACGGCAGCTGTAATGTTATTAGGCTGTTTCTACAGCCATTACTTGGCTCTCCCCCGGCCGGCTCCCCGCTCCCCCAGCTGAACATGGAGCAGATGCAGAGGGAGCAGCACAG